>JAUKNK010000467.1:1080000-1128554 GCA_030765055.1 Mantis religiosa
CAAGTTAAGTCGTATCAGATGATGAATGAAATGGGTGAAATGGTTCTCAAATGAGCCCAGGGTCCATAGAGCTACCCAACATTCCTTTTTCATTATAAGGGAAAACCCTGAAAAAATCCTCATCCAGATAACTCGCCCTGAGCAAGATTCGAACTTGGGACCTCTTGAACACTACCAGATATGCTACTACCTATGCTACAGAAGCAAGTAGTACCTAGCAAAGAGGAAAAACTAGATTCTTCAAGTTATGTGGAATACACAGTGTTGGAACGACAACCAGTTTTTTTGTTTTTGAATAACAGCAATAATAATAATTAATTGTAGATTTTTGCTCACAGAAACCAAGACTGATGGATGTACTCTAAATACATAGCTATTATAAATAAACTGGTAACCAACTCCACTTGACAGATAAATAGAGTCGTTACCAAGTGTTAAAGTTTATTTATAATATTAGGATTGCTTCACTGTCAGCAGCTTCAGTTTTTTACAAAAAAAATACTTAGCTTTTATATGTATTTTATTTTTTATCAACTCATCTTAAGTAAATTACAGGTACATTACTGTTTGCTTGTGCTGTATTCAGTCTTTTCCATGTGAGTTTTTAGTGCAGTGTTTACAACATATATGCATTAATCCAAAAGCCTACTTATTGACATTACTGCATGTAAAATTAATTGTTCACTTTTCTCTCCATTTGCTGTTTCTTTTTATAGTATAAAATATACCACACTGTGGGAGATTTGTTACATTGTATTAAATTCTACACAAAGTCACAGTTGGTTTATTTTCTGTTTCAATCTCAGTTTCATTTATTACAGATGTATTTTCAAGTTTACGTGTACAAATTCTCTGCATTCTTAATATATAGTTCATTGTATTAGAAAAATTAATGGTATCATACTGTCACTTTAATTTGGAAGCTTACATTTTTTTCATGTTATATAACCTAAAACAATTGCAGTAGTACTATGATGCATTTTTGGTGAAACTTGTACTTTAGCTATTAACTATACTGCTTCATTGCTATTGCCCTCTCTATATGTGAATAGGTATCAATAGTGTTTAAGAATTTGCATATTAACTTATTTACTGTGGTATTTTCCTGCTCCAAGGATTTTTGACTTTCTGAACAACACAATTAATAGAGTTATGTTCTCAACTGTAAAAAAAAGTAGCTTTCGGAGAGGTGGGGGAAATAACACGTCTCCTTTTCATAGAAGAAAATGCTAACTGTAGGTCCCTATTCAGTATTTGTTGGGCTTGTGGTTAATTTTGTAGAGCACTTGTCTGCTGTTCAAGAGTCATACGTTTGATTCATATATGGGCTTGAGTAACTCTTATGTGTTAAAGAAGGTTCTCCCTCAGGGACCCATTGTGGGTATGGGGAGCGGCAACCCCGAGGTACCTGAGCCACCCAGTGTCTGGGGGTATAGCCAGGCCACGCTGTCTCCTGGGGACATAAATAAGGAGACCTGGTCCTCTGGAATGGGGTAGAAGCATGGGGCTGACAACTCCGCATTCATGAAAACATAAATTGTTGCAAAATCTGTAGAAGAGTTAGTCAGATGGACACACCTAAGACGACAAAGCAAACAGGAAAAAGGACCTTCGAATTGGATCATGGAATGTTTTATCGCTGTATCAGCCTGGTGCTCTGCAAAGACTGGTGGCTCAGCTAGCTGCTTATAGAATGGATATCACAGCTATATAAGAGATGAGATGGGCTGAGAGTGGAGTAATGGAAAGGAAAGATCATATAATATTCTTTAGCGGTAAGAAGAATGAGCACAGGTTTTATAGTACATAAATGAAACAAACCTCTTATTATGGACTTTCAACCTAAATCACACAGATTATGTAGACTGAGACTAAAAGGAAAACTTACAAACTGTAGCGTTATATGCACACATGCCCCAACAGAATTGGGAAACATAGTTTACACACAGAATCAAATAATAATGGAATTTGGTTAATTAACTATGCAATGGCGAGAAATATGGTAATTGGAAGTACAATGTTTTCACATAAAAATACACACAAAATAACATGGAGAGCACCAGTCGGAAATACATTTCATCAAATTGATCACCTATTAATAGATGTGAGGCACCATTCTAACCTAATTAATGTTAGGAGTTTTAAAGGAGCAAATATAGATTCAGATCATTATACGTTAATAGCAAAGGTTAGAAGCAGGATTTCTAATATAAGAAAAAAATTGGATTATAGAAGAGGAAATTCAACTGTGGAGAGCAGAAGGATCAAGAAACAGTTACCAGATATATTAACACAGTCAATGAGGGACTCGCACATCTTAATGACAGTGAGAGTGTCAGCAAGGCATAGGAAGATCTCAGTCAAATCATAAGTGCTGCTGAAGGAACTCTGGGAAGAATGGATAAATTTAAGGATAAAGATTGGTTTGATGACGAGTGTAAACAGGTGACGGAAATGAAGAATATGGCATATCATAGGATGCATCAGAGAAGTCATACTAGAGGACCGATGGAAGCATATCAGGAGGCAAGACGAATAGAGAAAATGAAACTAAGGCTTTCTGTAGAAAATTAATCCAAAGCAAAAAGGACTTTCAGCCAAGAACTACTTATGTAGGAATAAGGATGGTATAATTATAGGCGATATTTCCGAAATACTTGAAAGATGGAGGCAATACTTCAGTGAACTCCTGAATAAGGATGAAATACAAATGCAGAATGAAATTGGAATAGCTGAAATGGATAGTATGAAAAATGATGAATCAGAAGAGAGAGTGTTGGAACCTGATGTGTTGGACATACAGATAGCAATAGGTAAACTTAAGAATAATTAGGAACCCGGTGTAGATCTTATACAGGCTGAGCTAGTTAAAAATGCTGGGAAAGAGTTTATGAAACAATTACATCAGCTGATGATTAAAATTTGGAGGACGGAAGTAATACCTGAAGAATAGGAAATGTTTGTTATGCCCAATACACTAAAAGAGGGACACAATGATATGTTCAAACTATAAAGGAATTAATCTGCTAAGTAAGACTTAGTAAAAGTAACAATGGCTAAAACACAGGGCCAAATAAAAATACAAAATATGTTGTCAGATCCAATAACAGCTATTTAATATTGTGTTAGAGAATGTAGTTAGGGAGTCTGGAATTAACATTAGGGAAACAATTTTCTATAAGTCAATACAGATCATGGCATATGCAGATGATATAATAATTATTGGAAGAACACAAAGAGCGATGAAAGAAGCCTTCATAGACCTGGAAAAGGCAGCAAGGAAAGTAGATCTAAAATTTAATGAGAAGAAAATAAATTATATGCCAGTTACAAGAAAACAAAGTAGAAGAAGATCTGACGTTACAGAAATTGGACTGTATAAATTTGAGACAGTTGGGAGTTTTATCTATCTTGGCACAGAGATCAATGATGAGAATAACACTAGTGTTGAAATTAGAAGAAGAATATTTATAACTAATAAAAGCCTCTGTGGAATAAGAAGACATCTTACATCTAAACTAATATCTTGAAATACTAAAATTTTAATGTATAAAGTCCTATTAAGACCAGTCCTAATGTATGCTTCGGAAACATGGCCATTGACAAAAATGGATGAAAGGGCCCTTAGTATATTTGAGAGGAAGGTATTGCACCTCATATTTGGCTCTAAAAAGGGACAGAGTAAATGAAGAGATACAATTTTGAATTGTATAAATTGTTTGATGAACCAGATACTGTGACAGTTACTAAGATCAAGAGACTGCAGTGAGCCTGGCATGTTCTCCCTGCAGAAGATGGGACAGTCAAGAACATTTTTAATGCAACCCCAGACGGGACAAGATAGCGGTCAATAGAAAATCATTAATATAGTTATGAGTCAAACTAGTACTCAGTGCTCCATACATTGCTAGTGTTTACCGAGAATGCATTTCATTAGAACCTTCCTAAATTCCTCAGCTAATGTTGACTCAAAATTATATTAATTTTGTGCTTCGTATCATAGTTCTTACTCATTAAGAAAGTCATTATTTTTTCTCTTTCATACCCTGGCTATGCAAAGAGAAGGGATGTAAAAGCCCTAACAAAGCGAACAGCTCTTAAAATATTTGACTATCATTTTAAGCATACTGTATTTTCCTGTTTCCATTGTACCTATAAGGAAATATGTAATAAAAACATTTCTACAAATGTTTATCTTAACATGAAGTAGATAGAAGAATATGTTTAAGAACAATTGTAAATGAATGGATAGAAAAACTTTTGTTGGTGTGTACATCAGATTCTTATTTTATTTTTAGTGTCACATGAGTACCTGTGAAAATACTGTCTTGTGCACACATTTCTATGTCCATGTGTTGCAAACATTAGTAACATATTGGGGTTTTAAGTTTAGCCTCTAAGCTCTTAAACTCCAACTCTTGAAATTAACATTTGCATATTAGCCTCTTTAATACACACAGGTTCACAAAAGGCCTGTCATTAGCTCAGACGTTCTTGGTTATTTTTAGTACTTCAACTCAATGCATCATTGATCTAGCTGGATATGCCTAATGCCCTGTTGCGAACACAATTGTATATTCAGTAACATTGAACTGGTATTGGTGACAAAGTACAGTTGAACCTGATTTAGGCATATATTAAGAGGAAGAGGGATGATTACTGGCAACTCAGAATTACTTACAAATGTGGTTTTGAAAATTCATCATATTATAGAAAAAGAAAGTAATATAGTGGGTCTGTAATAGATCTTTACAAAGATATATATGAAGCAAAATTATTTAGAAGTTGATCCAGCTTTAAAGCACCCAGTTAATTTGACTTCTTTCACTTGCATTAAATGCATATAACACATTTAAAAAAGATATATTAATGAACTTAGAGCTTTTTCATTATAACTTTCTGCACTGATATAATGCCTACACACATTTAGTGCACTTAACACTTCACCTTTTTTAGGTATTACAAGATTTGAATTGTGATCCCCACTGTGATAGAGTTGCTTGAAGCTAGTCTTCTTTTTCTTTTAATTGCCACCATGTTTTTGTCACATATCAGCAATAATCTTTTCTTCATGTAGTTTACACACAGCAAGACTGTTATCAAAACATACAAAGGTATCAAAATTTGCACCCATCCATAGAGCTGGTTGATTATAGGCACAATTTGGCTACTACCAGTACCATCACCATCCTTAACACTCGCATGGTATCAGCCCTGGAAATACATATATATCTGGGGTCTTTTCAACCCAAAGTGATTCTAACAACTATGTGGCGATAAAGTGTAAAATACTTCCACAAAAATAATGACTATTTTGAGACCAAAGCACATCTTTTAAATTAAAACTCCATTGTTGTAAGCTATGTAAGATATGGACTAGCTATGTCTGAAATATGAAAACATATGTCTGAAATATAAGTTTTAATTCCAAAGATATACTATTTTAACACAAAATGTTAATTTACCTCACACTATGTAACAATACTGTAATTTGTGGAAGTCAGATCTCTGTGTCCATACCAAAGCAGCCAATTTGTGCTTATTTTTCCTGAGATTCCAGATGATATATAGACAAAGACCAAATTGTAAAAGTATTGCTGACTGCTAATGAAGAAGAGGGTAAGCTTTTATTCAGTGAAAACATATTGGAGATTTAAGATTTATGTATTTGTATTGAATTGTATTGTATTTATTTCATCCTTTGTGACATAATGCATATGTTATAGGACACGTCAGTTCATGATACAAAGATAAATATAAAAAGTTACATAAGACTAAAAACTGTAGAAGATACAGTATCCAACAAAGGTCTAATGTAGAAAAGGAAATAAAACAAAATATATAAAGACCATAGAGAAAGACCATATGCTACTGACGTCGTTAATGAAATATTTTCTGAATATGCATATCAAAAGTTTTTCTAAACATGTGTCAATGTTTTTTTAAAGTGTAAAATGTGTTGTAACCAGGTGTACAGTATTTTCTGAACATTTATAGAAGGAATATTAAGCATGTGTATATCTAAAAAAGATAGTTAATGTCTGAAATTATCCCATTAGAGAGAAATATTGAACTTTTGAAGGAAATTCAATGAGCAATCGAAATTACATCAGACGGGTAACATTGGACAGTTTTATTTGTTAGATACTGATTATTTATATAATATTTTCAATTCCTGTTATTTAATCAGTTTATTTTTCAATGTCATCCCAAATATTTGTCACTTTTTGTGACATGAATTTAATATTCTTTGCAAAGCTACAGTAAAGAACATGAAAATTCTGTCTGATGTCACCCTATTTTACAGCAATATTACAACCAGTTGTTTCTCTTAACCATAGATGTGAAAGGAACATATACAAATGAAATAAAAGACAATGTTTAACAAATTAGGAATTAGTATGGAAAACACTAAAAACTTATGCAAAAAGTGTACAACTATAATTTTACAAGTTGTTATAAAAGTTTTCAAATGCATTCTTCATTGCTATATATCTCTTTAGAACAACTAGATTTGTGTAAAGTGATATTCTAGTTGATTTATTTTGGGAATATTAATGACATATATAATTTATTTTTATGGATATCAATGTCATTAGATGTAATCTATTATAATCTACGCGCAATGTTTCCATACGTAGCCACTGATGCTGATATAACTTTCGGTACTAAGTCAAAGAATTGCATATGAAACTTTTGGAGTGATCAAATTACTGATGACATATGTTTCAGCCACTGCTTTCTTCCGACTATTGCCTGAAATTGTTCTCACCAGAGATGTGGAAGGAGAGGCAGCAGAACGGCTACAGAAATGCTTCTCACCAGGAGTGATAGGCCTGGAAGACACACCAGATGGTGAGACATTAGTTCTTGTTATTCATTTAGTCAAAGATGACGTAATTGCAAGGTCCATTTCAATTACTGGATTAATCATTCACAACACAATAAAAGAGCATGTTGAAAAGCATAATTGATATGTGTGCTGTACATGCAGTCCTTAATTTTCTACATAGTTAGCTGCTCCTTTTTCAAAAACATTGTATTGAGAGAAAAAGCTTTTATGACTAACACATAAGGTTCTTTTGTCTGAGAATTGAACCATTTCAGAGCTACCAGTGACAATTCTATACTGTTATCATACTTTTCAGAATGAACCCATTTCATGAAGTGAAGGAAAACATGGAATGCTCGGTACACAGGCTCTGTGGTGGTTGTCTAATCATCAGCACTCACTGCAAACAGCAAATCAGTGAAGAAATTTGTTAGTAAAGGGTGTCTGTAGGAATCTTGCACTAGTCCCGGTTTTTGGATCATTCACTATAACTTACTCTTATGTCTAAAATACAGTCAACACACAAAAGTTCAGGGTTTTGCAGATGATTTTGTGATGATAATCAAAGGTGATAGTACCCTAGAAATAGAGAACTATGCTAATATTTGAGATAAGAAAAGTCAAATGATGGGCAGACCAAAACAAAATCACATTCAGTGAGCAACAATCAAGGCTACCTATCATTACTAGTAGGGGAAAGTTGTACAGCCGAAAAATGAAGATGTACCTAAATAATACAGCTCTACAGCAATTTGAAACGATAATAATGGGAATAATTTAAAAAAAAAATTCAATTTTAATCAGTACATTGAACATATCAGTCATAAATGCATCAAGCTGCCTTAGCCAAATCGGCAAAATTTGACTGCAATGAAAACCATCTATTAAGGAGCTGTACTTCCAGTTATCTCATATGGAGTGCCAGTATTGATGCAAGTGACTTAAAAACATCACAACACTTCAAACCTTCAAAGATTTCAGCATCTAATTAACATAAGAATAGCTGAAGCCTTCAGAACCACATCCAATAAGTGCTGTATACATTAACAAAAAATACTCCAATAATCTTGGAAATATAAAAGATGTCCTCGTACTACCTCATTAAAAAAGGTAGTCACAGGACAACAAGGTGGATGCCATAAGACACTATATGACTTGCACACACCCAGCAGAAATCATCTATGTAATAAACAAGCAAGACAATATAAACTATGCAATTAATATATACACCGATGGCAGCAAAAGAGAGGCAAGAGTTAGATCAGGAATTGTCATATATAACAAAGAGGAAATATCACACCAGTTGCGGCGGCCGTGCCGTGGTTCAGTGGTTAGACCGCTTGGCTCTCACCAAGGCGGCCCGAGTTCGATCCCAGGCGACCCCAAAGTGAGATTTGTGATGGACAACACGGCGCTGGGGCGGGTTTTCTCCGGGACCTCTGGTTTCTACCGTCATCTCATTCCACCGGTGCTCCATCTTCATCTCATGTATCATCAGTGTCACTGCCTGCAGTGCCATATGTAGTAAAAGCGGGCGTTAAACACTACACATTTCATTTCATTACACACCAGTTGCAATTTATACTACACGAATAATGCTCAAACAAGCAGAAGAACTGGCTATTCTAGCATTGGAATTAATAGCAACATTTCAGGAGCTGTCTGATGAACAAAGAATTTCAGCCCTCCACACTTACAGGAAAATCACATTAGACTCGCTAAAAAATCTATCCAACCACAACAACCTAATTAACTCAATAAGAGAACTGCTAAAGCTGCTAGAAATGGAGAAATGGATCATCCTCTTTACCTGGATTAAGGCAAATGCAGGAGCCATCGGGAGCGAGATAGACAAACTAGCCGAAGAAGCAAAAGGAAACAGGAGTCTACCAGTGATCTGTGACAAAATACTGCAAAATGCAGAAGTAGCCAAACTGCGGGATATTACCTATGATAAGGACTATGATAGAATGAAGTACAAAATTAATGTAATTTTGATTTGAACTAGTACTCAATGCTCCATATATTGCTAATATTTACCTAGAATGCATTTTGTTAGGATCTTTCTAACATCCTCAGCTAATGCCGTAGATGTTTAGATACATGTTAATTATAAGAGTAACATAGCATGGCACATAGTATACTAACATGGCACGTATTATTCCTTCTATTGTAATGGAGCATGCTGTACTTATGTAATAAAAAAAGAACACATGCATGCACATGCACACGCATGCACACGAGCCCTCTCGGAATGACTGGTAGGTGTCGAGATGAATGCCCATTAAGAATTGTTTACCATATGTGCACGTTTTCTTGAGCGCTAGTTTTACAGTGTGGTGTGGGTAGGGGGGAAGAAGCGAGAGCTAATTCTCTTTTGTTTCTGCAATGTGGTCAGTGTTATGACAGCTATAAATACTCACTCATTCGCTTTGTGATTCTCTGATTTCCAATGACAGTGAGTCACTTTCATCACTGGTATCCTGTGATTTTTTGATGATAATTTTATCAATTGCATTTTATATTACATCATTTTTTCTCCAATATTGCATTTCCAGCTCTTGGACCTTCTTGCAGTCTGTCACGGATATGGAAGAGATACTTCTGTAGCAAGTTTCTACGGATTTGTGGCTAACATATCACCAGTAACTTTGTGTCCTCTGAAAAATTTCTTTAGTTTTGCCCATGCCAGTTCAATTGCATTCAGATCACAGTTATACAGAGATGAATAATAGTATGTTCCCTTTTGAGAGCCATAACATCCACAACATACGTTTGTTAAAAACTGATTAGCTAATTAAACTCGAAATTGCTCAAAATGAAATATGGCGCGGTGAAAGCTTAGCAAATTAGCCTCTAGGTGTCAGAATGTATAGCACATTTCATGTTTAAAAGTTGTCATCTGTGTTTACGGAGTTAGACGAAACCTACCGAATGAGGATTGGAGCCCAAATGCTCAAGTTATTGTGCACATATAGTATAGAGCAGAGTCGCCTCTGATAATGTGATATTTACAGCTGTATTTCCTGTACATCTGCCATGCCTCACAAGCTTAGAGCATTATAAGCAATTTAAAAGCAATAAGCAGGAAGCTTTTCATAATGGAATAGACTGGTGCTGCAACCATAATAAAGCACAAACAAGGCAAACAGTTAAAAAGTGGCAAGATGTAAATGATAATGCATTGTTTCCCAATACTTTTGATTTATTGTTATTAATTTAGTGCTAGTGCTAGTGTTGCAAAACTTATGTGTGCACTTGTAGCACTTAGGATGTGGTGAAAGGAGTCAGCTCTTCCTTGTTACACAGGGTTGAAGTAGTCTGAGAAAGATTATAGTTTTAAGTGTTTTAAACTATTTAGCATAAATTTTTCCGAGATATTAATTCCCTTTAAAGACCAATTTTTCCTTATCTGTGTAGTTAAATTTACTTTGCTTACTAGGATTGCTGAATTTACACAGTTTTCAGATTTCAGCAAAATACTCATATGTTTCATTTACTTCAGATTTTTCATATATTCCTAACCATTGAGCTTCTTTAATGTTGATTTTTAGAGGTTCTAGTGTTCTTTTGCTTACAATCTAGCTTCAGTTTGTTTATTTTATGCTTTACTTTTTGTCTAAGAAGATATTTAAAAGATATTTAAGGAACAAAATATTATCTTGGTACCTACTAATGGACATTCAGTTTTAAAGTTGCTAAATTCAAAAACAAAAAATGAAACCTCATCAGTTAACATATCCAGAATATACAAAATAAGTTGTAAAAATTGTAGAAAACGCTACATAGGTCAAACTAAAAGAAACTAAAAAGAAAGATCAGTCAAAGAGCACTTTAGAAACATCAGATTGAAACTAGAAGAAAAGTCAGCAATAGCATTTCATTTTTGGAAAGAAAATCATGACATTGATCCAAATCCAAAATTATTAAAGGGAGAGATAAACCAAGATAAACTAACAACTTGGGAGAATATATTCATATGGTAAAATAAGGACCTCGTAATGAACTTCGAAATCCCACCAGTAGATATTTTGACAAAGGAGTTCATAGTTCCACCACCAGAGAGAGGAGACCAGACGACAACAGATGCTAGTTTGAGAGAGTTTGAAAAGGGAGGCAATGGCCTTTGAAACTAGTCCCCCAATAATATGAAAAAAATAAGTGTCGAGTGTCAATAAACCTACTAAAAATAGTTTTTACAATTAATTTTGACATCACTTTTACTAAATTCCTCCAAACACACATTTTACAATGTACTTTTATTTATTTATTTTTTTTTTGACAAAAATACTACCCCACCATTTCTGTGGGTTTCTCTGCAGAAACTGGAACTCATTGAGCAGTTTTCATAGCTATTTACTTTTATTTCCTCTACCTTTTACTCATGTTCGGGTTGCCTGGTTAGATGGTTTGTCCAATTAATGCCCTTTTGTTGGTAATGCTTTGTATCCCAAAACTATTTGTAGTTGTATGTCTTTGGAGGAATTTAGTAACAGTGACGTTAAAATTAATCTCAAAAGCTATTTGTAGTTCGTTTATTGATACTCGCCACTTACTTTTTTATATTAATGAGAGACTAGTTTCAAAAACAAACGCCTCCATTTTCAATCTCTTTCCAACTGGCATCTGTTGTCTGCTTTCTCTCTGGTGGTGGAACTATGAACTTTTTTGTCAAATTATCTACTGGTGGGATTTCAAAGTTCATTACGTGCTCCTTATTTTTCTATATGAGTATGTTCTCCCATGTTGTCAATTTATTTTGGTTTATCACTCCTTTTAATAATTTTGGATTTGGATCAATGTCATGATTTTCATTCCAAAAATGAAATGCTACTGCTGATAAGGCAGCATCACCCATAACCTCTTCTGGACAGGTCACTTGCTTTACTGTATTCAATCTCAAACCTTTGACCAGTTATGAATTCCTGCATTTCTCTTTTTGATCATGTTTTCTAGCTCGTTCATCTTTATGCCCCTGAAAACATTCACTTAAGCAACTTTTTATAGGTGATATGTCTGATTATTGTGTCGTCTAGCACTATAGTGTCTTATTTTTTCTTCTTGTTCCATTTGTACTCCGCCTTTAACTTCAATGGTCATATCGGTGATTGCTCTCCTTTTGGAACATACCAGAGGTGTTAAGTTGTATTCATTGGGTTTTTAATCATCAGATCACGCACACATTCACACTTTCATTCATACTTCCAGACTCTAGAGAAGATGGGGAATTATCTTGGTCGGAGACAAATCCCCCCCCCCCCCCCACTGCCAGAAATCGAATCCGGGACCCCTAGCACGGCAGGCAGGTGCTGTACTATTGTGTCTTCTTTCAGGGTGATTCTTTGTTTAATATGTAGGGCTTGTGTAGTTTCAGTTTGTTTTGTCTTTTGGTTCATCATTACACTCTGGTAAACAAGCTGCAATCAAAACAATGGGTTGCTTCCAGTAAATATACTCTAAAAAAAGCAAAGAAATAGACCTAAAAATTATGGTAATAAATTCTTAGGATGCGAAGGGTACATACCTACTCATTGACTTCTTGGAAAAAGAAAACAGGAAAAAGGGAGTTATTGGCCCAATTCATCAGGAAGTTGAAGGAGGACATAGCTCTATTTTGGGGGGGGGGGATGCTGTTTCACCGCAGCACTCCACATATTCATCTGGTATTATATTTTTAAAAATATTGTACATAAACTATTTTTGGCGATGCCATGAGTGTTCACTTGTATGGCCAATAAATTATTTGAATCTGAATCTGGTATTGTAGCCACCAAGTTGTGTGAACTGCATTATGAATTGCCCCATATTATTCTTATTTAGTTCCCTATGATTTTTGTTCCCAAGCATGGTAAAATGAGATTGAGGCAAAGGCATATTTTGCAGAGTTAAACAATTGCTATTTCTTTTCTTTATTCTTTCCTTTTTTTTAGAGTTAAAAAAAAAGGAACACTGAGAGAAATGTATATCCCTAAAAGGGGAGCATATTGAAAAATAAGTAACTTGTGTTTGAAACAAGTTGTGCATTCCTAACAAAAAAAAAACAAAAAACAAAAAATGAATAATGCCCGCTTTTATTACATACGGCACTGCAGGTGGTGACACTGATGATACATGAGATGAAGATGGATCACTGGGGGAAAGAGATGGTGAGGGAAACCGGAGATCCTGGAGAAAACCCGCCCCAGTATTGTGTTGTTTACCAAAAATCTCATTTTGCTGTCACCTGGAATCGAACTCAGGCAGCTTTGGTGAGAGCTGAGCAGCCTAACCACTTAGCCATAGCGTGGCCTATTCCCAACATGATAACTCATAACTATGCTCTTAAATGCTACATACATTATGGTGAATTTCAACAGCACTGTTACCTTTGATCTTAAAAATCAAAGCAGTGAACAGATTTTACAACTACTTTATAGTTATTATAAATCCTAGCTTCACAAAGGTAAATGACAGTGAAGGGTGACGCTGTATGAGCCCAACTTTCCACAAATGGTGCACTGGATGTTAGCCAAATACAGAAGCCAAATACATCAATGGCTTCAAGAAATTAGAATAAACCATGCAAAACCATGTGTTCTTGCCTGTTCTACACTTTCAGCCTTGCCTTTAATAAGATACAAAGTTTAAAAAAACACATGAGAAACTTGAAATATAAACAAATAAATATACCAGAAATTGTAAAGTCCATAAACTATCAGCTGAAAGAGAAGTCTAAGCTTTTAAAGGTCCTTAAAAAACTGCAGAACTCCCCATTTAAGAAAAATTATTTTTTCATAAAAATAAACACAATTTATTAAATTCTGATATTCCATATAAAGGGGATCTCATGTAGTACATCTACCCAAAATGTCAGGCAAGTCATAGGAGGAAGCGCAGCATTGAAACTAGGCCGATGGTGAAGACAGTAATTTCTGGTGTAGAAAGTAAAGTTAGACTATTAAAGATATAAATTTTTATAGAGTAAATTTCAAAATAATTTCATTGTGTTTTCTGGAAAAGGATTTCTGATCTTCCTTCAAGTTAGAATGAATATATGTATGTTATTTTTAATTAACACTTTTTCTTGTAGGAATCATGGGAAGATCAGTATAATCGTTTGCCTATTGCATAAATGTAGTAGTGCTATTAGAACAATACAACTTTAGGTTACAATTTACTAGTATTTCATCTTCTTCTTTCAAGAATTAGGTCCTTTCTTGTTCCAGTCTCACTTATGTTCAGCTCAGCGCTTTCTTGGTCTTCCTACCAATCTTCTTCCTCTAGGCTTGTGCATCATTGCCGTCTTCCGTACCCTACCCTTTGGCATTGTTTGCAGATGCTCTATCCAATTGTTCCTATGTTCCTCTATTTGTTGAAGAAGTGGTTGTACTTTTAGTTCCTCTCTAATATTCTCATTCCTAACTTTTTCTTGTCTTGTACAACCTTTCACAGCCTGTAGGAAGTACACTTCTGCTTCTTGAAGTTTTCTTTTTTTCTTTTTTCCAAACATCATCACTGGTGCTAGTACTAATAATTGTTAATGAAAATCCTCAGAACCTAATAGGTTTCACTATGCAGAAGCTATCTTTAAAATAATACCCTATAAAGCTGAATAAGTTTGTCCTCATGCTTATTGTATTTATTTGTTTATTTAGGGAAGAAAAAAGCTAAAGTGTTAGATGCAAGATATGACACATGCAGCAGAAATGTGTTTCAGTATAAAGATCTCAAGGATGCTGTAAAGCTTAATCTAGTCAAGGATCACTTTATATGTAAGTAAAGAGCTTCACAATCAATTGATGGTAAATGTAAATAAACAAATGTACTCTCATTCCTTTAGTGACATTAATTCTAAATGACAGACTAAAGTTTTGCAATTTGCAAAAATAACTAGTTCAATTTTACTTGACCTTTTCCCTTAAAGGAACTTATTATATTTTCTTCCTCGGTCAAGAATTGTGTTTTGTTTCAAGAATGTTTATGCTTATTATTTGAATACCATTAATATCAAGTTGAGCAATCCATGCCTACAGAAAATTTATACTGTTAAGATAACTTAAGATTCTTGCATTGTTCCTTGTCTATTTTTTTGTCTTTTAGTAATAATATTATTGAAAATAATCATATTGCTCTGAGTATTTTTTCTTTAAGGAAAGAGCAAAAGGGGAAAATGATAAAGATATATGAAAATGCTGTCATTTAGTAAAAGTTGTGAACAACCATCAAGGTTTTAAAATTTGGATTTGATTATATGTATTTACACATATTAATGATCTGATAGTAAGTCAGGTGCAATAGGATCAGAAGCTTTCCTGGTGATGTATATATTGTTGATGTTCTTGAACTGCAAGCCCAATAACATCTATAGTATAAAGTCGGGTGCATTTTGCATTTAAAACTGATATATATACATACACACACATAGGCACATGTTCACTTGTTTTAAAGTATGCACAATAATCAGCATATTAGTTAGAATTGGATACCTTCATGCCTGATCCCCCATGAAGCTGTCATCAATTTCAAATACAGAGATACTAGTCTTATAAGGTTAGACAAACATAGAGACTGCTAATAAAATAAACATTAACTTATTACAATAAAATATAATAACTTGTTACAAAATTTACTAGCCTTTTTAAGAAATTGAAAATTCCTCAAGGATCTCAGGAATTATTTTACCGTTTCTTAAACAGATGAATGAAGTTTGTAACTAATTATTATGTTTTATTTTAATATTATTTATTTATTTATTAACCAAAGAATTCATACAGAATTATACACATTGTCAAAATATTAAGAAAAAGTATTACACATATTTACAATCTACTTTTACAGGTTTTTTATCATATCAAGATTACTACTTACAAAAATTGCTCAAATGAGTCCAGGGTACATGGATCTTAGAGTTACCCGACATCTATCTTGAAGGATAAGGGAAAACCCTGGAAAAACCTTATCCAGGTAACTCACCCTGACCGAGCTTTGAACTCGGTACCTGTTGAACGTTAGGCAGACATGCTACCACCACGCTACTGAGGCGGGCTTGTGGGACCAGCAGGTAGGACTTCACAGGTTAGAAGATGTTCTTCAGTCATTTCCTCTTCTTTGTTGTCAAATGCTAGGCTTTGGCAATGAAGCTATTAGCTGTCTTGCTCTCCAATATTTCTGTGTAGTAGATTTGGCAGGTAGGGCTTCACAGGTTATAAGATATTCTTCAGTCATTTCCTCTTCTTTGTTGTCAAATGCTAGGCTTTGGCAGTGAAGCCATTAGCTCTCTTGCTCTGCAATATTTCTGTGTAGTGGATCCGGCAGGTAGGACTTCACAGGCTAGAAGATGATCTTCAGTTGTTTCCTCTTCTTTGTTGTCAAATGCTAGGCTTTGGCAATGGAGCCACTAGCTCTCTTGCTTTCTAATATTTCTGTGTAGTGGATCCGGCAGGTAATACTTCACAGAAGTGTTATCAAATGCTACGCTCTGGCAATGATGCCATTGCCTCTATTGCTCTCCAATATTTCTGTATAGTGGATCCGGCAGATAGGACTTCACAGGTTAGAAGATGTTCTTCAGTCATTTCCTCTTTTTTGTTGTACGGAAGACAATTTGGACTTGTATAAGTTGATATTCTGTGTAAGTGTTTGGCCAAATAATCATGTTTAGTAAGTAGTCTAAATTTTGCTACTGCAGCTTTATGTGGGATTCCTGGAATAATTTCTGGATATTTAATTAAAATGTTCCATTTTATATCTTTGGCTTTGTTAGATATTGATTGCTTTTGTTTGTTTTTATATATATATTTAATTAGTCTTTTTATGCATGTAAAGGATAAGTTTTTAGTTTTGTTCTGAATTAAATTTGCACTTTTTTTGGCTAGAAAATCAGCTGATTCATTTCCAGCAATTGAATGTTGATTTGGTGAACTCCTTGGAGGCGATATAGGGCATCTCTGTTGGTATTTTGATGAACTTGAAATTTGGGTTCTCTTCAAACGTGGTGTCGAAATTGAACAATTTTCCTTCACATTTCTTTATGAATATCTTTTTCCACGTGGTTAGTGCAGTAGGACCCTGAACACTTTTTAATAAGTGGAAATCTTGTTCTATATCATGTTTATCATTCCAAAAAAGGTACACTACTGCCGATTTGTCTAATTGTTTGTTTCTGTTGTTCCTAAAATGCTCTTTAAGTCTAATGTTCAGATTCCTTTTAGTTTTTCCAATGTGAAAGTTATCATAGCCTTTTCATTAATAACAACTAAACACTAGTAACACTAGTGTTTAGTTATTAATAACCTAGTTTACTTCACTGTCAGCAGCTTCAGTTTTTTACATAGCCTTTTCAGTTTATCTGGTACACAGCTGATTTTTTGTCTGTGGATTTCTCCTTTGTATTATGTGATTTCAGCAGGTTTTGTACACTGAATTTGTTCTATGGGGCCAAAGTTATCAGTTCTTATACTGTTCGGTGCTGATGTTTGTTAAGTGAAGGTATTCCTCTATGACATTCTCACTGTCGGGACTGAAGCCATATGTGCATGTACTCCAGGAGTTTGTTTCTTGACAACTTGGGAACAAAGAAATTACATTGAAAGATACCATTTGGTTGGTGGAAGAAAATTCTAGGTCTATAGATTTGTTGATGAATTCCAACAAATTTTTAATACTGTAGATTTCAAATTTTGATAGCTCCTTAAATTTCTTGTTTAGCCATTTGGATAGTTTGTAGCAGGGTCTGTTTATGTTGTTAATGATTGGGCGCATCTTATTTCCTGTTTTATGAATTTTGGGTAATTGTATATGTTAGCTTCTATAGGGTTGTCTGGTTTCAAACTTTGCTTCATTTTTTTTTTGTATTATTGTATCCTTGATTGTTTCATTTAACTGCTTTACACACTTATTTAAAGGATCAGACTTTATTTCCTGGACTTTATTTCCTGCCAATAAATCTGTCATTCAAGAAATGTAGTCCTGTTTGTTCATGATGACTTAATTTCCTTTGTCTGCTTTTTTGAATACACAAGAGTCAACTATATAGTTAACTATATAGATATAGTCAACTATAGATAGATAGTTCTATTTATTTTGTGCTTTCTTGTTTACAATAATGTTTATATGTGTAAAAGTGCAGTTTTTTAGGTTATCCAAACAAAGTTTCCAAATAATATGAAGTACATGCAAATATGGCTTCAGTCCCTACAGATAGATCAGAATATCATTGAAGAATACCTTCACTTGACAAACATCTGCATTGAAAAATCCTTTTTTTCATTCAATGACAAATTTTTCAAACAAAAGTCAGGACTATATATGGTCAACCCATTGTCTTCATTCCTGGCAGACCTGTTCATGAGCTTTTTGGAAACCCATACAAAAAGGCATTCCCACTAGTTTTCAAACATTGGTATATATAAATGGATGGCATCTGAGCAATAGTAAATGAGAAACAGGTGACTGATGCACTAAGACTACATAATTTACAAAATACTGAAATCCTGCGATAAAATTTTCCATAGAAAAAAAGACGAACAATGAAATCCCTTTCTTAGACTTGAAACTACTTAAAAAACATGCAGAACCAGAATTTGGCATTTAGGAGAGAAGCACATCCATAAAATTTCATAAAATCAGATGGATATAACCCAAGAAAAGCAAGACAACCCAGGCATGCTGTTATCAACAGTTTAACTTAGAGGCTGGTTAATGTACTCTTAAACAAGATGGAATATATCAAAGGGTACAATCATATAATTCACATTGCAGAATACAATGACTTCAGTGCTGAATTGGTCAAAAAGAAAATTAATTCAAAATTCTATAGAGATGCAGACAAATAACTACACTTTCCCCGATCAGTAATAAAACTTCATACACAAAATTTACATATAGTACCATACCAAAAGATCTTCAAAAAACATAACATTACTTTGGCCCCACAGAACAAATTCAGTGTGCAACACTTTTTGAAATCCTATAATACTCTCACCCGGGCGTTGGAACACCCTGTGGAAGCAGCTGTGAGCGGAAGACAGGGGAGGTCCGTGTTAGCCACGCCTCCCCATCGTCCGTCTTATAGTGGTGACAGGGACGGCTGGGAAAAAAAACATGATTGTGCGGTCTGTTTCTGTTCCAACTGTGTTCTGGAAATTACGGGATCTTCCAAACTTCTGGAATCTTCGCCTGGGAACAAGAAAAGCCGAGAAGACGGCGAGATGCCTATAAAAAGGGCTGCAGCTAGTCAAAAGTTGAGTGTGTGAGTGAGGACAGTTCTTGGTGTAAGAAGGCAGTGTTAGTCAGTGACGTGTTAATGAACGAAAAGATTGTGCAACGGAAGACTGTACGTAACTGTGTATGAGTATCGGAGTTGATGTAATCGCGAGTACAAGTGAAATTGTAACGGACCAACTGGTGAATTGTAATTGTTTGCAGTACGCAATTCTGCGTAATTGGCAAGTGTTTAACTGTAAGTCGGTGGAAATAAAGAACAGTTTTGAACGGTGAAATTGGACTTTTCATTTCACGAACCCACAAAGTCACAATTGGTGTCAGGAGTGCGACATAACACAATGGAGGCAGCATTAGAAAAGATTTTAGCGGAACTGAAACAAATGAAGACGGCCAACGACAACATCACCAGGAAGATGGAAGAAATGAAGGCGGCGAACGAGGCTCTCGCCGCAAAGTTTGAGGAACGGTTGGCCGGCGTGAGGGATGACGCCACGAATCTGGGCAAGCGGAAGGGTCAAGTAGACGACCGCCTTAATGATTTAGAGGAAAAGGCCGACAACATCGCAAAACCCCTCACCCGCCTGACGGAGGAAAACCGGCCTTATGTGTGGACGGAGGACGCCGAAGACGCTTTCCAGCACCCGAAGGAGACCCTGTGCAGTGCTCCAATTTTGGGTTTCCCACAACCGGGTGGCGCCTTCATTGTGGACACCGACGCTAGCGACCATTACATTGGAGGTGTCCTATCG
Organism: Mantis religiosa; assembly: GCA_030765055.1. Classification (NCBI taxonomy): domain Eukaryota; kingdom Metazoa; phylum Arthropoda; class Insecta; order Mantodea; family Mantidae; genus Mantis; species Mantis religiosa. The sequence goes on from JAUKNK010000467.1 coordinate 1,099,786, forward strand.
CAGATCCAGGACGGCCATGAGCGCACAAGAGTGGAAGAGAAGGAGCGTGCCGCAGCAGTCCGAGTAGTTGTGGCAGTGCCTGCTGAAGGCTGGGATAGCGCAGGCCTGAGGAGGGAGCAGCTGGCGGACGCAGACTTGGGGCCACTCTTGAGGGAAGTGGAGGCAGGGATGAGACCAACCTGGGAGGACATCGCACCGAGGAGCGCCACCTACAAGTCGTACTGGGCCCAATGGGACTCGTTGAAGACCAGAGAGGGCGTGCTGTTCCGGGTATGGGAGTCACCCGATGGGAAGGCGCAGAGAGAACAGTTGGTACTCCCCCGGAGTAAGGTCCCGGAAGTCTTGGAGGAAGTGCACGCCGGTACTTCAGGAGGACACCTGGGAGCGAACCGTATGATTCACAAACTACGGCAGCGCTACTTCTGGCTCAGACTCCGGGCAGATGCTGGTGGTACACCTGGACCGCCTGGCACGCTACGACGGTGCTGTTCGGGGCGAACAGCTTTGAGGAGGGAGCAGTGTCACCCGGGCGTTGGAACACCCTGTGGAAGCAGCTGAGAGCGGAAGACAGGGGAGGTCCGTGTTAGCCACGCCTCCCCCTCGTCCGTCTTATAGTGGTGACAGGGACGGCTGGGAAAAAAAACATGATTGTGCGGTCTGTTTCTGTTCCAACTGTGTTCTGGAAATTACGGGATCTTCCAAACTTCTGGAATCTTCGCCTGGGAACAAGAAAAGCCGAGAAGACGGCGAGATGCCTATAAAAAGGGCTGCAGCTAGTCAGAAGTTGAGTATGTGAGTGAGGACAGTTCTTGGTGTAAGAAGGCAGTGTTAGTCAGTGACGTGTTAATGAACGAAAAGATTGTGCAACGGAAGACTGTACGTAACTGTGTATGAGTATCGGAGTTGATGTAATCGCGAGTACAAGTGAAATTGTAACGGACCAACTGGTGAATTGTAATTGTGTGCAGTACGCAATTCTGCGTAATTGGCAAGTGTTTAACTGTAAGTCGGTGGAAATAAAGAACAGTTTTGAGCGGTGAAATTGGACTTTTCATTTCACGAACCCACAAAGTCACAATACAAAGGAGAAACCCCCAAATTAGGCGTGTACCAGATGTTTTGTTTGTTGTAATTTGAACATTAGACTTAAGGAACATTTTAGGAGCACCAGGAACAAAGAAATAGACAAATCGGCAGTAGCATGCCATTTTCGAATGATAATCATTATATAGAACAGGAAATCCACTTATTAAAAAGTATTCAGGGTGCCACTGCATTAATCATGTGGGAAAAGATATTCATAAAGAAATATGACCGAAAACTGGTCAATTTCGACACCACATTTAAAGAGAACCCAAACTTCAAGTTTATCAAAATACCAACAGAGACTGAAAAAACTATTTGCAGTCGGTTTTTTGACACGTCATCACTTACAGTTTTGCATTATTGAGGGACCAGTTTTGGAAGCTCTTGCCTCCATTTTCAACCCTGTTCCAACTAAAAAAATTGCAGGCCAAAGTCCAACTTAAAATGCTTCCCTACATATGTACATCATAATCTTTGTGGCTAGAAAAATCTTTTGGCATCTTGCATAGTTCTTTTCATTTAATTTAGTTCAGTTTTATTCACCATAAGATTTCCAATACAGAAATATTCCTTTCCTCAAACAAGTATTTAATTTATTTAAACAATATTTAAACAAATAATACAATAATTAAGGACATTTACATAATGAACAAAGGTTATACATGTGTGTTATATAGTTAAATAATGAATAGACATAAAAATAAACTTAAAATAAAGCAGATTGTGACAAATACAAACATGATGCATATTACATAATGAAACTTTAAACTGTATCCTTTCAAAAAATACTCATTCCTGAATGAAAATAACTCTGATTTAAGAATTTATTCAATAATTTCTTCTTAAATATTGTTAATGTGTTAAAAAATGGAGGAAGTTTATTGTGCAATTAATACTATTACAGCGAAGATTATTTTCTATAGAGTTCTTATATGCCCTTGAATGTGTAATTGCAATTACCTCTAGTAGTGTTGTGATCATGTATGTTTGCATTAAATTGGAAGTATTTAACTGCTTATATGTTATTATCAGCATTTCATAAGAAAATTGATAGAATTATTAAAATGTTTAGTAATTGAGTCTACAGCTTATGCTGGTGCAAAGATTTAACAATAATCTGATTGTCCTGTTTTGTGTTGTAAAAATTCTATTAATTTGTTAAGTAAGTTTACCTCATCTCTGGATGTTTCCAATTATAACTCCATCCTTTCCACAAAGAATTGTTCATAAAGAATAACAAAAGCTGATCAAGGACATAGAAAAGGACAGAACATGCAGAAGGTAAAAAATTGGCAATTTTTATAACTGACCTTTTAGCAAAGCAGTTTGTTTACCCAGCATTCTTAACTTTTAAATTTGCCTAAATATCAAATTCCAAAGGAAAGCATCATTATAAGAGAAAGGAATTACTTGCAGATGAAAACCTTAGAAAATAGTAACAAATAATAAAAGGTGGTAAAATTATTTGGATAAAAGAGATTCAAATAAACAAGGCTTTTTTGGACATGTTTCAAGGACCCCGCATACTCATCATCAGCTGATGTTCAACTAGTTCTTCAGGTGACCACCTCCCTCTTTGGGAATTAACAGTTTGGGAAAATAAACACATTTTGAAGAATAAAAAGAGAACAGTGAACTTTGAAATACCAATAGTAGATGAAGTCATTCAACTCATTGAGCAGCGCCAGGAGAGGGAGGCGGCCACCTGAAGAACTAGTCGAACATCAGCTGATGATGAGGACGTGGGGTCCTTGAAACATGTCGTAATGTTTAAATGTAAGTGGAGTTTAAGTGCTTTTAAAGTTCGAGAAGTGGTTTAAAAAGGTTTTATTGATGAAGCTCCACTGTTTATAAATACTTCTATTTATAGTTTTATTAAAGGTTTTTTTTGTACTTGTACATGTTTACTCATCACTCATCCAGTAACAATCAGAGTTTGCAGGAATAGATGAGCATAGTTGAAATACATTCACAAATAATTTTATTTCATAGAAATTTAAAAGGTTTTTATTAATTATCTTCTGATGTGTTTCTGTATAGATAATGAATTACATCATCTGAAACCTAAGAGTACTCTTTGCATTCTGGAATCTGTTTTGCTGATTATTATTTGAACTATTTGAAGTTTAAGTCTAGTTTTTGGAAAATAACACAAAATAACATCATTGTAGAAGCAAATCATACTTATCAACAATATGAAAATAACTGTGCAATATCACATTTTTACTGTTCCCATGTGGAAGTTATTCAGATCTGGGTTTATTAATAACAGCTTAAAATATGATTTAATTATTTTATGTGTTAAATGTTTTGTTTGTAGAATTTTTTTTTCTGTGCAGCCAATGCTGAACTGTTTATTTGCCGTATGTTTGGAGAATGATGGTCCTTTCTGCTTATTCAAACCAAATAACATTAGTACAAAGTATATTTTATATATCTCCAATACCAAATTTTTTTAGAATTCAAGCAAAAATAATACCTTTTTTTCTATTTTTTTCAGTTAAAATAGAGTCAGTTGGAGCACTTCCACCAGATGTCCTGTTTATTGAAGCAATCAAGGTCCTGAAGTCAAAATGCAGAACCTATTTGAATGAGCTACAATAATTATGAATTATTTGTAAAGCTTTTTTTGTATTGAAGATATAAAGCATTACATTTCCTTTCTTGTAAGTTTTGAAAACAGTGTTATACTAATCGAGATTTAACTGTATTGGAACACCACATTGAAGCAAAATAATTATTAATTTTTAGATGAGTCGTACTTATTACACATCTGCTTCACTTTCGTACCTATTTTGAGGACATGTTTCGCAAATCATCGTATGCATCTTCGGCTCTTATGCGACTAAAGCTTGATCCAGTGTTGTGGGTAATTCTGGGGTTGCTGCTGCCATCTGTTGATTTAGTGATGAACTTAAATGTGGGATTCTCTTCTGGCGGGATATCAAAGTTCATTAGTTGGTTTTTATGTTTTTCTATGTATATTCTCTCCCATATGACGAGTTCACTATGTTTTTGTACGTATTTTAGTAATTCTGTGCTATCTTCAATTTCATGATTTTCAGACCAGCAATAGCAGCTCATTTCTGCTCTGAAAATCGTTCTCTCTCTCTCTTTCTCTCTCTCTTTCTTTCTCTCCTTTCTCTCTCTCTTTCTTTCTCTCTCTTTCTCTCTCTCTTTCTTTCTCTCTCTTTTTCTCTCTCTCTCTCTTTCTCTCTCTTTCTCTCTCTTTCTCTCTCTCTTTCTCTCTCTTTCTCTCTCTTTCTCTCTTTCTTTGTTTCTTTCTTTCTGTTTTTGAATAGTGTCTTTAAAGTTATTTGGATTAAAAGAAACAGTGAACAAAATGAATTGAATGATGTTCAAGTAAGCACAGAATCCATTCAATTGAGAGTTAGTCAACATATACCCTAGGTGGATCAGGAAAGAAATCCAAGAAATTTGTAAGTGGATTTACTGAGAATCAGTACCGAGCAGGATAGCTCAGGCGGTTTTTGTCTGTGGCCTTCATTTGGGAGGTCCGGGTTCGGTTCCTGTGGCCAATCTACCTGACTCATGTTTTTTTTCGGGTTTTCCCAAGTCGCCAGATGAATGCTGGGTAGGTTAATTACATCCCCTGAATTTCCTGTCCTTCCATTTCATCTCCATTATCATTTTACATCATCTCCCTTCTGGTCTCTTTCAGGGTAGAAGTGTTGGCGGGCATCTGGCGCTGGCATGACTCTTTGGGTTGGCCATCCCCTGTCTCCTCTCGCCTCAGCCTTCCTCCCGTGGAGTCCCAATTTAGAAGTAGGGCACTGTTTTTGAACGTTTTTGTGAAGTTCCTCCCAAAGAAGTTCAATTGGAGTCAGATCAGGTGACTGTGGTGGCCAATCCATCACCTTTAACTCTCCTTCCTCCTGTTTCTTCTGTAGGTAGTTTTTACATCATTTGGATATGTATTTTGGATCATTGTCCACTGTATGAGAAATCTGGACCAATTAGATGCATTCCATTCTTTATGGAACAGCATATCTGCTCAAAATGGAATGGTAGCCATGTTTATTCAAGTTTCCTTCAATTTTGTAGAGCTGGCCTGCTGCACTAAATGAAAAACCATTCCCAGACCAAACTGATAGATGGTCTCAGCCAATTTTCTAAACTAAGTAAAAAAAAATATTTATTATTTTTTTCATTGAATGAAAATGAATGAATTAGAATGAAAAATATTGAATGAAATAATTAGAATACAAAGAACAAAAAATAATAAAATAGTGCAAGTTATTCTAATAAATAGCAGTCAAATACCGCTACGAAGTGAAGATGTCCCAATAATATTGGTAACACTATTCCAATTGCAATAAAGTACTTGTATACTGTAAGACCATAATAAGAAGCTGTGTGAACTCAGAATAAGGTCATTAGTAAATGTTGATACCATATGAGTCTTACCACCTAAGATTTACCCAGTGGTGGTTATTCTGCCATAAACATTTACTTAAACATTGGCAATTGTTTATATAAACAAGATATCACACACAGTGATGTTTCCACATGACAAAGGTTCTTAATCATGTTCTTTCATAGCATAACCATAGGATATAAATATTAAAAGCAGAAGCACTATTAACAGTGAAGTATTTTGAAACCTGTGAAAAAAGCTACATAGGAAAAACTAAGAGAAACTTATTAACCAGGCAAAAAGAACACCAGAGGAACATTAAGTTGAAACAAACAGAAAAATCTGCAGTTTCACACCATTTTCGGACAGAAAACCACAACATTGGCCACAACATTAAACTGTTAAAATCTTTAAGTACACCCATAGAATTGGATATTTGGGAAAAAATATTCATAAACAAAAACCGTGATAAAGTTATAAATTTCGAAATCCTGGCATTAAATGAAGTGTTAAAACTTAGTGCCCCTAACACCAAATGGCAGAGTGATCGGAGCTCTGTAGTAGTGAAAGAAGAGGAATGTTCATTTAGTCACCAAACAGCTGAGGATGAGATCGAATGATCTTGAAAATGTTTCAATTATACAACAAGTAAGCGAAGTTTGAGTGTAAACATAGTGACTCATAAATCAAACTCAAATATAACCATAGGATATCTACAAATATACCTATCGTAAAGTGTCCTAAAACTTTTGAGCGGCAATGTATGTTGAAAATATATCAAAACTTATTTAATCTTATTTTTGATTTACATACTTTTATTTTGTATTATTCCTTCAATGTAATTTATGCAAATACCTCTTCTTTATTCCTTGTGTTATTGAAGTACAACCTTTTGTAAGATGGGAATCTAGTTAGTTAGTTACTAACACTCCCCACATGGCAACCTTGGCCTTCGGGGTAACCTCACCCCACCAAGTGATGACCGGACCCATTTCTCAGGTGGAGGCACCCAGAGGGCGGTGTCCATTACCTCCGATGATAGGGTGATAGTGAAGATGGCGGTGAGGTGAGAGGACCTACAGTTTTTACCGTGGACTCCGAACCACGTTGGGCATAGGGGATACTTCACGTGTGCTAGACAGAGGTGAAGGCGTGGATAGGGCCGACTTAAAATCGCCAACCCCAGAGCCGGGAATCGAACTCGGGACCCTTAGAACGGGAGCCGCGAACGAAACCACCGCGCTACCCCGGCGCCCGATGGGAATCTATGAAAGTGGAAAAAAGAAGAAAAAACCAGAACAATTACATTTCGTTTTAGGTAGGTTTTTCTGTGGCATTAGAGTGTGTGCTGCCCAGTGGCACAGTGGTATAGAATATTGTGCTTTAGTTCCCTACCATGGAATTCGCTGGAGTCAGTCTTACCTGGGGTGTGCAGATTTTAAGCCCTGGGTATAGGACTGGTGCACACTCGGCATCATGAGGAAATCTAGGAGCTATGCTAAGTAGCAAACCCTGGTCTAGGAAGCCAACTATCCGGCTGGGGTTGCCAATATGCTGGCCACATCTCCTCCCTGTATTGGTTGGATGATTGCCCACCTCTGCCTTATATTTGATGGCGTGAGGCCGGCAGTCAGGTTGACAGGCTCTGGTTCATTTTCAGCTGTTACGCCGTGAATTATATTTGTATTATAGTTTACAGTGTGTGTCAAAATTAGCCTGACAAACTTAAAAATAGAGTAAATTGTCTATCGGTTTTAAAGAGCTTTTGCTTACGGAACCCAATATAGGGATCTAAACAATCTGGAGAGGCAGGGAATTGCAAAATGGAGGGAAAGCAGGGGAGTATTTAAAAAATTGGAATGTGTCAGGGAAACACACAATTATTTAATTTATTACATGTCTGGTATTTTATACTGATGAAAACTACATATTAAAGAGAATTTTAATACATTTTCTCCTTCAAATCCCCTTCCATCCCTTGACGTGAAGTGTTACAAATCAAATGAGAAGATCTGATGCATATACCCTTTCACTTTCACTCAGGGACGTATTTAAGGGTGGTCCAGGGAGTCCGGACCCCCCAAATGAACTGTCGTTTTAATTTTGTAATAAATAGTTTAAATAAAGCTCACTTTAAAATAAATCAAAAACGTTTATTCAAGCTTCTCATTTTAACGTCTCTATTCACTGTCAGTTAGACATGATGTGAAGGGTGCGTGCGGAACAACTAAATGTAAAGGTTTCCGCCCCTAATCGAGAACTGTTTCTTTTCAACTTTCTGGCATTTCCTATATGCAAGGTCAAGTACGGTGGTAGAAGTACAGTCCGCTGAAAAATAAACAGCATGAATACAGTACTCTGATTGAATTTATAACTGAATACAGTTAGTGAATGAGTGATTTGGAGTTTAAGGACCGTCGACAACGAGGACCTTTGGATCCCATGAATACAATATGCAACACTAGATACTGCACCTAATGAACATGCGATATAGGTGAGATACGCCTTAATAAAAATAACTAATTTCAGTAACGCAACACCCTCCACTACTTACAGATAGTCTGGTTTATTAATGCATGTGGATTAACAGTCATGAACATCGAGGGCTGCAGGGTTTAAAGAAAATATGGTTGGATTATTTATTTTTATGCTCAAGATTATGCAAAAGTTAAGCTAGTAAAATACAATTACGTATTCTTTGTCAGAACTACATTAAATTTGCTCCACGTGTAAGTGTAACGTTTTAAGTGAAAGATGGCGTCAAATTCTGTAAGTTATACGAGCAACCTGCATAATTATATCAGCAACTTTTATACTAATTATTAAAAAATCAAGAACAATTACCAAATATACAACAAATAAATGTTTACATTTTACGGTTATTTAAAACGGCGGTGTTCTACATCTAAGGCCTGTAGCCGTCATTCATGTGCCGAAACTTAATGATCAGTGGAACAACGAATAACACTCCAATAACGGTTTTATAATAATAATGATAATGGTGATGATAATAATAAATAAATAATAATACTACTACTACTAATAATAATAATAATGACGATGATGATGATGTGTGTGTAGTGTTTAACGCCCGCTTTTACTACATACGGAACGCAGGCGGTGACACTGATGATACATGAGATGAAGTTGGAGCACCGGTGGAATGAGATGGCGGGGGAAACCGGAGGTCCCGGAGAAAACCCGCCCAGCGCCCTGTTGTCCACCACAAATCTCACTTTGCGGTCGCCTGGGATCGAACCCGGGTCGCTTTGGTGAAAGCCAAGCAGTTGTTGATGATGATGTTGATGATAAAATTATTCTTTAAATGTGATATACCTACAAGGTAATTAAGAATATTTTAGAAACTGTGAACGTAAACTCTCGCAATAGGGCTTTCAGATTAGCAATCCCCCAGATACTTTTACAAATGAGCAAATAATGCAGGAGAGGAGCCTAAGTTTTCCAAACATAAAGGTTCAAGTGGTGAGGAAACATTAGGAAGAGACTTCATCCGGGAGATGCATCTATCGGTAATCGAAGCCCTGTCTCTGGGAGAAACACATGCATCATACATCATACTATACTAAAGCGGCGGGTTGCAGAGAATGTTAATATTCATTAACTATCATCCTCACTTGTAATGGAGAAAAAGGGTAATAGTTAGGTACTAAACAAAGCCTTCCAATGCAGTGAAAACTCTTAATAAGTACTTTTACCCCAAAACAAATATCACAAGAATTAAACTTATCTGAGAAAAATATTAGCAACAAGAACGAAGTAATCAAACGAATCTGAAACTGCGGCTCTTTCTTTTGTTCCGACTGTGCACATCTAACTTGTCCTTAGGACTGTCATTAAGAACTGATTTATACTTTAAACTAAAAGAAGGGTCATTGACCAATGTGAGTGTCTACCTGCTAGGGTCGAAAAACCGGATTTAACGCAGTGCAGCTGGTAACCAAACGTTTCTCATATTGTGAAGGTGTTTTTCGACAGTTTGAAACAGTGGTTTTCTTAGATATGAAGAGGAACGCAAAAATCGATAGTTTTTTCAAACCTACCAATGCGAGCAAGCTATGCAGAACTAGCGCTTCAAGCGAAGTTAAACCTGAAGTTGGTGAGTTAAAAACTAAAAATGAGACGTGCAGTGTTCGTGTTGCGAGTGAAGAACTTCGCAGTTTTAATGCCGGTTGTGATATCGGCATGCTGCTGCAAGAAATAAACCGTGTCAATATTCCTAGAGATGTTAGGAATGTGTAGTGTTTAACGCCCGCTTTTACTACATACGGCACTGCAGGCGGTGACACTGATGATGCATGAGATGAAGATGGAGCACCGGTGGAATGAGATGGCGGGGGAAACCGGTAGAGATGTTAGGTATGACATACTCACAAATGATTTGAAGCCTAATAGTTCATTTGTGTTTCCCGTACGTTTGCATGGCTCTAAGAGACTCAGTTTTCAATATAAGTGGCTGGATAAGTGGGGGTGGCTAACATACTCAAAAGTTCAAGACGGTGCATATTGCCGTTACTGCGTTCTCTTCTGCAAACAAGGCGTAGCTCAAGGCGGTGACCAAAACTTAGGATATTTGGTGACAAAACCATTTTGTAAATGGAAGGATGCTTTAGAAGCATTTAACAATCACCACACAAGTGGTTATCATAAAAACTGTATCTTATCAGCCGAGCGGTTTTTGGCAATAGAGAATGGCAGGGAAGAAGATGTGGCATCTCAGATTAGGTAATAGTCAGAGGGGAAAAGAAATTAGGGAAATTAGGGAAGCTCTTCTACCATTTTTACCATGACCTTGTATTAATTTCAAAAGGCCCGACTGTATGAATAGATTATTTTAAGTTGTTATGCGACAGTCACTTCAACTTCAACATCCGGAAGTAATTAAAGTTATTCTGATTCTGACGCACAATTATTTTCATAATTATATTAATTCTTCTTATTATATCATATGGTTTAATTTTAATAACACATAAATATGATAGACAATATAACATTAATACAGAAACATTACATACTTTTAACACGCCTTCTGTCTACCAAATCGGCTATGTGAAACAAAAGGCGCATATTTAATCGGCTATGTGAAATACTCATTCAAATTTCCTTTAATAGAATTTTTTACTGAAATTGAACTGGTATCGCCATATCCACAATGTTACTCAGAAAATAAGAAATTTAATGTTGCAATAACACGAATCATAAATCTAAAAACAATTATAAGAAAGTGTATTTTTCCTTCTCCTGTAAAATAACCTTTACTTCACATCACCATATTTACAGGCGCAACGATGATTTGATTCAACGTCAAGAATTTTGTAAATTCACAGTTGTTATGCTGAGCAGCAAGAAAGCATATCAATTGTAAACAGAAATAGAAAAAATGTATGTGTATCTCAATGTATCAGAAGCAAACATCTACAAGGAAAACTATCACTATAGTGATATCTGTATTCACTTGAGAGTTTGATGGCATCATCTCTGCTCCATGTGGGGCCTTGGTAAAAAAACATCAGGTACAGAGTATAGCTGAAAGTATCTGAAAATGAGTCCAGAATACGTAAGAACATATAGGCATAACAACACAGCATAGTATGGGAGCGATTGTTTTACCCTTGTGGGTAGCATCAAGAAACAGGCATACGTGAGGAGCGCTGGCACAGAGCTCACGAGGGATGATGTCCAGCAGCTACTTGCAAGTGGTCGCATGCGGCACTTTTCAGGCTGCAGTTTTGGGTGTTGCAGTTCTAATCCACAGCAGATTTTTGGTGCACAGGTCCCACATAGAGCAGAGATGACGCCATCAAACACTCCAACTGTCAGCTCCACTGGAAGTGCTTTTTGCTCAAAAGGCATTGTATTGGTAATAGAGTTTCTGGTTAGTGTGATTAAATTTGACTGAAGCAGCATTTGCAGTTTTATTTCTAGTGTCTATTTTATTTCTTCTAAACTATAAGGATTTGTTTTCTTTGCATATTTCTGATGTAGATTACCATAGCAGGCTGTAGGTACTGCACACCAGTCCTATCAGTAGTCTCCAAACCACAGTAGTAACAAATTTTGGAGTTTGTAGATCCATTACGCTAGAATTAGGCTTGTCCAAAACAGCCAAGTTGGTTTAAGACCTGGACAGTTAAACATAGTGATGATGCTTCAGAACCTACGTGGTTATAAGCAAAAGGTGTTGTGATGGTGTAAGTTTTATAGTGCAAATTGCAGTAATTGTCTTGTTGTTGTTGTTTTAGTTTGTGGGTTTGTTTTTCAGTGAACCTACAGTTCAGATTTTTGCAAATGTTTACAATGTTACATGCAAAAAACAGCATGAGCTAAACCTGTATATAGTTAACATATTCAACAACTAACCGTGATAATTCCTGTATCTGTCATCAGGATGTGTGGAGTTCTTTGGAGCATTTGGATTTCTGATACATTTCACTTTTAATTCAAATTCAAGGGTGTCCTGCTCTGTACCAATTTCATCATCTGTAATGAAGAAAATATAAATCTTAATAGACTTTTATATACTACTGCATCTTTCGTGCATATTCCTTATTTACAGAGGCCTTCTACCTTACAAAGACAGAAAATAAATTACAATTTAAGGTCTGTTTACACATACTAATAATAAATATTTGCAAAATATGCATTTCAACTTGCCAGGTTGCCGATATTCAAATAACCGAGGGTCGGCTTTCAATGGAATAAGCCCCAAGCTATATGCCAAGACTTCATCTTGCATCACCGATGTGTTGTTGTACACAAACACCTTTTCTATAGCCATACTTGGGACCTAAAGCACAAAATATAAAGGTTCATTCATATGACAGAGAACAGTAATGACAAAATTAATTGTAATGTGAGCATTCCAATGAATGAGAAAGACTTGGTCAATAAATTATAACTAGTGACTAACCTTCTCTTATCTTTGATAGTAATACAGATAAAACATGACTAGTTTTGCAAATCTTCAAACAACAATAACAAACAATTTAATACAATAACAACCAACAAATTGGACGATGGTGAAAATGATAGAATGCAAAATTAATCCTATTTTGACAAATGCTATTATCAAAGATAAGTGAAATGTAGATACTAATTGTTATAATTTATTTAATTATACTTTTCACTGTCAATAGCTTCAGTGTTTCAAATATCAGATCCACTGAGTATTGAATATTTCAGTGAAAGCGTTCCTTGAACTTTGATTACGGTATATGCAATTCAAAACTGAATATTGACTAAAATACAAATACATTCTCAGCTAATTTAACTGTTGAATTTTTTTGGTAAACTCCTTGAATGTGATAGGGGCATATCTGTTGATGTCTTTCTTACCAGGGTCAAACTGTATTAAATACATCGGAAAAATATTCATAAATAAATATAAAGGAAAACTTCAATTTCAGCACCACCTATGAACAGAACCTGAACTTCAACGTAATTAAGACTTGAGAACGCTGCAGTCACCTCCAAGGAGCTCAAATAAAAATCCAGCAGTCAACATTAGCTGAAGACTTAGGAAAGTCCTAATAACATGCATTCTAGGTAAACACTAGCAGTATATGGAGCATGGAGTTCTAGTTCAACTCAAAATACATTAATTTTGAGCTTCATTACATCATAGTCAGTACTCATGAAGAAACAACAAATTTATATGACTAAAAACTGAAGGAAATTTTTGTATAATTACAGGAATTGAAGTTCTAATGGATCTACATTTAGAAAATGTTTGTTCTATTGAATTTTATTGATGATTAACCTGCAGTATGTTAGTTGATTTGGAAGCAAGTAAAAAAAAAAAAAAAAAAAAAAAAAAATAGTGTGACATGTTATACTCACATGACGTTCTCTACTATTGTACAAGTTATTTTAAAAAATCTAATTCCTTTATTTATTTCATGATAATCAACATTTGCAGGAAGTATATTGCTATTTTCTTGTAGGCACAAGGGAAATATGGGAATAGAGCGGGCTTTAAATGAGTCATATCTTTTAAGAGCTGAGTGGTTTGTGATACCTCTGAAATTCTGTTCTTTCTGCATGGCCAAGAGATAAAATCATTAATAATGTTTTCCTATTAAATAAAGTAAAGCAGTTAATTGCTTGTCAGTATACATTTCAAATAACTGATTTTCTTTAAAAATGGCATTATTTTTGAGACAATATCTATAAGAGGATACCGATTCTAATTCTACTTTTCAAAATTTTAATGATTGTTTCAAAAATTGTAAATATGGGTATCTTTTACCCTTATGTTCCCCTTTAATGAGCCTAGTTTGGAATTTACGAAAACCAAAGTGTCCTACCAAATTGATGTTCTTTTTTAACCTTTTATCATATATTTTGTGTGATTATAAGATTTGGTATATAAATATTAGGGCACTTTGGATTATATATCTTAAATTGCAAATTTAAGGTACTTTCTGAAAAAATTTTCTTGTTTTATGTAAGTATTTTAAAGGATATATACGTGCATATTTATAACTAAGCTGATAAAAAATATTGCTATCACTATGACATGATTTGGAGGGCCGACTACGGCTGATTGGGCAGCCCATAGGAGGTTTCGACGATAGGCTATGTTCTGGTGTTATTATTCAAATGACCGTGTTTATATAAGCATTCCTCAAGAATTACGAATCCTAGATCGAAAGCGCTGTAACTTTTAAGAGCTCCTCACATAAAATATTCCAAAGATTGCTACGAGGATTTTGTATTCACTGAAAAACTTAAACAATGTTGCCCTAAATTATCCCAGAGGGCTTCATGCCTCATTCAATAGTGCATTTCACTCTCGCATGTAGTTCCTTTTAATCAATAACCAACATAGAGCTAGTTGTGGTTCTGTCAATTCCAGGTTCTTTATATTTTAATCAATGACTAAAAGTACGAGGGCTGTTCAATAAAGAATAATCATAATTTTTACGGTCATAATTTTTCGCACTAAAATTCAATCTTATTATATTCTGTTAGGTTAATGTGAAACAAACACGCCACAGTCTTGCAAAACTCAACGTGAAGTTCATCAGTCACCCTCCCTATAATCCGGATTTACTCCTATGTAACTTTTCCTATTCCCTAATTTGAAGAAACGCCTTTATGGGAGGCATTATCCATCATCAGAAGCAGTGGTGAAGGCTGCAGAGACGATTTTGAAGGATCTCTCAAAATGTTTTCCAGCATGTCTTTGAAGACTGGCAGAAACGATGGGACAAGTGCATTGCATTTAGGGGAGACTATTTTGTGAAGGACCATCAAATAATGAGGATGAGTAAAGGTAGGCTGTCACAAAAAAAGTTATAATCATTCTTTATTGAACAGGCCTCGTAATATATAACACATAAAAATGCAATTAAATCACCAATATTCACTTCGTGAATTTAATACAAAAATCAGTAGGTATCGAAAATGCTATTTGTTGTCGATAGTTTATTTATGTACCTGACAGGAATGAAAGGTGCACATGAATAGAAAATAAACCCACTATTTTGTAGGGCATAGAGAATTATATGTTGCTTAGAATACTCTATTCTCAAAGCTCATTACCAGAACATTTTATTTTTCATGCAAAATTTTACTGAAAAAAACCTACAGATATCAAAATTTCAAAATAGCTGTTATATTTAACTATGTGTTCGTATAATACACAGCCAACTCTTGAAACTAATTTACCTGCTACTGTGTACTCCAACGTATTAAAACTTGTTTTTGTGTCCTTATATGCACGTCGTCCATCAAATGTATAGGTATTTACATCTCACATATTGTTGATTGCTGAACGACTAGGTCATGTTTTATAAGCCGTTTGTATTATTTTTATAAACATTGCGGTTTACCAGTATTTGATTCAGAGATACGCTGTTTCTATGCAGCACACACACATTGTTCTTTAAAACCCCAATGCCTGTACACGTTCAATTAATTAAATTGATGTTTTATTTCAGCTTAAACCCAACATTCGCAAGTGAATAAACAACGCAAGGTACCAATCAATTAATTTTCAAACATTTTATACCTCAAATATTAACGTGAAGATCATATATTTGGACAACTTTCAACATTTTCTTCAAACTTTGATGTTTTAAATAACATTACGATTATAGATAGGTAAACATATACTTTATGGATTTTAGCTTTGCTTAGTCTTTGAATTTAGTGGCCAGCATTCAAATATTGAAGTTTCTGATTAATTGTTATCTGCGATACTTTTATTGAAGCCGTTTACCTTCTGTAGCTTAAATAGTAAATAGAGAAAATACTCTATTTCATCCAGAAAGAGATCTCATCGAAAATGTGTCTTGAGGATCCCTGAACGCCCCCAAAAATAAAGGATATTTTAGAAAGAGGTCTGAGTCTATGTGTGAGCGGGTCCTTCCGATTAAGCACAGCAAAACTTAATAAACAAAGTCGGTTAAAAACCAAACTGGATAATTAAGTTCAGTATCTTCCAAAGATGCTACACAAAAAATTTAATAATATTCTCCACCTGAAATACACTTTACTTGGAAAATATTTCAAGCAATGATTTTCTCAAAAATAGCTTATAAGGTTTTGATTAAAATGAAAAATTATATATTAATACTGTCGCCCTTGCGGTAGACTCGCGAAGCCGAAGCCGGTGGAGATTCGGAAAACTTCGGAACCAATCGTTACCGGTAGCGACAGATAGTTGAATGTAGTTTTGAGGTTCTAGCAATTTTGTAATGTTGAACAGTGTATTTCGAGGAGAATAAAGTGTAGTTTTTGTGTTTTTGTAACCTCGTTTTATTATTTCACGAACCCACAAAGTTACAACTGATGTCAGGAAGCGGGATAACAACATCACCGAACATTATGGCCATGGAATCGGCATTGGAAATGCTTTTGCAGAAGATGAACGAATTAACAGCGAAGTCGGAAGCGGCAAATAACAACTTGGCCGCGAAGATGAACGAGTTAACAACAAAAACAGAAGCGGCAAATAGCAACCTGGCCGCAGAGTTGAAAGAAATAAAGACCGAATTGACCACAGAAATGAAGGCAGCGAACGACAGTCTGGCCACGGAAATGAAGGCGGCGAACGAGGTCCTCGCCGCCAAATTTGAGGAACAGTTGGCCGGCGTGAGGGATGACGTGACGGAGCTAGGCAAGCGGATGGGCCAAGTGGACGAGCGCGTCGAGGACCTGGCGAACCGCTTCAATGACCTAGAGGAAAAGGCCGACTATAACGCCAAGTCCCTGAACGCCATGGTTGAAGACGTCGAAGACCTCGCGAACCGCGTAAGCAACCTGGAGGGAAAGGCCGACAGCAGCGTCAAGTCCCTGAACGCCATGGTGGAGGACGTCGTCGGCAGGAGACTGAAGGATTTGAAGGCTGGCGCACCGGGACGCGACACAACTTCGGCGCGTGTCAAACCTCCGAAATATGACGGCGCGTCAACAGTCGAGGTCTTCCGCCGCCAGTTCGACACAGTGGCCAAGCACAACAGATGGTCACCGGAGGAGGCCACACAGTTAATAGCCAGCCTCCAGGGACGGGCCGCGGAAATCCTAAACGCGGTGCAGACGATGGCGGCGCCCAAGGACATCTGGGAGGCCAGGGAGAATCGCTTCGGGAACCACCGCTTAGCCACAGCATACCGCAGCCAGCTAAAGGCAAGGTCGCAGCAGCCGGGGGAGACGCTGCAGGAGTTCGCCATAGCGATTGAGCAGCTAGTTGGCAAGGCCTTGGTTGACCTGCCACTGGAGTTCGTATCCCGGGAAGCCGCCTACAACTTTGTCGACGGGGTTGAGTTGAGTCCAGAGGTTCTACTCCCATTAGCCTTGAACCCGTAGGAACAAGATCCGGGCCTCTTTCAACCAGGGAGTTATCCGAGCTGTCCCTTAAAGGGCGCCCGGCATCTTCCGTGGGGCTTTCCATTAGGGCAAGACCTAGTTTCCTAACAAGCCCCCCCATCTGGTCCTAGGGACACAAGACGGGACGGAAGTGGATACGCCACTTACGCGCGTCAACACTCAAGGTGAAGACTACCGATATGACCTCGGTGGGGCCGCCTGGTGATCTAGCACAGCTTCTACTAGCTAAGCAGGCTAGTGCCCGGAAACTTAATGGCTTCCCTCAACCCCGTCCGAAGACGTACCCAATCTCCCACGGGTATCGGGAACACACTGCCCCCTCGAGACCATCCCAATCCGAACAACTCCCGAAGGAGGGGCTCGGCTGTTCGGCCCGAGGTTCCTCTAGTAACGTCAGAGGTACCACGAGTGAGTCGACGGGGTACGGGACACGGAGATTTGTCAGCGCCTAATGCTCGGAGATTATAAAACCATCCACGAGGCGCTGACAGCGGAATTAAGGATGGAGGCGGCCAAGGTAGCATCTATCCCGACGTCGAGAACGAGGAGTGTCCGCTACGCCGGAGACAGAAGACCAGCTGTGGGACGCCAGCGAACACCTAGTGGCCTGTGTTGGAGTGGTGTGGACAGCCCGGACACCTGCGGAGAGACTGCCCACACCAGGAAGAGCAGCCAGAAAACGAGTAAGGGCCGTCGTGGAGAGGGGCACGTCGGCGGCATTACCACCATCCCCTCGAGTGACAATCCGCGCCGTCAGACGGCGGATGGATGACAACCTCATCGCGGACGGCTGGGTAAGAGGAAAGCCGTGCCACGTGCTGGTGGACACCGGGGCGGCCGTGACCATCATCAGACTTGACGTGGCGAAGGGTTTTCCGACGAGGAAGCCGAGCCGACCATACGAGCTTGTGACGACATCGGGCGACACCATGCCTGTGGAGAAGGAGGCCCTGCTGGAGCTGAACTTGGGAGGGGGTGCCGTGCGTCTGTGGGTGGTCGTCGCGAAGGTGGCTGAGGAGGTGATTCTGGGACTGGATGCCCTCAGGAGCCACGAGGCGACGGTCGACGTCGGCAGGAAGGTCCTGAGGCTCAACGGAGAAGAGGTTATACTCCGTCAACCAGAAGAGCGCCTTGAAATTGGCAGGGTCATCTTGAACGAAGACGTGGTTGTCCCCGCGAGGAGCGAGGTAATGGTGACGGCGCGACCGGAAGGCCAGACAGCACGTTGGATCCAGAGGCAGCAGGAGTACGACTTCACCTCGGAACATCGCAGAGGGAAGAGTCACGGTAACGCGGACGCTATGTATCGAAGATCCTGTCCAGAAGAGTGCGGCCAATGCACAAGAGTGGAGGGGAAGGAGCGTGCCGCAGCAGTTCGAGTAGTCACGGCAGTGCCTGCGGATGGCTGGAATAGCGCAGGCCTGAGGAGGGAGCAGCTGGCGGACGCAGACTTGGGGTCACTCTTGAGGGATGTGGAGAACCTGGTGGACCACCTCCACGACATCACGAGATGGCTCGCCAGAACATCCAGAAGGCGAGCGACCGCATGAAAACCCGAGACGACAGGCAAGCCAACAGCCAAGGGTTCCAGCAAGGTGACCTGGGCTGGTTGTACCACCCGACCTGGACCAAGGGACGCTGCCCGAAGCTTCAGCAGCCATGGCAAGGACCGTACCGTGTGGTGAAGGGGATTAACGACGTGGTCTACCGCATCCATAGGGTGCCCCGAGGAAAGATGTTGGTGGTACACCTGGATGGCCTGGCCCGCTACGAAGGCGCTGTTCGGGACGACCAGCCTTGAGGGGGGAGCAGTGTCGCCCTGGCGGTAGACTCGCGAAGCCGAAGCCGAAGCCGGTGGAGATTCGGAAAACTTCGGAACCAATCGTTACCGGTAGCGACAGACAGTTGAATGTAGTTTAGAGGGAAAATAAACAGTTTTGTGGTTCTAGCAATTTTGTAATGTTGAACAGTGTAGTTCGAGGAGAATAAAGTGTAGTTTTTGTGTTTTTGTAACCTCGACCTTTATTTCACGAACCCACAAAGTCACAATACATTTTCATAACAATGAATTTTATATTGAATTTTACTTGTGTATATTTGTAAGCGCTCTTCATCCCAAAAGGCCTTTGTATCACTGGAAAACTATCAGATAGAAAAAGTCTTACTTTACAAGAAGCTTAGATTCCGATGAAGGAAATAGTTTAGGTGAAATAATATTTGTGAATGTAACCATTTTAGATATAGTCCTTATTTTTTATTATATCTTACAATATATTTCGAATAGGAAATTCATTTTTTACCTTGACCATGCAAAAATAATACAATTTATAAACAATCACATAGCGACTACCTCTTAAATGATCTAACATCGCTTAAGTCTATTGTAATCTCTAATTCGCATTCTACCTGAATGATACAGTAAAGCTATTCTTAGAAACGATTAACATGAATTAAATGTGTAAGCGTTTTTAAGAATAGTTCTTACAAAATAAGAGGGGAAAGTCGTGTGGATCCAAACACCAGATATTTTTTAATTCTTAGCTACAAATGATGTGAATTAATTGTATATTTCTCATAAATTTCCATTTTTTTTTTCATTTACGTCCTCCAACGTGAAGTCATATCGGACGATGAATGAAACGGGGTAAATGATGTTTAAATGAGCTCAGGGTTCATAGAACTCGGTTCAAACCTGATATTCGTCTTTCAGGATAAGGGAAAACCCCTGACAAAACCTTATCTATGTAACTCACCCTGACGGAGATTCGAACTCGGTACCTCTTGAACGCAAGGCAGACGGCTATCGTCTATGCAGATACATCATAAATTTCTGATGCAAATATTAAGACAGCTTTATCTACCAATAATAAATTTGTGTGCTTATAATGAAATGTTTTCATTACAGGAATATTTCGGAGAGCAATATCATCATGGATATCCTCGTGTCGTACACTTGAAAATGCTGAAATGTTAATTCCAATTGCATAATCAAAATACGTTTTTTTCTTGAGTTAGAGTGAAATGAACGCAAACAGAAAGATCTTGAACTACATCGGACCTCAAAAGTGTATGTCTAGGAGACACGCAATACGGAATTTTTGGGTGGAATACAATATTTCCACCTTATTCCCTCTGATATCTGGTACAGAAAGCAAAGTGCATTTGTATTTCCCTTTTTATAAGTCTGCCCTTTCTAAAGTCGTCAGCAAGTGGACAAAAAATGAAGAATCAATAATTCGACAATTAATACCCATTTTTAATAGATAACGGTGGCGCTTAAAATATTTCCCATCAATGTGTGGCTTAAAACATTTATGTGTGCATTTTTTAAACTATAAACTAAATTTTAGAAGCTACTTAAGCTGAACAAAATAAACTTTTTTTCTTTAGGTTGTAACAGTAGTTTTGGGTTATAAAAATATATGTAATTGTGTGGTTAGGCGAAGTAATGATTGTATGACGTAATATGACGTAGTGTTGTGACGTGGAATCGAATCGACCAATCACAAAATTAAGATAGGAGTAACGATAGTTACGAAAAATCAATAATCTTGGTATAGAGAGATGTTTTGTAATAGTGTGATGAATAGTGGTGTAAGATCGACATTTAAATAATAGTTTGAATCTGTTTAAATACAACAAAGTAAGAATTTATCGATATGTTGGAAGTGACTGGGAAAGGAAGTTCAAGTAAAATGTAATCTAAATAATACAATTAAATAGTTACAAAATTTGACTTCTCCGAAACTTTATTCCGAACCACGCCTTAAAACCAAGGATCTTATGACTCTTAGTTAATCAAGCACAATCATCAAGAAACAAATCAAAATACAACGAATTTGTTATTTCTGGCTTCTCGACGTGGATCTTCGAAAAGTCAACGTGCATTCAATCTCAAATATAGAAATCCCGTACCAAATTTTGCCGGAACGTGTGGCTGATGAAGATGGAGACAAATTAACGACGAATAGTCCCACATTCCTGTCCCAATGTGGAGGAAAATTCCATTTATGGACTGACCCCGACTGAGCTGGGATGGCACAGCCGGGAGTGTCAGCTTCACCCGAAAGTACTACCCACTAAAATACCTCCTCCGGGGAGTAGTCAGGATAGGAATTCCAGCAGTACCGCTATATGCACCTGCGGATTCATGGAGAAGATGTGCAGGTTGGCCGTATGGCCTAACCGAGGTCAGACTAGTTGCCAGGACATGACCGAAGCCCTGAATATGCCCTGGCGGATTCGTGATGGGGGTTGTGGTGGGGTGTAGTGTCGTTTCCAATAGGAAACACTGTCTTAACCTAGAAGTTGCGTCCCCAATACTAGAGGACATAGTCATGTGTGAGTTAAACTGCTTTATTTGCCTTGGCTTTTAATTCTCAACTAATGGTTTGTCCACCCTTTAGCGGGTAGAACGTGTCATTAATGCTAGTGGTGGGCGCTAGGAAAGAGCTATTCATGCATTATCTTAACAAGTAAAGTTAGAGTTAGAGGTAAAATGGCAGTTCCTGTCTTCGCAACTGATTGCGATGGTCAATGGTTCCTAGTTGTAAGATTGGTAGAGCTGCGCATACGCTGCGTCTGGTTTGAGGTTAATTCTAAGTTGGATGATAGATCATAACCGTTACTTATAGTGCCGTAAGCTACAGACAAGTTCATTTGGAACATTTTCACTCTCGCTTTACATGATACTTCAGGAAGGGAGATTTCATATTGAATATTTCCTTCACTACCACCATTACTGCCGCTGCCTCTGCCACTGCAACTGCCACTGTCCCTGCCACTGTTGCTATTTCTCCTGCTACTGCTGCTGACATCGTTTGCTGACTAAGAATACTTTAAGGATTCTAATAGCTTAAATATTTGGCCTATTACATTATTATTGTTCTTACTATTATGGAAACATTTATATGCATACTAAACGTGTCGAAAAAATTCGACCAAATAAAATTATAAGCTTCACCATATGATTCAAGTGTACACAGGTAACTAGTAAGTTACTTTTGAATATTTGTTGTATGATATTTTAAGCGAAAGCATATAACAATTTGTTGGAAAATTAAAGATGAAAATAACTCCTTAAAAGCAATTGTTTAGCTTCGGAGACATCTTGTTTACTTCTGAGGCAATTATAATAATAAAATTCGACATTTAAGCTTTGTCTTTTTTAATTATAATTTTCACAGACACACCCCAGAAGACATGAATTTGTTTCTCAAGCTGCGTTCCTATGTAATAAAAATCACAAAAATAGGCGACTTGTTTAATTAGATATTAAAGAACACCGTGTTTGCAAAACCAGACAAAAGCAATTAAAACATATTTTGCAACTTAATCGCAGGTGCTTCAACAGTTCATAATCCTTTCGGTTATTTAATGAAGCCCTGTGGATACATAAGGTGTTGCGCAACTATAAAGTAACAGACATTAAAGAAAAGTGAGATTTTGTTTACATATTGTATATAAAAGGAATTACTTTATTAAACTACAGAAGCAAAGGAAATCCACTGAGTTTGAAATTGACAATTGTTTCACGCTTTACAGAGAAGACAACGTTTTGTGCAGTCTCCTGATTACTTTCCTTTGTTAAGGGTACGTCCAAGAGCTTGAGCGGCGACATTTCATGCCTGCCTGCTTCCATTGTGTTGTTCACGTGTGCACATATGTCGCGTGAACGGTAAAAATAATTACGTCGGCTTAAACCTGACA
Organism: Mantis religiosa; assembly: GCA_030765055.1. Taxonomy (NCBI): domain Eukaryota; kingdom Metazoa; phylum Arthropoda; class Insecta; order Mantodea; family Mantidae; genus Mantis; species Mantis religiosa. Next base: position 1,122,812 of record JAUKNK010000467.1, read on the forward strand.
GCTAAGCTCCTCAGTGCATTACGGGCCTCATGCTTCCTGGCTTACCAAGAGAATGGCCTTTTCTTTCTCGTGTGTATATACTCTATAAAACTTTCTCTCCCAAGAGAGGAAAGGAAAGCGAGTTTCGGGCACCAGAAACTGCTTGATCAATTACAAACTGTTCGCTGTGTTTCTTGCCGAGTTTTATTTACAGTATACTGCAGGTGTTAAGTAATTGTTTGTTCTAAAGTTTACTACATACAACTTTCGTAGCTGTTAAAAACAATAGCAATGTGAAAAAAAGTATTTGTCCTTCAGAGATAACACGACTTCAGTTTTAAAAATATAATCTAAGGTAAGTAATCTGGATTAATGTTAGAAACAGTTTGCGCACTGCAACTCCAAATTTGGCTTTTACCCAAAAAAAAGGGGAGTGGCAGTTATTTCCAATTCCAAGGTGAGGCTTAAGATATGATAATACACTATCTAATTTTGCAACATTAACACTATAGCAGTTTATTTATTTTAAATATCGTAATAATAACACACCATAAAATGGTATTACAAGAAAGAAGGACATAATGGCATACAACAAAAACTGATCCTACCGCTCGATTTGAGCATAGTTCCAACCAAGTGAAAACATCCCAAAAAGAAACAGAATGTTATAATACTTCATATTATAAACAAAGGCATAAATCATTGGACTAATGGTGGGCGTTTGTGGAACAATTCTTGCGTTTATAGTTAAAACAGAAATACCTGGATTGTACCGATAAGCAGTACCTGTAATATAGTAATCGCTGGATAATCATCCACATATGAGAATCATCGATCATTTTAAACGATCAGTCTTGTCCGGTGGAAGTGCCCCTGTGTCATAGCGATGTTAAATTATTTACTATTAATATTAACTCAAATAACTTAGGCACACCTTTTATCAAATAAATAGAATTAAAAGGCGAACCTTCCTGTTATAGGCAGACTTTCGCAGGTAACAAACGATCCCTTCTGCATTTCTCATACCTACAGTGTTTTAGGGTTTGTAGACAACTGTCAGACCTACTTATATTTTAACTTTTGCTGTTCATGGACACTTATTTACTGCTTTGTGGTGATAATGATATGAGTTTTAATTGTTTGAAGTCAAGTGTTTACCAATTTCTATAGCAATCATTGTGACCATCATTAAAGATTAAGCCTTTAAAATCTGTCCCGGTTTCACAAACTTTCAATCAAATAAATTGAGTACAACGTCTTTTACATTCTGCCAACATTTCTTCCACGTGTTGATATTTGAACAATAAAAACGTAGGATCCTCCAAACTAGATTTATTTAAATTAACCTTATGTCATAAGTAGCGCCCGGAAATTTAGCCAAACAAGCAATACATCAGGTCAATAGAGACGGGCTTATACGCTATCTCCGTCTCGTAAACATAGAGGAGGAGATTGACTACCATGCAGTCGCGCACGTATTTATTTAACCAAGGTAATGGGCAACTGCAATCTATCAAACGTAGTTACAAGATGGATACATTGTCTTAGAGTGTATAGTACATAAATTATATTAAAAACCTTATCGTTTCTAGGTATATCAAAATAAAGAAAATAATGATTAATATTTACAATGTGTAGGTACAGTAAATGAAAAGCTATGTCCAACAATTAGGTGAGCTGCAGTCCGTTTCGCCTATGAAAACCCATATTCTGTTGTCGGACACGAAGTTCCTATGAGGGCAATTCAAATGAAACCTGGCCAGCGCGTCTAACTTTGCCGTACACGTAAGTTGTCAAAACGTAACTGCGTGAATGGTGGCACAGTCTATTGGTAGAGCGACCGTAGCTTACGCAGCGTTTGATGTTGCATAGTGATAGTGTGGTTTTACGCCGAAAAGAGGGTGGTCACACAAATTATCGTCCACTACCGATAATGAAGGCAAGAAAGGAGGAACAACGATGTGTGATTTGAATTTTAGCGGCGGAGGAAGTTGGAGGCCGTGAAGGGTATCGACGGATGAAGGCTGTATACGGTAAGTACAGACTGTGTCCTTCAGGTGTTGTGAAATGGCGAAAATGATTCCTTGAGGAGCGAGAGTTACTGGACAGGCTCCTCGTGTCATCACACCTGAAATGATTGCCGAAGTAAACACTTTAGTCTTGGGGAACCGCAGAATCTCCGTGCGCGAGATCCATCGGTTATTGTGTATTAGCGTGGGCACCATTCACACCATAATGCATCAACACTTAAATTTCAAAAAGCTTGTGAGCAATACGTTCCCCACCAACTGTCCAACGAAGAGCGCAATATTGTCTTTTTCATTTGGCGCTGTCTTTGAGTCATCTGCAACGTTATCATGAGGAGGAATACGCTTTTCTGTCGCAAATTGGTGACGAAACTTGGTGTGAGCACTTAGAACCGGAAAGCAAGCGTCAGAGCAAGCAGTGGAAGCATGCGACATTACCACCTCCAAAGAAATCAAAGGCCGTGCACACTAGTTCTGGTAATTCATGATGTCCTTTTTTTACCACAAGGGTCCACTGACTGTTGAGTACCTGGAACGGGGAACCACCATCAATGGCCAGCGTTGTTAAGACACTTTACTGATCTTAGTTGAGGCATCAGGTCAAAACACCCAGGCATGTTGTCCATTGGCATTATTCTCCTACATGATAATGCTCGCCCACACACTGCCAATGCGCTGAAGACGACATTGCAGCAGCTTCGATGGGAAACGCTGGAGCATCCAACGTACAGTCCATACCTTTCAGCGTGTGATTTTCATGTTTGTGGACCCCTAAAAGAAGTTATTCGCAGACATCGACGCACAACGGACGACGAAGTGTGTGAATAGATCCAGACTTGGATCCGAGAACAGCCTACTAGCATATTCAAAGTTGGAATCGACCGGCTAGTGTCGCAATTGGATGAATGTGCAAACAGTTTTGGCGACTATTTTTGAGTTAATAAAATCGTTACCATTATTTTACACAAGTGATCGGGTTCCGTTTGAATGACCGTTATAATATCCTGAAGTACGTCTTCGAAGCACGGCTTTAGGAATTTCTTGCATATTGTGGACTCATATGGTAATAATTTTCCTATATATTTTTTAACAGACTGCTTTTAAGTAACTATACACTTTAGTATGGTCACAATGCTCCAGAACTTGCAATTTTTAATGAATTTGTTTGAAGCTTTGCATACCTATTCCTAAATAAATGCTTAATAAAATTTGATATTATTTTGGTTGTAAATTGAACAGTTTATTTACTATTGAATTTTAAGCTTCATAATTGTCAAAAATTTAAGGAAAATTTAACATATTTAAACACAAATATATTTTCCCAAAACTGCTTGATACACACTAAAACAGGATAGCAACTTTTATAACTCATGTACATAGAATGCGGAATATAATATATAAATTTTCTAAAAGCAAAAGTGGTTGACCTGAGGTATTTAATATAACATGCATAAATCACATTAGAAAAATCAATAAATACTCTTTTTTTTCAAAAAAATATTTAGGCTAGAAGGATGAAATTTAGAAGTTTAACTAGATTCCCTTTGACCTACTTAATGACAAAATTTCATGCAGCTGTGATGTAAACTCTGGATTTTAGCACTTTTCACAAATGTCTCCCCATGATGTCTTGTATACATGGCTATCTAGTTTAGTCGATCAAGCGCCTACCTGTTGTGCGAGAGGTACCTGGTTCGATTACTGGCTAGAAAATGAGGGATTTTCTCTCCACAGTTTTGAGGTACGAATGAATAGTATGCATGGGTATCGTAACCCATCGTCCTCCCTTTCTAACGGTGGGACAAGGATTATTCTAATACATCGCTGTTACTTCAGCATGTCTTGGTTTTCAACAGTCTACTTGCGTGAGAGTGGGGAGGGGCCCCTCGTGCGTCTATTGGTTGGGAAAAAACAAGTCATCGACTGCAGCGCTATGAGTTTTGCAGTTGTCTTGCGCCGAATTTGAGCTTCAGTATACGTCAAGAGCTGGTAGCGTGGGATACGTATATCTTAGCATAAGGGCGAGCTATCGGAAACTTAGAGGACTACGGTCTATATTTTCTGTGGGACGTTATTTTCCTACCAGGATTCTTCACGAAGCCTCGGGTCTTCCATACGTGGAGGATAAACTTAGACGTCGGGCATCAAAATTATACGCCAATTTATCAACACATAGAAGCGCCCTTGTTAGATCATTGGGAGATTATGACCCCACTAGATGCCGTTCTAGACTGCATCGGGCACTCCGCATGGCTTGGGGGCACCCAAGATAACCAAGGAGCTAATCCTATCAGCAGCTAAAGCTGAACTCTACATGATTCTCTTAAGTTGTTTGGCATCAAAATTTTCCCAAAAAATAACAAAATTACAATAAAAACACCAGGGTGCATAGTGCTGCATCCTACCCTTCAACCCAAAGGTGTTATTTGTAATCTCAAAATTAACTCCAAACCTCAAAACCTACAACACATCCTACAAAATCCCATCTGTAACCTTATCTGCGGTAAAACCCTTAACGGGTGGGCACGCAGCAAAAACTTTCTGGCTGTATACAGCCAACCACCACCACATGGCATGACATATCGAGGAACTAACGGGAGGTTTCTTAATTTTAATACTATGATTTTACTAAATCAAAATTATTAAATTCTATCGGATACTCCCAGCCTTCGTCCGCATACTTCGGGAAGAAGGAAAATCGAAAAGATAGCATGCCTATATTATGTGATGTATGAACCTGAAGTAATTCACTGAGAGTACAGATTTGTTCTTGTCATATTTCTAAATTGTTTAACGAGAGGGAAACTTGTTAATTATGTTGAATATTTGAACATTCAAACTACTTTTTGAACAAAAATTTTATTCACGCTGAAAGCGAAATGAAACGTTCATGTATGTATTTTGCTGCTTTTGAGAATGTGAGATTGTAGTTGCCACAAGATCAGGCTCGGAGACCGGAGGACGTCTAATCTGGAAATATTCTAGACAGACTGGCACAAGCGGCATCTCTCCTTCCACGCTCTTGAAGCGACACACTAGGCCGACTCGGAGACCGAAATCCGTCCCGCAGGAGGAGAAAGTGTTAACCCAGAGCACATCATCCGACCATGCTGCGCCGACACTTCTATTCTGAAAGAGACCACCAGGTGAGAGATGATAATGGGGGTGAAATGAAGGAACAGGAAATTCCGGGGATATATTTAACCTACCCAGCATTCGCCTTGTGATCAGAGAAAGCTCCCAAAAATACCCGTGCATCAGGTAGGTCGGCAATCGAACCCGGACCTCCCGAATGCGGGTCACACACGAAGCAGTATGAGCCATTCCACTCGGTAAGGAACGAGGAAATTCCATGAATGGAAAATATCTGGTCTTTTATTGTTAAATGAGGTTCATGTAAGATTTGCACTATAAAAGATATTTTAAGACATGCCAATAATTATTTGTTTCGATTAAATAATATCTAGGATGCACAACATTCCTTAGTGCAGACCACGGCATTCCAACACTATAATTTATCGTATGGTATTCCTTTCGCATATTGCTTGCCAAAAATTCAATGGCATATTTGGAGAATGTAATCTCTCCCTTATCGAGGAATTTAACTCATTAGAACTAGAGTTGGCTTCATTCCTTTAAAATGTATAACGAAAATTAAATATGCGGCAGCGAGAACAATTTTCATCAAATAATGGCTGAACAGATTCTTGAGAATGCTAACCATGTTTATGAGAATT
>JAUKNK010000468.1:5000-200000 GCA_030765055.1 Mantis religiosa
AGTGTATCTCATCTAAAATACTATCTATCAAGTGGGAACTCTCCAGTCCATTGGCTGCAAAGTAGTGTCCGTAATTTCACAGACTTAATGGTGCATATATAATAACCTCCAATGGTTAGTAAAAATATGGAAGGAACCTTATACCTTGACTTATTGCAAGAGAAGAAACCTCCACTTATTGAATGGTTGTGGCTCCAATGCACACCACTCGTACAGGGAAGCATAAACATCAGCGAGAGAAGAAGGGTATTGCTCAAATATTTGATCGTAATAGATCTTGAGATCTTGAATCAAGGGAATGCTCCTACCTTTGTTCATTTTAAAAGGGAGAAAGTTCTAGACTTAACTCTGGGGTGTTTGGGACCCTAGAAGAGTCAGTAAGGAACTTTCCTTATATGACCACAGGCATATATATACATACTTTGATGTTGCCAGCAAAGAAAGTGTCTGTACAAGAATCCTAGGAACATCAGGACTGTTTCAGGGAAGATTTAGTGGCTAGTCTCAAGAATAAACTCCACATCAGAATAAAAAAATAAAAAGGTCCTAGAGTTGTCTTAGGAGTTTTTCACAATACTTTGGATCCAGAAATGAAAGGAACTGCTCCCTCATAAATGAGGCAAGAACAACAGACAAATTGAATTGAAATTTGTATTTGGAAGCCATCAGGGAAAGACTATGTAGCTTGTTAATAGGTGTAACACTAATAAATATCAGGCAGAGGGAATAAATACAAAGGATCCCACAGATAGTTCAAGAAAACGATCACAAGGGCCTTGGAGAATCATGGAGACTAAAAAGCGATCAAGCATTGCTCATTTAGAGAAACTGTTGGTCTACAGGGCTGGCAGCAGACTGGCCTCACTGGAGGACTCCAGCAGTTCACAGGCACAATCAGAGGGGAAGACCTTGAGGCTGTAGCTTGAAATTTGCTGAAACTTGTTCTGGACACCAAAGCTATGGATTAAGGACCCATCTCATTAGGAGTAGGTCTTTGAAGGAAGTCTGGAATGTTGCCTCTAAGATTGTGGATCATAAAAATGCCAAATAGAGTACTTTTTTTGGAGCCTTTTTAAAGGCAGAGGTTTAAAAGGATTTTTATGCACTTCTTCTAGAAGCCTAAAGGATTTTTATGCACTTCTTCTAAAAGCCTAGGAGATTATCTCTTTATATCTAATGAGAATATTTAGGGCCTTCCTGGCTATGAGATATGTTTCATACCTCTGGAAGCAGAATAAAGTATTTTTACACCTAAGTCAGGAAGACAGTTTTATTGTTGGCATAGGGAATTTGGTCTGATCAGCCTGACATCCTTCATAATGAAGGCACTAGAAAGGCTGGGGTGCTGGTTCATAGACCTATATATCCTCATCAATATGCCTACTGGCCAGATAAAGCCACAGAATTGGTGTTTCATCAATTAGTCGTTAGATTTGAATGCGTGCTGTGCTGTGGTAAACTGGGTATGGCAGTTTACCTAGACATTGGGCTTCTAGTAATAACTGCGTTGCTGATGACCTGATGTTTTACGCTACTCAAATGCTATTATTAATTAATAATACCTGTATTGTTACCATCAAGAAGAGTGTAGAGAGTAGAGAAGTCGATCTGGTAATCACAGGCTGGATTATGGTCTCCTTGGAAGTCTGGCAGAATATGGTGGCCCAGAGGGATGAGACCATGAAGTCGTCAGTACCCTGCTGCTGCTGTCAAGAAGGGATTTTGTCACTCACTCTGAGGTGCCGGTCAGAGATGAGCTTCTGAACAGACTCAATAGGAGGCTTTGCATATGACATATGCCTACTTGCAAGAGGAAACTTCCTGAATCCTGTTTCAGAGCTGTGCAGGACTTCTTACATACTCTAGAGAAATGGTGCAAGGAAACAGATTTGTTGACAAGATTAAAATTATAGTTTTTATAAACAGGAGGTTGCTGGATTTAAGGAATAGTTTTACACAAAATGCGATAACCATTTTCCTATGTTTAACAGAAGAGCATAGGAATAAATTCAGATGTCTATCGGAGGATGGGGGAAGTAAACTTCCAGCATCTTCCCAACACTACAGATGTCACATTTAATTTGAAACTTGCAATGAAACATTTTGAAAACTGTTAACCTATGTAAAACAAGTATCTGATACGAATAATTTTGTGCTTTAATGAGCTCTACATTTTTTCGTTTAATGGATCCAGCTCTTATTGTTCCTTACTCATTCAAAATTATGCATCATTCAATCAAAATGAATAAAATGTCATAGAGGATAACTGCTCACAGAAAATTCAAGATACATTAGTCATAGAAATGTATAGCTTAAACATAAACTAAGAGATTTTTAGAGCTGGTCGCTAGGTGATAGCTTTGAAATTCCATTTTGTTTGTTCGCGCAATAAATAAAATTAATAAGGACTCTCCTTTGAGAAAAGTATAAGTATTGGAAGACTCAGGCAAATAACAAGGAATATCTCTGAAAGAGCTCACTCCACACAAAACAAACACACTTCACTTAAATTGTGTGTTTTAAAAGCTCTGCAGTTTGTGTGGTAAGATTTTGCATATCTGCTACGATTTACAAGTTATGCAAACATTATTGAAAATAAAGAGGACTTCAGAGGTTGTTGACAAAAATTTAAAGATATGCTTAGTTTTACGTGGTATGAAAATAGGTTAAATATATAGGATTATACTAAGGTCATTGTAAGAAATGAAGTTCCTGTGTTTAACATTGGCAACACGAAAGCAATCTGGGTGGGGACTTAACTATAGAGTAAAATCGCTCTCCCAAAAACATATGCTGCACACCAAACTTCTCCAAGCATGCCATCACATGCTCATATTGAAAGTTGGTGCTACTGTTATGCTCATCACAAACATAAACTTGGCACCGGAAAAATAATTTCCCATTCTTTTGTGTGCCTTAATGTAAACTTATGTAACATTGCATGTTATTACAGGAACTGAAAAGGGAAATACTACCTATATTCATGTCAAAAATAAAATGTATTCTATTGAGGAGAACATGACTTCCTCTGACGAGATTGTAATTCCCATAGAGCTAGCATCTGCTATGACTATAGAAAGGTACAAAGGTGAACATTTCAGAAACTTGCCTTCTTCCTTCCTTAGCCAGAGTTTACTTACTGACAACTGCATGTAGCATTCAGTCCCGTGATATCAATATCCAATATACAAAAGCATCGTGTACCGAGAAATACTATAATGTGACTTCATTTTGTGGAGTTTATATAATTGTGTTGTTTTTGAGCCTCATTAAACAATCTCTTTAAGTGAAAATCAATAAGACAAGGCACAACAGACCTGGGGAAGTGTACTCACCAATTGTCACCGCTTCAAATGCGTGGAAGGGCGATGGATTTTTTGGAGTTAAAAATGATTATCATCACATCCTTCAAACAAGAAGCAAAACCGGTAGCCGTGTGGTAGATTTTGGTCACATAAAATTATTTCAAGCCAAATAAAGAGGCCTGTGAGCAAAAGTAAGCAGTTTTCACCCAATAAGAATAGAACGCTGAGAACAGTGGCATTTAAGCAGCGTTCTTAAATAACTCAATTTCTTGTAACTGCCTTCGTGATCATTGAAGCGTAAAATCTAAGAGAACCCGATGTGCGTGTGCATTTGCGTGCGCGTGTGCATGCATGTGCGTGTGGGTAATAATAAATTTGATAATATATCGTTATCTTATTTAGTTAACGAAAATAATTTTAATACACGTACATATGTTAGACCTTTTTCTAATTCTTTCCTTATAGGTGCGCACATGCACTGGAAGGTGAGTTAATCTAGTATTGCACTATGAAAATAATTTACCTTCTTGATAAGTATTGCACCATTTTAGTTCCTTATTTATTGTGCTTCACTTTTATGTGGTGACTAGTACAATGCATATAATTTTGAACTGTAATGTGTAACATTTTAGTGATTGCGTGCAATAAAATTTGTATAGCTTAGTTCATGACTATTGTTACTGTCTTTGGTTTCGATCGTGTGGATTTTCTTACATTTATTAATCCTTGTCACCTTTGGTACTTGGATTACGACTCCGTCTTCTGGAACAACTCCTTCTTCTTGAGCAAACTCCCTCTCCTCCTCCTTCTTGAACAACTTCTCCTGCATCTTGAGCAACTTCTTCTCCTCTTTCTTGAGCAACTCCTCCTTCTCCTTCTTGAAGAGCTTCTTCTTCTCCGTCTTGAAGAACTCCTGCATCTTGATCTTCTTCTCCGACAAGCAGCATTGACAGTATTAAGAGGACCTGCCAATTTTAACGCTCTGAGGAGCTCCACTCGAGCTCTGTCATTTAATTCTACTATCAGATCTTCAGCGTTTTTCGTGGTAAGAACTTGCAGTAAATTTAGTACGGTGTCTAATAAAGTCTTGTCTTTCTTGATGTGCGTAGTTCTCCTACTCCTTTGAGAGAATGGTTCAGTAATTGTCGGCCTCCCATTTCGTTATTTGAATGCTCGGATTCCTGAAATTTTGAAGTCTTGTTTGCCACACGTTTGCTAGTCAAACAGAAAATTTTGTAATGATTGATTCCTAGTTGTTATGGAGATGGATCATCATTCAACGTGCCTTTAAATTAAACAAAAGCAAGGGAAAATAAACAGTGTAGAAACCTACGAAAAATAAATTATGATGTGTAACTATCGCGTGTTCTTCTTTGCTCTAGTACAAAGTCTTCTTACAGAAATATATCCCTCTGACTACTTACCTTTATGGAGATAAACATTTGTAGAAATTGCCTTATACGTTAGTTTCTTGTAAGCGCACACAGATTAGAGAATAAATTTGCCCATAGACAATACACAGAGCTTTTAAAAATGATCGCTGAGTGATTTCTTTGACTTTCTGTCATCTTTGCAATGCCAAGAGATAAAGATAACATGGTGATGTTTGAAGGAAATAAACCTTTAATGGAAAATTAAAACTTATAGAAAATAAAATTTTTGTCGAGTCTCTACAAGTTAATGTGCTTTAAGAAGAACTTTACTGAAATTAACTGTAGGTATAATAAACAAATTTGGACAATGATAACACATCCTAGAAGCTTAGCACATAATATTGCAAATAACGTGCTCAATAAAGTACCAGTTGCAAAGCAAACCTTTATCTGTCTGTACTTAGTAGGCGAAGGTAATTTCGAAGTTAAATTTTCAAGTCCGACGGACGTAAATAGTACTATGTTATTGGACGAATATTGTAAAATCTCAGAAATAAACAATGTTACTGTGTAGTGTGAGTGTAACTAAGTGTCAGATTCACTGAAATGAGTGGCAAATGTAATAAAAATGGGCTGAAGCAAAAACATACAAGAAGACGACTTTTGGAAAGAAATAGCACATAACTAGATTTTGGAACCTATCATCATAAATTTGCAGTACTCAGACTTTGAAGACAATGACAGTGACCAATTATCTCTTAAGGTAAGTAACATTCACAGCTATACGATGCACCGCTGGTATTTTCGTTGGATTAGAAAAATAAGTAATTCATAAACTATAATTAACTTTAAACTAAATATTTGAAACATTTACATAATATCAAATATTCATGTTGCAAATGTGATTTCAACAACTGCATTATTATAAAACTTTGGAAAATTCAGTTTGCGTTCCTTACGTTTAGGGCCACGAACACTCGCAAGTGTGCGAGAGAGAGAGAAATATAAAAAGAGTGGGGATAACGAGATGGCAACGGTGAAGGCTCTAACGCATCTGATTCACCACAGGTGAGAACTCTTCCCATTTGAAACACACAGTAGACAGATTCATTGCAAATGTCAGAAAAATATTTGTGAAAGCCCCAAGAAGGCAATGATTTTCAAGGAATTGGCTCCTGATGTTCCATTACCTCCCCTGCCCATTGTAACCCAATGGGGAAGCTGGTTAAATGCTGCAAAATATTATGCAGATTATTGTGACAAAATAGTAAAAATAATTAACCTTTTTGATACTGAAGACAGCTCTGCAATATACTATGCACAATCACTATTTTCAAGCAGCTTACATGAAAATTTATTTATTAAAAAAAATGTTGCAGATGTGATCAAAACCACTGTGAATAGAACTAAAAAATACCAAATTGACAGAAGCTCAACAGTTTGCAGAAGAACTTTTCATTAAAATTGAAAATGCAGCTGCTTCGTCAGTTACCAAAGCAATGCATCATAAAATGAAATACATGTTTGGAAAATATCCTGGCTATGCTACAATGATGAAAATGAAAAATAGTTTGTTTTATTTCAATAAAACATTCTCTAATTATGACGAAATGGTATACAACGTTTTATGTATGTTTCTGTCATATCATATGACATTGAGAGAGGTTTCTCACTGTATAAATACTGTTTTGATGACATGAGAAGAAGTTTCACTTTTGAACTGTTTAAAAAATATATTGCTCTACATTGCAATGTATTTGAGGAACAAACAGAAAAGGACAATATAAAATGATGTGTGTGTTGAATAGACAAGTCAATAGCAACAAATTTACAGCCATTTAGTGTTTTATTGAAACTCTTAGAAACATATTCCACATAAAGTTGTTTAAATCGGCACTTGTCTCTTGTGTTATATGGTATTTGCTATTTCCACATCCTTATCCCTCTGTTTACATTTACAGATGCCACAGTTACGTTCAACTTTCTGGCATTTCATATATCCAAGGTCAGGTACGGTGGTCTGCTGAAAAATAATAGAGCATCAGTGTAGTACCGTTATGGAATTCCTAACTAAATACAGTGAGGAATGAGTGATTTGGAGTTTAAGGGCCTATTGACAACGAGGTCATTGGGTCCCCTGAATACAGTATGCAACACTACATACTGCACCTAATGAACATGCGATGTAGGTAATGTAGGTGAGATATGCCTTAATAAAAATAACTAATTTCTGTAACACAGCACTCTCCACTACTTACAGATGGTCTGGTTTATTTATTAATGTGGATTAACAGTTACCATTGAGAACTGCAGAGTTTTAAAAAATGTATGGTTGGATTATTTATTTTTATGCTCAAGATTATTCAAAAGTTAAGCTAGTGAAATACAATCACATATTATTTGTCAGAACTACATTAAATTTGTTTCACATGTAAGTATAACATGTTAAGTGAAAGACTGCATCAAATTCTGTAAGTTATACGAGCAACCTGCATAATTATATCAATTCTTATTATAATAGTTATGAGAAAATCAAGATCAATTACTGAATATACGACAAATAAATGTTTACATTTTATGGTTATTTAAAAACGGCGGAGATCTACATCTAAGTCCTGCAGCCTTGATGTGCCGAAATTTATCTTAGTGGAATTTTTACTGAAATAAATAATAATAATAATAATAATAATAATAATAATAATAATAATAATAATAATAATAATAATAATAATAATAATAATAATAATAATAATAATAATAATAATAATAATAATAATAATAATAATAATAATAATAATAATAATAATAATAATAATAATAATAATAATAATAATAATAATAATAATAATAATAATAATAATAATAATAATAATAATAATAATAATAATAATAATAATAATAATAATAATAATAATAATAATAATAATAATAATAATAATAATAATAATAATAATAATAATAATAATAATAATAATAATAATAATAATAATCATAATAATCATAATCATAATCATAATCATAATCATAATCATAATCATAATCATAATCATAATAATCATAATAATAATCATCATCATCATCATCATGATTATCATCATCATGATAATCATCATGATAATCATCATGATAATCATCATAATAATCATCATAATAATCATAATAATAATAATAATAATAATAATAATAATAATAATAATAATAATAATAATAATAATAATCATAATAATCATAATAATAATAATAATAATAATAATAATAATAATAATAATAATAATCATAATAATCATAATAATAATAATAATAATAATAATAATAATAATAATAATAATAATAATAATAATAATAATAATAATAATAATAATAATAATAATAATAATAATAATAATAATAATAATAATAATAATAATAATAATTATAATAATAATAATAATAATAATAATAATAATTATAATTATAATAATTATAATAATAATAATAATAATAATAATTATAATTATAATAATTATAATAATAATAATTATAATAATAATAATAATTATAATAATAATAATTATAATAATAATAATAATTATAATAATAATAATAATTATAATAATAATAATTATAATAATAATAATAATTATAATAATAATAATTATAATAATAATAATTATAATAATAATAATTATAATAATAATAATAATAATAATAATTATAATAATAATAATTATAATAATAATAATAATAATAATAATAATAATAATAATAATAATAATAATAATAATAATAATAATTATAATTATAATTATAATTATAATTATAATTATATTATAATTATAATTATATTATAATTATAATATTTTATTAATAATAATAAATTTAACACCGATATCTACTTCAGAAAAGTTATATAAAATAACTTATTCTTTAAATATGGTATACCTACAAGGTAAATAATAAAAATATTTACAAGGTAAATAATATTTTAGAAATTGAGCAGCAAGCTTTCTTAATGGTGCTTATCAAATAGCGACCTCTCAGATACTTTTACATCTGACCAAATAATGCAGGAGAGGAGCCTAAGTTTTCCAAACATAAGTTCAAGTCCAAGTGGTGAGGAAACATTGGAAAGATATTTCACTAGGGAGAAACATCAACCGGTAATCGAAACCATAGCTCCTGGAGAAGCACATACATCACCCACCAGCTTGTACTAGAGTGGTGGGCTGCAGAGATTATTAATATTTGGATGAATAAAGTCACACCAAGAAATTCAATGCCATAGCCGGGATTTGAATCATGGATCTCTCCCTCTCCATGCGGTTGCTCTAAACCATTGAGCTACGATGGCCAACATACCATAGGTTGAGGAATTTATTCTCACATCGGCATGTTGGCCATAGTAGCTAAACAGTTTAAAGCAACGACACGAAGAGTACCAGATCTGTAGTTCGAATCCTGTCTGGGGTATTGAATTTTTCAGTCTGGCCCTACTCATCCAAACCTTAGCCTACACTCGATTAGTGTGAAAGAAATAATTATTTCCAACAATATTAATATTCATTAATTATCATCCCACTTGTAAGGGAGAAACAAACGAATAGCTAGGTACAAAACAAATCCTTCCAATGCAATTTAAACCATTATAAATAGCGACTTACTATGCTGTAAGTGCTTTATGGCCCGGGCTTTATAGTTCAGACCATTATTAGGTACAATTAATTGTTCCTTCACAAATGCCGTGTGTAGGACGCACTGTAAAAGGCTAGAGCCAGACTGAAAACTTCAATGCCATCAACGGGCATTGAACCACAGAACTTCTGCTCTCCGTCCAGCCGCTCTAACAATTGAGCTACTATGGCCAACGTGCCAACATGACATTAAATTCTCCAACTGACTTGTGTTTTTCCCGGTAAACCACTAGGAGTTCTCATAAACACATGAGACAAATCCCTCAATGGCAACTGACCATGCTGTAAGTACTTTAAGGCCCGGGCTGTATAGTTCGGACCACTATTAGGTACAGTTAATGGAAATTAATAGTTCTTTCACACTAGGAAGCACTACGAAAGGGTAGAGCCAGACTGCAAAATTTAATGCCATTGCCGGGATTTGAACCAAGGAACTTCTGATCTCCGTCCAGCCCAGCTAACCATCAAGCTACTATGGCCAACCTGCCAACATGACATTAAATTGTCCAATTGTCTCGTGCTTTTCCCCATCAACCACTAGGAGTTCTCATAAACTCATGAGACAACTACCTTAATGGCGAGTTACTATGCTGTAGTACTTTAAGGTCCGGGTTTCATAGTTCGGATAACTATTAGGTACAATTAATGGAAATTAATTATTCTTCCACACTACCCGTGTGTATGACGCACTATGAAAGAATAGAGCCAGACTGAAAAATTCAATGCCATCGCCGGGTTTTGAACCATGGAACTTCTGGTCTCCGTCCAGCCGCTCTAACAATTGAGCTACTATGGCAAACATGCCAACATTACTTTTAATTCTCCAGCTGATTGGTGCTTTTTCCCTGTAAAGCAGTAGGAGTTCTCATAAACACACGAGACAACTACCTTAACGGCGACTTATTATGCTGTAAGTGCTTTAAGGCCCGGGCTTTATAGTTCGGACCACTATTATGTCCAAAAAAATGGAAATTAATTGATCTTTCACACTAGCCGTGTGTAGGACGCACTATGAAAGGATAGAGCCAGACTGAAAAATTCAATGCAATCGCCCGGATTTGAACCACGGAACTTCTGGTCTCCGTCCAGGCGCTCTAACCATAGAGCTACTTATGGCCAGCGTGCCAACATGACATTAAATGCTCCTACTGACTCGTGTTTTTCCCAGTAAACCACTAGGAGTTCTCATAAACATATGAGAAAACAACCTTAATGGGGACTTACTGTGCTGTAAGTACTTTAAGGCCCGGGCGTTATAGTGCTGAACACAATTGTGTACAATTAATTGTTCTTTAACACTAGCCGTGTGTAGGATGCACTATGGCTGGATGGATGGATGGATGGATGGATGGATGGATGGATGGATGAATGGATGGATGGATGGATGGACGGACGGACGGACGGACGGACGGACGGACGGGAGGGACGGATTATTGAGTTTAAGGGCGCCCTACTGCGGGGTCATCAGCGCCCTTTTTCAACTGGATTTTAACACTACACGTATATTGAGTTCTAAAATGTGCCCATCATGAATAAAATCATTGCGAAAACACGCTCTTGGTCCATATTTAAAGCAGTGTAAAATAAAATGTTAAAAGCTATAAAATGTATTGTCCGCTAAATGTGAAATGCTATCCCTAAATGTAATTTTTAAAAAAATGTCTGTCCGCTAAAATATCTTGCAAGCACACCATTTTATGACGACTTTGCGGGCGGCCGAATTAATGTACCCTTCCTTTTGGGTTTGGGGCTAACAGCTGTACCATCCAATTTTTCTGGTATTTTTTGGAAGCCGTCCTGAAGGCCTGGGACGTGTCCTTATGTTCCATCTCTTCTACGGATGAGGCCCCTTTCCCGATAGAAAACTTCGGTTCAAGGACCTCAAACCGACTCGATACAGAGATCGACGAGGATTACATGCGTCGATCAGAGTCCTCATCTGAAGACTCCTCAGAGGAGGAACTTTTAGATGCCCTGGAACTCTGCTTTCGGCTGGCAGGTTTTCCGGTAACTTTGATGAAATTGGATTTCTTTTAACTGGTCTTAAATTGTTTGGGCGGGGCATCATACCTAACGACCTTTTCAGTCTTGGTGGAGGTTGATCCTTTAGCCGGTGACAGTGCTGGCGATCTCCTTCCTGATGGAAGAGGAGGGCCTCCTAGGTGCAGACAGGGGTGATGGAATAATTATTTTCTCGGGTATTGTTGCCGCACCGATATCGCAGGTTTGAGTGGCGATGTCTCTCCTTGGCACCGGCTTAGCTGCTACTGCGCTGTAAGTAACGGACCGCGGGAGGGATGGTATTCGAGTATGTGCGAGTTTCCGGGCTTCCGAGAAGGACACCTTCTCTTTAACCCGGATCTCTTGAATCGCCTTTAACTCGACGAAGCGCGGACAATTTCGGGAGCTGGATGGGTGTTCTTCAGCACATTTCACACATTTAACAGGTGAAGTGCAACCACCTTCGTGCAGTGACCTCGCACAGTTACTAAAGGGAGGTGTACCATTACAGAACTTGCTAGTGTGACGGAAGCGCTGACTCTGGTAGCACCTTAACGGATTCGGTATATGTGGGCGTGCCTCAAGAGCCTCATACCCTGCCCTAATCTTTTGTGGGACATCCACCCGATCAAACGTCAGGAACAGGGTACGGGTAGGCACCAATTCCCCTCGCTGCTTCCGCTGTACACGGTACACAGCCGTCACACCTTGGTTCTGTAGGTTTCCGGAATTTCCTCATCAGACATACCGTCAAACGCACGGGTGTTTACCACTCCGCGCGAGGAGTTCAGGTTCTTAAGCGCTGTGACATTTACCGGGTAGCTATCTAATAAGTTCGCCTTCAATAAAACTGATGCCTATGTGACAGAATGTGCTTCCACCAGGAGCGTGCCATTTCTAGAACGAGTACAGGATTTAACTGGACCAGCTATCTTATCCAAACCCTTTTGGATGTCGAAAGGGTTAATTGACAGAAAGTGCTTGCCTTCCTCTCTTCTAGTTACGACTAGGTATCGAGGACCACAGGGCTCGACTACTTCTTTTCCATTATCCTTCACAAATGTTGGTTTAAATTTCAGTGCCATAGCGGTAGTGTCCTTCACCATTGCTAACGTCTCCGATGACGTGCTCACATCCTGTGCGCCACCCCGGCTTAGGTCAGAGTCCTGGCCTGGACCTTGCTCACCTCAGGGTCATACCTCCCAGGGTAAAGACAGAGGGACCCAGTCGCCTTCAGGAGTGTAACAGCTCATGCAGTGGTCGTCCCCGGGACTGACCTTTATCAGCGGATACGAACACAGTCCTACATGATAACAAGCGGCTGGGAATTACGCGTTACCCGGTCACCCCTTGCGCTTCCCACTCCAACCACCCGCGCTATGTTATCCTTTTTTCCCCTAACTACTAATGATAAGAGGTGAGAAGTAGGGAAGACATTGGAGTGGCTTGTTGGGATACCGCACTGAGCACTCCCGTTATTAGAGGTGATAATGCAGAGCAGGCCGTCAACGGCGGGCGGGTAAAGGATAGGTCCAAGGGGCCGAACATGACCAGAAGGCCCTGAGCGACGCCTGGGGAGTAGAGGTGAAAGTGAGGGATGGAAATCAAGGTGGAAGTAGAGTCTTTATTAACGATTTGTTGGTGTGTATTGGAGGGCATAATCTCCGGCAGTTACAGCCGGGAGGGGGTCGTTGAGGCCATCGGGTGTGTGGTTGTGGACGTGGCGGTTTCCGTATGTTAGTGTTCTGAGCGTCGTAGTCTGCTAGTCTTTGTTCGGCGTAGTTCAAGTCGTGGAGTCTAGTGTGGAGGCTATTGTCCATTAGGGTAGTTAGCGATTGGAGCTCGTCAAGTCTACTGTTGATGGTGGATAAGTCCGCGGGTTGACAGAGTAATGAGTTGGTGAGTTGTGTCTCCACTCGGTGCATCTTGCGTTGTAGTGATGCCATAATGTCCTTATGTTCGGTGACTAATTGCTCTGTTCGTTGCAACTGGGAGCTGATGGCCTTCGTCGTCTGTTGCAGTTGGGTGACGGCGTCTTAGTGTTGGTCGAGTCGTTCAGGTAGTAGTCCGTCAGTCTTGGTGAGTGTGTCCTGGAGGCTGGTGAAGGCAGCGTGGGTGGCGTCCTGTTGTTGGGCTGCTGAGGTGACGGCTTCCTCCAGGTTGCCCAGGCGTTGGTTGAGGTTCAGAACCTCTGAGTGAAGGTCCTGAACGTCTTCCACTGGAGGCCGGTGGCTGGCGGCGTGGAGTGCGGCTGACAGGAGCTCCTCGAGGGTGTGGAGCCGGTTGGTGACACCCTGCAGGTCCTCACGGAGGCAACCAATGGCTTGTTGCCATCCCAAAGGCTCGTTGGCGGCTACTCTCTGGGGTGCTGTGTCCTGCGTGGCTGCGCGTGGATATGCAGGGCACCGCACCTGTCCTGTGAAATGGCCAAGGCCGTCACAAGTGGCGCAGTACCTGCGGCGTCGCCGGAGATCGTGGACCCTGCAGGTTGCAGTTGGAGTTGGAGAGCCACAGTAGTGGCACCGTGGCGGCGTGGTGCCTGTGTCTGCGCTATGTCCATAGGCGCAGCAGTTCCGGCACGGGATGTGTCGCAGCAGTCTGCTGGCCTCCACCTTCAGGAGCTGTCCCAAGATGGGCAGACCTGAGGTCAAGGCGGCGTCGCGGTCCCGAGGATCTGAAAACTGCAGGCGCACGCAGGTGGTTGGGCCTCGTCTTGACGAGATCCGTGTGACGCTTGTGGCTGTGGGCCACTTCTGCGTTGCAGCGGTAAGGATATACCTTGCAGGGAGGTCCAGGGGTACTCCGATGACTACTGCGCAGTGTGTAATGTTGCCTCCTGTCGGTGGTTGAGTGGAGGTCGCAGCTGTTGGGGATCGGCTAGTCTGTGGTGTCGGTGAAGCTGCTTGTGTTGCTGCTGGGTAAAGCAGTGGAGTTTCCGGTGATGCTGTGGTGGTGGCTGGCCGTGTTTTACTCTGTTATCCGTCAGATGTGTGTTCAGGGAGGAAACAGAAAAACAACCGGAAAGAAAACAAATGGGATCAAACACCAAAGTGGACCATGGTTGGGCGTTTGAAGGAACATCCTTACCTCGCGGAGGAACCTAATCCAGAGATTATACCAGAGCCTCTTCTGCCAGTTTTCGGGTTTACTGATGGGCCTTCCCACCAGCCGTAGCTTTCGTGGGGCACATCAAGTTCCCACCGTACATCACCCCATCAGTCAGTCCCCCACTTCCTGTTACCCACTCCTCGGGGCGTGGAACACAGAGTTTGCATTTTGATGGGCAGGACGCACTATGAAATGGTAGAGCCAGACTGAAAAATTCAATGCCATCGCCAGGATTTGAATCACGGAACTTATGGTCGCCGTCCAGCTGCTCTAACCATTGAGCTACTATTGCCAACATGACATTAAATTCTGTAACTGACTCGTGTTTATCCCGGTAAACCACTAGCAGTTCTCATAAACACATGAGACAATTAACTTAATGGCGTCTTACTATGCTGTAAGTACTTCAAGGCCTGGGGTTTCTTTATAGTTCGGACCACTATTAGGTACAATGGAAATTAATTGTGCTTTCACACTAGCCGTGTGTAGGACGCACTATGAAAGGGTAGAGCCAGACTGAAAAATTCAATGCCATCGCAGGGATTTGAATCACGGAAATTCTGGTCTCCGTCCAGCCCCACTAACCATTGAGCTACAATGACCAACGTGCCAACATATTAAATTCTGTAACTAACTCATGCTTTTCCGGGTAAACCCCCAGGAGTTTTCATAAACACATGAGACAGCAACCTTAATGGCGACTTACTATGCTGTAAGTACTTTAAGGCCCTGGCTTGATAGTGCGGACCACAATTGGGTATAATTACTTGTTCTTTCACACTAGCCGTGTGTGGCACGCACTATGAAAGGGTAGAGCCACACTGAAAAATTCAATGTCATCGCCGGGATTTGAATCACGGAACATCTGGTCTCCGTCCAGCCCCGCTAACCATTGAGCAAATTGTGATCCATGAGGAATATAGAAAGTACTGTATGGCCATGACAGGAAGCCTAGAGGGGTATGAAGGGCAGAGGAGCCGTAAACCATAACCGTAACAACGTAATGTTTGAACTCAAATAGTTTTGCTAATACACACAAATAAATGAATTAGGTACAAATACATTAGAACAATGCATCACGACGTAAGTACTCTAATGAACATAATTATTGGTTGGCATGTATGCCTGTACGTATACTTTTATTACTCAGATCTGAAATGTAAACGTTTGACATGACGTGATAGAAGAATTAATTTGAATAAGTTACACTGGAGAAGGACAGTAAACAGCACACTTTCTGACGGCCTGTAATAATGCGGCATGGTAGAATGTGACGTGTCACATTACATGTTTATGAATGATTTGTAATCTCTATTTACTCTAGAGAGCTCAAAGCAGCATTATTCGGTTGTTCCGTTAAAAAATCTGGGGGAAAATGTATCAGCTGGATCATCCAACAATTGAAATGAAACACGAGGTAATCTGCTTTCCCACGTTTCAATTAAGCACAATGCAATTGAGCTAATATTTGCCCAAATCATGTTGCAAACGGAATTAACACTTTTCAACTGACTGTCGTTGAACGACTGATCCACGAAGAAATTAACAAAGTACAAAAGACTGGGGAAAGCTACATATGATATGCAGATAAACTGCAAGAAAATTACTTTTGGAAAGAAATGGCACGTGACGAGATTTTGGAGCCTATCATCATAAATTTGCAGTTCTCGGAGGATCAAGACAATGACAATGACAAATTTTCTCTTGAAGCAAGTGACATTGACAGCAATATTGATGGGTCACTGGCAGTTCCCTTGGATTAGCAAAATTGGCAATTCATAAACTATAATTATGTAGTTCGTTTAATAATGATTGGCACTCCTATAACTGCTGCAAAGTTATATGTGTCGATATATAGGCAAAGATAGGCGATAGGACTGTCTACTGCCACCAATGATGTTGCTACTCCCCATAGATGGTGCACTGGAGAAGCAATTGTACCGTCTTGTGAGTACGCTTGCGGACATCAGTGAAACAACATGGAAGCAGATAAGCATGGGCAATGTTGGACTTTGAAGGAAGGAGTGACTGCTTCAGACATCTATAGGAGGTTGATGACCATATGCCATATGTGGGGAGTGTGTACCAAGTCGCAGGTCCGTGTTTCGTTGGGATTTCGTTGGAATTCAAAGACGGCAGGGACTGCGCTGAAAAACTCAAAAGCACTGGACGTCCAGCAACTGCACGCAAACCAAACAATACCCAGCTTGTTAATGACCTGATATTGGAGAATAGAGGAATCACTTTTGGTGAATTAGCGTAGGCAATAGGTCTATCACGGGGAACCATACAGACCGTAATCCACGAAGATTTGATGGTGAAAAAGGTGTGTGCACAATAAGTACCACATACCCTCACCAATCCGCAGAAACAGAAGCGTGTGGTGGTATGCCAACAGTTGCTGCAACAGTATAGATCCAGAGCAATTCTTTGCGAAACTGGTCTCCATCGACGAGTCATGATTTTCCCACGAGACTCCAGAAAAGAAACGCCAGTCTATGGAGTGGAAGCCTGCTACGAGCCCTCGTCGAAAGAAGTCACGGCAGGACTATTCGATCGGAAACACAAGTGTTCTGGGATCAGGAACTGCTGGTGGATTGGCTGCCTCCCAATACGGTCATCAACAGTGAGCGGTACTGCAATTCAATGCAAAACACCTCAGACGTATTTATCGCCGCCATAAAAAATGGGACCGTGGTGTTTTCCAACAAGATAATGCAGTCCACGTGTTAGACGCCAGACCATGGCCACCACTCGTACACTAGGGTTTACTGTGCTGCCACCTGCATATTCACCCGATTTGTTTCCCAGTGAATATGTCATGTATGGGCGAAGTTACCTACCAGAGCAGCCCTTACGTGTTACGGACCGACCCCGTCCTACAAAAGCAGTGGAGAAAGGAGAGCTGTCCCTAAAAGGGGCGCCCCACAACTCCAGAGCTCTTTCCATCGGCAAGACCTAGAAGCTAACAAGCCCCCCACCCATCTGGTCCGACAACTAAAGACGGTTGGAAGTGGATACCACACTTACGCGCGTCAATCTCGCAGGGAAGACTACCGATTAACCTCGGTGGGGCCGCCTGGTGATCTAGCACACGTTCTACTAGCTCTGCAGGCCAGTACCCGGGACTTCTTTGGCGACCCTCAGCCCCTCCGGGTGGCCGAAACCTGGGCGGAGGTACCCGATCTCCTACGGGTGTCGGGAACACACTGCCCCTCGAGTCCAACACAATCCGAACAACTACCATTCAGGGAGGGGCTCGAATGTTCGGCCCGAGGTTTCTCTCGTAACGTCAGAGGTACCACGAGTGCTAAGGGTCTGCAGCGCCCGCACCATGGCAGCTGAAGGGGACGGATACCCTCCCCCACGGAATCCTAGTGAATATGCCCTATCAGACTCGATGAAAGAGATCATACAGGGTAAGAAGTTCACCACTACTGACGAAATTCATGCAGTTGTCCAACTATGGCACCGGGAAACCCCGAAAGAATTGCATACTACGAAAATACGGTGCAAGAACGATGGGAAAAGTGCATACAGATTGGTGGGGAATACCTATAATGTTACATGAATGAATTTGTTCAGTAAATGGTTCCTGTAAACAAGAGAGCCACTAGTAGAACTTACCGGGAAGTTCTGGGCTAGTGCCTTCTCACGGAGGCCCACCACACCCGCAGGACCCGGCACCCACCAGGCGCCAAGCACACCGCCATCTCACCTGGCATTAGGGCCTTCCAGCCCAACACAGCCAGCCACAATGTCCAAGCAGCCACCTGCATGTCTTTCCATCTGCTGCCTTCCCCACATTCGCCACCGCCGGAGTACCTCCACTACAACACCAATCAACAGTAATCTCTCATTCAACTCACACCGCCGTCATCGTCGGGGCACCTCGAGATCTGCCTACTAGGTTCATTGTCTCCGCCGCATCGCAGAGGTGGCCTTCAGCAATGAAAGCCACTAGAATCACATATAGAAAATACCCCACCACATTAGTGCGTATATAGTTCTCCGATTTAGTGGAATGACACGCTGCCTTGAGGACCAGCCTGCCCTTGCTAGGGCGCTGCCTGGGAATCGAGGCCAGCAAGCTCCAGTGATACATCCCCTGACGGCGCTGTTGCACATATGAACACAGCACCACCTCCTGCACTGTGCCTCCTCGGTGCCACTACACTAACAGCAGAGTGCATGGAACACGAACTAATGCGCAGCCGCCTGTACTACGCCACCTGATGTTGCCTCGGCCACTACACTGGGCACGTGCAGTGTATCTTGTATCCTCGCAGGAGCTTTCCTCGCACAACAGAGCCCATGGGAAGGACAGCACCACCATCGCCGAGCACATCACTGCATCGGCAGATGTACGTGACTTACTAAAACAGCTACGCGAAGAGCTTCAAACACGGAACACACGCCTTCAACGCACTGCGGAAAATTTCACCGCCGCCGTCTCCTCCAGGTGGTCAGTGGACGAGATCCAGGACCTCCATTCGGAGGTTCTGAACATCACCAACCACCTGGGGAACTGAGAAGAAGCCGTTACCGCCGTCAACAACCATGCCGCCGTCAATGCAGCTGTACTGGACCTCACGAATCGACTTCACACTACCACATCACAAAGAGATTTGCTCAACAATATTCACGCAGAACTACAACAGACCTCAGCAACAACAGCAGTAAGCTAGGAAACCCTTCTCTCTCTCCCTTTCTCTCCAGAGGAAAACCCAGTGAATTGTAACTCAGCGAGCCAATATCACAGCTTTTGAGCCAACTGATCTAACAGATCTTCACAACCTGACTAAAGAACTGCACGAGCTAATTACAAGCAATCATTACCACTGCATCCACGACAAGGTTGAGGAAATCCTTGATGAACAGGTGCAGCTTCACAGGCGAGTCACCGAGCTCCATAATACCACCCACCTGGACTGACCTACTTATAGATAACCTGAACTCTGAAAACAAGCTGGCTCCAACATTCACCAATACTTTGAGACCAGCTCGACAAAATGCCTCTAGCGTTTCAAGGTCGGATTAATGCACTCCCCTACTTGCTTTTCCTAAAGAGATGCCTGTCTATTGCAAGATACTCCAACTTCCCACGCACCTCGATCACGGCCTTTGGTCATGTTCGATGCCTGGTTAACATTCTCTTACTCGTTTGTTGTCATCGGCAGCTCGCAACACAATTTCACCTGTACTAATGGGGGTGCTTTTTGAGGGACCCCAAGAGGCTGTGATAAAGCTGCCTCCACGCTTTGCCTAAGTATTAGAATTAAAAAAGAAAAGAACGAAAAGGAAAAGGGAAAAAAGAACTTTGCTATCCAGAAGCTGTCTGGGTGGCACGCTGGTTGCACCGATGTCGCAGTAGCAGAATTGTCGGGAGCTGCCCGGAGGTCGCTCCCGATGAGGGCAATGAGAAGACGTGTAGACTGCTCGGCTCCTCGCTGCAGAATCAGTCGAGTGCGAGAGTCTGTGTACAAACCTATATGCACGAAAGTCAGTGTGTTGTTGGTTACAGACGAGTAAAGTACTGTACGGGACAAAACTCAATGTAATTACGGAATGCGGAGAAGTCGGTTAAGAGGGATAAGCTGGTGACGTGTAGCGATGCGTGAGGTTGTTCTTTACACGAGCGAAGCAGGCAATGATTTGGATGACATCACAGAGCTTTCCCAATCCCCTTATAGTAGCAGACGAACGTCACATATCATACACTCCCACTGAGCTGGGTGCAGCTCGTTTATAAGCTAAGGTACCTTAAATGCAGGGACTTAAGTGCAGTTAAACTAGCAAAACCTGAAAGCACACCTGAAAGATGATATGCAAACTGAAATGAAGGGAATTGTTGTAAAGGAAATCATATTATAAATGTAAGCACTCAAGCATTCACCTGAATGCCCGCCTCGGTAGCGTAGATGGTAGCATGTCTGCCTTATCATCAAGAGGTCCCAAATTCGAATCTCGATCAAGGCGAGTTACCTGGAGAAGATTTTTCCGGGGGTTTCCCTTATCCTGAAAGACGAATGTCGGGTAACACTAAGCTCTATGGACCCTGGACTCATTTGAGCATCATTTCACCCATTTCATTCATCATCCGATATGACTAAAACCCAACTTCTTGATTTGGTTGCAATTGGTAGCGATGAAGGTACTGCAAAGGGTCTTTAGTATTTGTTCAAAAAATGCCTTACAGAAACTGATGTCAATATAGAGAATGTTGTAGGCTTTTGTTCTGTCAATGCCAATGTTATGTTGGGCAAAAAGGAGTCGTTTAAAATTCATCTTCACAGCGACAATCTGCAAATATTTATTAATATTTGTGTAGGTCATTCAGCACACGTGGCTGTAGTGCATCGCAGGATATTCCTTCCTATGTTGAAAACTGTTACAAAACGTGTCAAGGTATTTTTCCTGTTCTCCTAAAAGACAGTGTATCCTAGAAGAATTTCAAACGCTCATGCATACTTCTCAGTTAAACATGCTAAGTCCCTGTCAGACAAGATAGCTTGCATTATCAAATTGTGTCAATCGTGTTCTTCAACAATAGAATGTTCTTTTTGAGTTGTTCAAAGAGGCAGCGTTTGAACACAAAAATTCTGAACTTCAGAATCCTTATCTTAAAGCATAGCTTCATTTCATGAACTATGTTTTGCCAATTTTTAATCAGTTCAATGCAATGTTCCAGTCTCACAATGTTCACGCACAAGATTTATATCCCGAAAGTAGGAGACTTGGTAGAAGGCTGGCAGCACAGTTTAATGGCAGTGAATTTCCTAGAATCTTCGTGTTTCTCATGATAGTTATTAATTTATTGAGTATATTAATACCTCCATTAGACAACAGAGAACAACAGGATCATAATAATCACCATTAATACATCGTCTTGTTCATCTACCATCTCAAAGAGTAAGGTATGTTATTTTTTATGTACAAATGTTTGTAGCGACACGTAGCGGAATTAAGCTCAACCTGTATCGAAATGGAGGGTAATTTGGTTGGCAACACTGGTTGTACAGGTGTTTCACTTGTGTAAACAAATTGAAGAAATGATTGTGTATTGATTTGATTTTGAAATATAGCTGTTTAAGGAATAAGAAATGCTCCAGAGGAAACGGTGCATGCTTTATAAAAAAACTTAGTGAATGAGATGACACATTGTTATGATGCGTACGGCAATTATAAAGCAATGCTATTGTACTTAAGCGGTATGTATTTTTAATGTTACCTTTCTTGTAGATTTCAGAACAACGAATGCCATCACGACCAAATCTTTACTCTACTTTACGTTATATAGTTGTAATTTTCGTAGATTTTGTGCTTTAACTGCTTGAAAAGGAAACCACTGATGGCAATAGAGAATAATCTGGATCATCGTCCAAATGAATATGTGCTTGGAGGTGTTAGCTTATGCACACTGTGGTTATCTATTTGAATTTTTTGTCATGATTAATAGGATCGTCAGCCAAAAACAGCTTATTGGTGTAAGCTGTTATGGTTCTTCTTTAGAACATGCCCCTAAGAAATTTTGTCTTAAGTACAACATCGGAGGCACGCACGAGAGCTGACTTGGTTTTTCTTTGCCACAGAAATGAAATTGTTTACCATTTCATAAAACTTGTCAGCTGAGAGCTACCACTTGAAATACCGAAACAATTTATCTACATTTATACAACAGGTTTCTGGTGGTTGTCCTTAAAGAGATATTACGTAAATATGTACGTTGAGTCACTCTGAGCCAGAAAATAGGGTGCAAGTATTTTTGTGTAATGGCGACATAAAGTATGAATTGGAATATCTTGCCTATGTTAAGAAGAACTGAAGTGTACCTACATTCTTTTTAGTTTCTGTTATCAGCTCTTCTTTAGAACAAGTCCCCCGACAAAATTTTTGTTTATGGCTAAAGGTACACAATAACAGCATAGTTATATTGTTATGGAATGGCATCATGGAAGCAAGTTGTAGTCAACTGCAGAGTTCTGAAATATGCGAATATAGAGAAAGGTTGCAAACACATTTTCTTCTTATTATAAACTAGCGATACTGTAATGGGAATACTGCATAGTAAAATAATAATAATGATAATAATAGATATAATAACCATAATTATTATTATCATCAGCATTATTCTTATTCATACTAAACTAGTGATACTGTAATGTGTAAGAAACTGGCAATGTATAATAATGAAAAAGTATTTATTAATTAATAATAATCAGTTTTCTATCATCATTATGGTGAAGCTGGCGAGACTAAAGTGGATAAACAATGATACACTGCCATTTTAAATAATATACACTAC
Organism: Mantis religiosa; assembly: GCA_030765055.1. Classification (NCBI taxonomy): domain Eukaryota; kingdom Metazoa; phylum Arthropoda; class Insecta; order Mantodea; family Mantidae; genus Mantis; species Mantis religiosa. The sequence goes on from JAUKNK010000468.1 coordinate 27,763, forward strand.
TAGTTTCCTTACATATTACAGTATCGCCTAGTTCGTTTATGTAGTGTTGGTATTTTCTGCGAAAGTATGCTTTGGATGCTGGCAACGCTCGAGCTATGATGTCATCCCTCCATATTGCTGCACCATTACGCCATTATTGTGCACCTTTACTGCCTTTATGCTGCAGACTTGTTATATTTTTGTATGATTAATTGCCTAACAGACATATAAGAAAACACACTGCCTGTATAGTTGAATGTTCATCATTCTGTTTTCTCAGACGAGAAGTTCCAGTTTCAGTTCCGGGCTGGTGCAGGGGAATTTTGTTTTAATAGAATCACTTTCTATCCCCAGCAGAGTCTGGAGGTATGGATGTGGGAGTGAATATGAGTGCATTATCTAATAAAATTAAAATAGAATAGATTTATTATCTTTTTGACTTAGCTACATGTTTCACAACTCATCAGGAAAAGAAACAAAGAAATTACGGTTTTATTTACAATTCATCAATTCTATACAAAGATTTCACAATTAAGTATCTAAGGTTAATTGGAAATTGTTACCATTCAGTGTTTTAATTCCTTTGGTAACTTACATAAAATTTTGCCCATTCTAAGAGTATTTTTTTCTGTAGTAGCCAGTAAATGAGTTAGTTGTTTCTTAAGTTAAGACACTTAATATGAAGAAGTTAAAGGGGCTGTACAAAATGGGGAGGAAACAGCTTAGTGGATGGATACTTTGGAGAAATTAACATTACTCATATGGAAATACAAATTCTATATCTAGTGGGACACCATTGTGCACAGATCACAGTGCCTAACAAGGCTAATTCATCCCTTGTGTAACCTAGCATCTCAAATGTAACATATCTAAAGACTGCGAAATCCTTCCACTGAAATCGTGAAAATCCATTAGTCATTGCAATCACTGTGCATATGCAAAAACATCAACAAATTTCAGCAAATTTGGGGGACACGTCATTGTTATATGCTTGCAAAAGTTAAAGGCATGTGAACATTGGCCAATGGCAAGCGGAGCACTGTTGCCAAATGTAATGTGTGTACCAGCAGAAGTTCTGTACATAAGAGTATGTTTTATATGCCAGCAAAGGTTATGCCTATTTTCTCTGATATTAAACAATACATTAAATGTTTCTAAAACGTTATAATATTACCTTGACACACGTCATAGCAGTGGAACAGCAAGCACGGTTTCCAAACCAGTAACTCGCTTTCCAACTTTGTGGGTCTTTTCCGTTTATTGAAATAAATGCATACTACCTTTTTCTAAGGATGAAGCTGCTTCACTGCAAATTCATGACACTGTGTGTACACCACCTACATCACAAGCTTCCACAGTTAATTGCTGGGTTTTTGAAAAATCTACAGTTGGCCTATATTCTGGTTTGGGGAGCTTTTGTAAGAACTTGTTCACATTAAATATAATATTTCTGCCCTGAGAATGAATTACTTTGTTTGTTGATGGAAAAATCACTCGTCCCAGCTTTGAAAAAGATGTTCACAAACGCGGATCACAAATACAGGAGAAAATATATGTGTATAATAATAAATAATAACAATAATAATAATAATTAATAATAATAATAATTTAATGTAGTTTTAACAATATTTCAGCTCGAGTTCAACACATGACTTAATATTGCTGTTCACGTTAACAAAATAATACACCACTGCTCTAAAAACGAACTGAACATCAACTCAGTCTGTTTCCAATTGCATGACTTCTATTTTCATAGTAGTGCACTGTTTATTTGTGCTTAACCTGAGTATTGTGAGGGAGAAATGGTGGTGTTTTTCAGGCTTATCTGTGTTGAATGGGTGGATGTTGGGTAAACACAGCCATGTGAAGATAAAACCTGCATCGCTTGCATTTTAAGTATCGTATAGACAAGATTTTTGTAGTCATGATCAGAAAATAAAATTCTTCTTATTTTAAGATTGCCATCAGTCATTTTCAAATATTTATCTAAGCATAATTAATGAAGATAATGTTCACAGTTCAGGTGCATGAGATACGTGTACCACATTTTGCAGTGTTGGTAGGAGAGACAAGCTTAGGATGCGTTGGAGTCTGCAGTACGGCCTGCCTCCATATGCCTTTAACTTTTGTGAAGATTATACATCTGAAGGTACAAGTGTTGCCCAATGTGTTATTTAAATAATCATGGTTAACATGGTGCACCATCATATTGGAACATGATGTCCAGATCAGAATATGCATTTAGTTCATTGCAGAACTGCATTTCTTTTTCCCCCGAGTGGAGGAAAAATCCATTTATGGACTTCCACTGAGTTGGAGAGTACAGTCAGTGGGGTATGTGAGCTTCACCTCGAGGGTACTACTCCACTACAAAACCTCTACTGGATTGGGAAGGAGAAATATGCTGCAGTACTACCTAAAGTACCCGTGCATTCCAGGAAGTAATCATAGCTGTCTCGCAGTGCGATTCAGTGGAGTGGGTTTTTGGTTCAGGGATACAGGCTTGACATGGAGCCCAGACCAATCTGCTGCATATTTTGGGTGGTATTGGTTAGGATTCAAGTGTCATTTGTTAGGAAGATTTCGGGTGTTTATTCATGACGTGGTGCTGTCTTAAGATTATATGCTTATTTGTTACTACAAGTATTACTTGCATGCATGTCAGTGATCTTAAGATTAAGCTAATATACCTTAAAGCTATGTAATCTATACCTGAATGTATGTATAATTTGCAATATTGGCATTGCCTATAATGGTCAGTTGATATTATCTGCCTTTCGGCATCGTTAAAGTGTGTTAACCTTCTCGTAGTCCATGTATCAGCTTGGTTGACTTTCGAGAGTGCACACTTGGCGGGTGGTCTGCCTACAAATGCGGGTGCGAGCCTGTACCACCCACGGGGGATGCTAAGTTGGCTAGATATTGTATGTCTACTTCTGGCTCTGTGAGATTAATTGTTGTTTCAAAAAGAGACAGTGGCCTTGCATGTTTGTTGTGGGTTGTGTTGTATTCCCACAGTGCCCGTATTGGTTGTGGTTTTTGTTCTTCTCGAGTAAATTGAATCTTGAGTCTTTTAATGAATTCCTCAATGGAGTGCATTTTTAACTCCTCGTGGAGTTGGTATGCCAGTGCAAATGCTGGTAACCTCGTGATAATACAAAGTATTCTATTTTACATTGTTTGTAATCTTTTAGTGTGCTTCTTGTCTGCATGTCCCCATTTGTGGGCAGTGTATGTTAGGATGGGTCTAATAAGTGTTTTGTGGAGTGTTTTCTCCATCTGTAGTGTAAGTGAGCTGTTAGTATTAATAATTGAGAACAGTTTATTTAATTGAGCATTTGCTTTGGCTCTTACTGTGTTAATATGCTGTTTCCATTAAGGCCCTGATCTATTGCTACACCTAAGTAGGTAATTGTGTCCTTCCATTCGATTTCGTCTTGCCGGAATGTTAGTGGCATTAGACCATGTTTGTTGCGGTGGTGCTTATTTCACTTAGTAAATATTATTGCTTGGCTTTATCAAGAATTTACTTTTATGCGCTATTTTGTAAGCTATGGGTCTAGGTTAGTCAATGCATTCCGTAGCCTTTTGGCTATTATTCTAGGTGCGGTCGATTGTGTGGCTAGTGCTGTGTCATTGGCATATAAGTACCTATCTACTCTCACTGTTTCCAGTATGTCATTTATATATAAATTAAAGAGGATTGGTCCAGTAGGCTACCTTGGGGAACTCCTGCCCTGATGGGTCTTAATGAGGAGGTTTCGTTTTCAATACTTGTTTGGAAAGACCTATTAGATAGTTCTTGATGATAATTACCATGGAGTCTCTGAACTCTAGTGTAATCCAGCGTGCCAAACTCAAAGGCCCTTTCTATGTCTAGTAAGACGACGCCTGTCGATCGATTAGTGTTGAATCCTTTAGAGAGATATAAGATGGCAGAGCAACAGCAGCACTATAAAATGAAGCTCCGTAGTTTTGGAGTAATAAACCAAAAAGCATCGAAAATACGCAATATGGTGATTACAACGAAAGCAAAAACTGCAAATGTGCCTGCAGAAGTGAAGATACGGTGGAAAACACGCTGGAGAGACAGAAATCAACAAAATACTGGGATCAGCAGATGAAGCATGAAACAAGACACATGGACGCAGCTGAAGAAAACATATCATCACTGCAGCTTATAATTACGATCCTTACAAGGGATCTACAGGAAGCAATAAAACAAATCCTACAACTAAAAGAAGAAACAGTAGATTTGGAAAACAAGATTAAAGAAAAAGAAAGCATAAGCTGGGAGAGTGTAACATCGAGACAGAAAGCAATGCCGTATGAAGCTACACTAAAACAAACGGTACAAACAAAAAATCGCTTCAGCTATTTAGAAGAGTTAGAAGATACAAATCAGGAAACTTCAGTGGTTACAGATGGAACGAACGCAAAAGAAAAAGCATCAATCTACAGATGGAAAAAATGAGAAAAAATGGTGAAAAACGAAGTGAAAGTGTCGTTAAAACAAGATGTGGTTGTGATGGGTGATTCCATAATTAAACACATGGATTTACAGGAAACGGCAGAAGTGAAAGTGTTTAGAGGCATTAGGACAAATCAACTAGAAGACCAAATAGACCAAAAAAGGGCAGGGATTAAAAAAAATGCCGAAGTTATATACTTACACGTGGGTACAAATGACCTCAAACAAGCCACCTGTTCCGAAGAGGTTATGGGAGATTTATGTAGTGCAACTAAGTGTATTAAGCGTATGTACCCTAAAACATTAGTTATTATAAATTGCGTAATCAAAAGGAGGGATATAAATTTTAACTTTACAAATAGTGTAAATCAAACTCTTCGTTGGATGTGTAAACAACTGAAGTGTGTTTTTGTAGACATAGACAAGCAGATTGGAAGTGATTGTATTGGAAGAGACGGGCTGCACTTAAACAGAAAAGGTTCTTCTAAGCTAGGAAGAATAATGAAAAATGTAATTAACCTATGTAAAGTTCAGGGAAACTAAGCAAGAGAAGTGTAAATAGCATATTAAATACAAGTGAAATAGGTACACAAGTACAAGGAGATAAAGTACAGGTTAGTACTAACCTAAATTTACAAAATCATTTTAATTATAAAAAACACACAGTAACAAAAAGTAAGTTCAAACAAAAACATTTTAAAATACTTCATCAGAATATTCAAAGCATTGCAAACAAAAGGGCATTAATTGAACAACATATATATACTAACTATGCAATTAGATGTAATAATTTTTTATGAACATGGACTTAAGATAGAAGAAATAAATGTAAATAGTTATGAAAATTATACTTTAGGTACCAGTTTTTGCAGAGCAGAACATAAAAGAGGGGGAGTTGCAATTTATGTTCGAAATGGGCTAAAATATAAAGAAATTGACTGCAAAACATATAGTGTAGAACTGTGTTGTGAGTTAGCCGCAATAGAGGTTAAGTTAGAAAAGAAAAACTTTATAATATTAGGGGTGTATAGTCCACCAATTGCAAACAAAAAAGATTTCTTTAAAACTTTAGAAGACTGTTTATATAGCATAGTAAAAAACAAACATATAATTGTGCTCGGGGACATCAATATAGATGTACTTATGGAAAGTAGAAAGAAACGTTTGTTACTAGAAGTACTAGAGAGAAGCAATTTAACATTAATTAAAACAGAACCCACAAGGGTAACCAATTATTCCTCAACCTGTGTCGATCACATATACACAAATTTAAAAGCCAGAAGAGTTGTGTAGCAAAATTGTGAAAATCGGAATTAGTGATCATTATGGACAACTAATCAAAACTAAAATGTTAGGTAAACAAAAAAAGGAAGCAAATAATAAAATAGAAATTAAAAGGATAGTAAATAAAATTACACTAGAAGCTCTAAGAAAAAATCTACAAGCAATAAAATGGGTGGATATGTACAGCAAAAAAGAAATAAACTATAAATTTGACCACTTTTATACTATTCAAAGAAATTGTTTGGATGCAACAGTACCATTTCACAATGTAAAATTAAAAAACCAAAACGTAAACACTTGGGCCTGTAAAGGTCTAGACATCTCCAAAAAGTGTATGAAATTTCTTAACACTCTAAAGCACCCAAATGTTGATGCTAAATTCTATAATTACATAGAAAAATACAATAAAATTTTAAATAATGTAATAAGAGAAGCAGAAAGGTTACATCATGCAAAATTAATAAAAAATGCAGAAAATAAAATTAAAGCTACATGGAACATTATAAATTCAACACGTAAGGAAAATCAACAAAAATGGCAGGGAAATATGTTCATTGAAGTAAAGAACCAAGTGATACAAGATCCCATAAAAATAGCAAATCACTTCAATGAACACTATATAAATATTGTAAAAAAATTAGGAATAAAACAAACTCGATATGTACCAATAAATGAAAAGAAAGTATGTAATTCAATGGTGCGTAGTGAAATTAACAAGGGTCAAGTTATTTCACAGATAAATGCATTAAAATGCAAAAGATCCAGTGGACAGGATGAATTTACAAATGAAATGATTAAATATTGCAAATACGAAATTACAGATGTACTTACTCACTTAATCAATCAATCTTTCAGTTCTGGAATATTTCCAAAGAAATTAAAACAAGTTGTGGTCAGACCAATTTATAAGAAAAAAAACTCAAAATTAATAATGGAAAATTATAGACCAATATCTTTATGCTCAACTTTCTCTAAAATAGTAGAAGGATTATTTCTAACACAGTCACAAAGCTTTTGCAAAAAATTTCAAATTTTATCAGAATGTCAGTTTGGGTTTCAAAAGAAAAAGTCTACAGTAGAAGAAATTTTCGGAGGAAATGACATTATTATAAATGCCCTAAATAGAAAAGAACATGGTAGTCGCTATTTTCCTTGATCTTTCCAAGGCCTTCGACTGCGTTAACATAGAAATCTTAATGTCAAAATTGGAAAACTATGGAATCAGAGGCATACCACTACTATGGCTTGGCTCCTATCTACAAAATAGAGAACAATGCGTGGAAATAATACATGATTTAAATGGAAAGTTAGTGAAATTTCATCATCATTCAAAAAAGTAACACAAGGAGTGCCCCAAGGCTCAAAATTAGGACCATATTTATTCCTACTGTATATAAACAGCTTATTTCAAATAATAAAAGAAGCAGGGGGAATAGCAATAGGCTATGCAGATGACACCACGATTTTAGTAACAGGAAAAACAGAAATAGAAGTACAAAATAGGGCAAATACTCTACTAGTAAAAGTAAACAGACATTTAGAAAACTTAGGCATGATATTAAACACAAACAAAACAGTGGATACAGATCAGTCTTAATAACAAAAAAACAGACAAATATAAAGTTAACAATAGGAAACAAAGAAATTCAAAAGGTAAATGAAACAAACTTCTTAGGATTAGTAATAGACAACAGATTGAAAAGGAATGGACATGTTCAAAAAGTAATAAAAAAAGTTAATTCAGGTATATATATCTTAAAACAAACAATACAATTAATAGATAAAAAATGTATTAAACAAATATACTATGCATTCATTCACTCTCACTTGAGCTATGGAATTGTATTATGGGGCTCAGTACAAAAAACTTAAGCTTTAAGACTATTTAGATTGCAAAAAAGAGCAATACGTTTGATGGTAGGAATACAAAAAAGAGACACATGTAGAAATGCATTTAAAAAACTAAATATTTTAACATTACCTTCATTATATACATATGAATGTATCAAACTTACATTAAAAAGTTATGATCAAAACAAAAATAGTAACATCCACAAACATAACACCAGAACAAAAGATAATTATTTTAGAAACAGACTTACTGGTATCTTAATAAATGCATAGAAAATAGCATTAAAGATTTGTATAACCACCTACCGGCTGAAATCAAACAGATAACAAACGGGAAAACAAAACTAAAGGCTGTCAAAACTTATTTATTACAGAAAGTATTTTACTCCGTGGAAGAATATAAACAGATTAGGTAGAATATGCTATTTACACTTCTCAACTTTGTAAACATGTTTGTAAATATTATTGTATTAATTTTATGTATATACAAATTGACGATCCATGTAAAAGCTTAACAGTTGGAGACAAATAAATAAATAAAAAAAATAATAATAAAAGTAATTGATTCAGTAAGTTGGAGGAGTTGCAGTGTGGTCAAGTGTTGCCATCTAAAACCAGATTGCTCGTTAATAAGTATGTTATTCTTTATTATGTGGGTATTAATGCATTTTAACAGGATCTTCTCCAGAACCTTTCTCATTGTATTTAGTAGGCTAATTGGCCTATAGTTTTCTGGTAGCGATTGGGAAATAGTAGTTTTTTTTTTTTTTTTTTTTTTTTTCATTTACGTCCGCCCCAACGTTAAATTATTTCGGACGGTGAATGAATTGGATGAAATGATGCTCAAATGAGTCCAGGGTCCATTGAGCTTAGAGTTACCTGACATTCGTCTTGAAGGATAAGGGAAAACCCCGGAAAAAACCGTATCTAGGTAACTCACCCTTACCGAGATTCGAACTCGGGACCTCTTGAACGTGAGGCAGACATGCTACCATCTACGCTACCGAGGTGGGCCTGGGAAATAGTAGTATTTTGGCCTCCTTCCATTGTGAAGGGAATCTGTCTTTTTCAGTGGTGTGATTGAATGTGACTGCTAGTAGCTTTAGTGCATTGGTTGGCAGATGTTCATGTACAATATTTGGAATTTCGTCTGGCCCCAAGGCCTTTCTTGTTAATTGCTTAATTATCCATTTGATTTCTCCCACATTTGTTCTGTGTGTTTTACTGTGTGTTTGGTTGTGGTCCAAGTTGTCTGTTATTGTTTCCGTTTCAGCCACAAAATCATGGTCCGATGGAAGGGCATTAGGCTGGAAGGTTGCTTCAAGTACATCTGCAAATGCTTCGGCTTTGTCTTGGGGAGTTTTGGCTATTCCATTGGTGATATGAAGGGGAGGGATGTATGTATATGTGCGAGTGAGACATTTCAATATGCGCCAAATCTTATGGTTTTGAGGTAATATTTTGCTTAGCGTGTCATTCCATTGATTTCTGGTGTATTCTTGGATATGTTTGCTAGTGAGATTATTTAGTTCATTGTATCATCAATCCATGTATTAGGTTGCGAGATTTTTGTCATTTTCATCTAGCTCAGTTTCTTGCATTATTAACCTTCCGTTGGGCGCATTAACTTTTGTGACGCCGTTAGTCGCAATGTATCTGCTGGATACATATGATGTTAATTGTGTTTCAGTATCTGTTTTCAGTTGTTTTAAAATTAATGAATCTTATAATGAATTGGAAGTGTTGCTCAGACATAGTCATCCTGAAAATATTGACACCAAGTTCATCTGTTGTCCAGAAGTTGTGAATATAATGCCTTCCTCCGCGGAACACACAAGCAAGATATAATAGCGCATTAAGGCTTTCATTTCTGTTATGTCTTGATCATCATCATCACCACCATCATCAACATCTTCATCGTAATCATCTTGTACCTTTTGTGCTCACCAAAATAGTAATTTTCATCATTTTCTAGCACTTTATTACTTTCCTTTTCATCAACATCATGATCTGTATCGGTGTCAACAGATCGTATTTCAGTTATGTCTTCATATTCGGAATCAATTTCTACAAAATTATCCTCAATTGGCAGCGCATCATTGTCAAAAATAAGGCAATGTACCTCCTCCAAATCCTCAGGATTTTCCAATTCATATACTTGACTCATTTTCAAACCTATGTACAGTTCACAGCAATAAAGAAAGGCACTCTCATTTACCTTGCAACAACGCAACCACTTACATCAGCATTCTCTAGCAATGACGTGGTTGGATCTGATAGCGGTGACCATGTGTAACTCAAGTTGGTGTGATGTATCTGACAGATACAACATCACACACGTGATGACGTTTGCCTCGTTTGCAAACTTAGCATTAGGGAGAAATGATTGAAACGTACAGGAAACAATAACAAAGGTATGATGGAATATGTCCTGGCTCGGCAAGCCCTTACATCTATTTATTGCCATAATAATGAAACAAACTTAGGCCATGTATCTTACAGATACATACGTGGCTAATGAGTTAATCTGATATTGCAGTGAAATCGTTTGTTGACGTTGGGTATCTAATAGGGACGTGTTTCTTTGTGGCTTGCTTTATTGCTTCAGTGATATTGTTTACTGCTATGTCCTGTTTCGTCATGTGTTTCTGTTGTTTCCACTATTGTGTTTTGTAATGTAGTTTTGAATGCCTCCCAGTTGGCTTGTCTGTAGTTTGATCTGGGGGGTTCTCTTTTAAACGATATGGGGGCTTCAATTTCGAATGAGCCCACCTTGGTAGCATAGATGGTAGCATGTCTGCCTCATGTTCAAGAGGTCCCGAGTTTGAATCTCGGTCAGGGTGAGTTACAAAAAAAAAAATAGAATAAAACTGGGAGATGGTCAGATGTTAAGTTGTTAATTACATGTGTATTGGCATTGTGAGGGATGTTTTTGAGTTGCACAGTATCTAAAATATCTGGCCTGTGATTCTGTACTCTGGGTATGGGGTATGAATGTTGGTTCCTCTGGTCCGGTTAGTAAAATGTTGGTGTTATTCATGTAGGCAAGGAGTTTGCAGAACTGTAATATTTGTTTGTGGTTAAGCAATTTCTAATAGGTTTTCATGCAGCATCAATGATGGTGCAAAACTTCTATCCCGTTAGATTCCATTTAGATACAGAAAAGTGAAGACTACTAATTGTCCTGTTACTGTATTTTTATTTTACTTTTTCCAAATTAATCATCTTGTATTGTCAAAGAAGAATTTAAAGAAAATGGGCTTAATTTTAAAGTTTTTAATTAGAGGTTAAAAAATACTGTAAGAAAAAAGGATAAATTTGAAGCAGATATAGTGATTTACTCTTTGCTTTGTTTTACTTAGAATGTCTCCATCCATTATGTGCATCCTGCCTATGAGGTGTAGATAGCCCATTACCACAAAAGAAGCACGATGTGAGTACCAGGAAAGGGTAGGAAGCAGGAAGCCAACACCCTATGGGACAACAATGACTGTTTCCAAAAAAGGTTTTAAAGTAACGGATGCCAAGCGAAGCCGTATTGTAGGTGTAGCATGCAGCTCAATGGAGGAATTGAAGAAGAAAGGATGTGAGAAGTTTGGAATTCCTCAAAAAGGTATCATCTTACAATTGCAAGATGGTACATTTGTGGACGATGAAGAGTATTTTTCAACACTAATTTCACAAACCTTGTTCATTATGCTTCAACCTGGTGAAAATGCTGTAACTGGTGCTCAACTAATATTACATGCGTTGGAGATGGTGAATATTGACTATCTCCATGCAGGTGAAGAAGCATTTAAATTTCTTACTACAGATCTCAAGGACAAGGTTAGTGGTAAGCATCTTATACCATCTGTTCGAGAAGTCTTATAATTTAGTTTTATGTTACTCATCTCTAGGTCTAGGACTAATAGTGATACATTTAATTTAACACAGTCATTAGGTTCATTCCATCACTCTCACATATTTTCAACTTTCAGCAGTGGTAACCTAAGATGGCCATAATTAAAGATGAGGTGTTTAAGGAGCCATAAGTAAACAACAGTGAGGGCAAATAAATTGCAATTTGTGTGCATATGTTTTAGACAGTGGGAGTTGCATTGTGAGAAGAAAAAAAAAATACTTGCCACCAGAGGGTGCAGTGTTGCAAGTGAAGGGAGCAAAATTACTTAAATCCAACACAATTAGTATAAATGAGACAATTACAAATATGGCTCAATATGCTGCCCTTGAACATGTTCCACAATCTCTGAATTACATTTTCCACTGCAGAATGTGGCACATTAAATAGTAAGTGAAGTGTTATGGGTTCCTTTAATGTTTGTAAAATGTCCATGTGTCCTTGTTCTTTAAATAACACCACAACCAAGAATCAGATGGGTGAGATCTGGCATACAGGGAAGTCGTTTCATAAGGAATGCACTACTTATGGCGAAATGTTGTTGGACTTGCTTCAACCCCAATTTGCGGTGTCATCCATCCTGCATGAACACATGTGTCTCCATATGTTGGAGACATCCATGATGTTGGAATTCTGGAATAACAAAATTGAATAGCATTCGTTGGTATCTCCATGCTTGCTGGTCATTGTTTCATCTGGTGTGTATTTATTAAAAAGTATGGTCCAATTATGAATGAAACAGTAAAGCCACAAGGGAATCTCCTTGGGTTTTGCAGAAGCCCAAATGGAATAATTGTGTTAACTGCTTCAACAATGGCCATTTAAACCCTGCATGGGCCGGAAACGAATACCCAATAAACAGAACAAGACATTTGAATTGTTAAATGCTGTAAAAATGCTTCTTAAATACACATTCGTATCTTCTGTATTAAATTATTTAAACAAAATAAAAACTTCTCAGAAACTATTTGTAGTTGGTTTATTAATACTCGTCACTTGTTTATATTTATGAGAGACAAGTTTCAAAGACATTCGCCTCCATTTTCAATCTCTTTCCAACTGGCATCTGTTGTCTGCTCTCTCTCTCTGTTGTGGTGGAACTATGAACTTCTTAGTCAAATTATCTACTGGTGGGATTTCAAAGTTCATTACGCGATCCTTATTTTTCCATATGAATATGTTCTCCCATGTTGTCAATTTATTTTGGTTTATCACTCCTTTTAATAATTTTGGATTTGGATCAATGTCAACGTTTTCATTCCAAAAGTGAAATGCTACTGCTGACTTATCTTCTTGTTTCAATCTGATGTTTCTAAAGTCTGATGTCAACGTTTTCATTCCAAAAGTGAAATGCTACTGCTGACTTATCTTCTTGTTTCAATCTGATGTTTCTAAAGTGCTCTTTGACTCTGGTTTTTAGATTTCTTTTAGTTTGACCTATGTAGCATTTGGAATGAAAACCATGACATTGATCCAAATCCAAAGTTATTAAAAGGAGTGATAAACCAAAATAAATTGACAACATGGGAGAACATATTCATATGGAAAAATAAGGATCGCGTAATGAACTTTGAAATCCCACCAGTAGATAATTTGACTAAGAAGTTCATAGTTCCACCACCAGAGAGAGAGCAGACAACAACAGATGCCAGTTGGAAAGAGATTGAAAATGGAGGCGAATGTCTTTGAAACTAGTCTCTCATAAATATAAACAAGTAAGTGTCGAGTATTAATAAACCAACTACAAATAGTTTCTGAGATTAATTTGACGTCACTGTTACTAAATTCCTCCAAACACATATATAAAAATAAAAACTTGTTTAAAACCATTAAAGGCAGTATACATTTACAGTATCATTGAGTCATTTTGTTTTGTGTGCATACGAATGATATGTGTATATGTATAGCTGTGTAACAACTTTTCCGGTTCAAGGTTTTAGGGTTTAGTTTATGTTACCAAGCCATAATCATAGTATATGTCATGTCTGACACACACCCTGGAAACAAACCTCTCTGTCAACATCTGTACCTCTTATTACAGTATTTCACAACTGAACTTTGTGGTAGTCTTATGCAACTGTTTTTGCTCAGTATTTCAGTTATTTATACTCACTTGGTGTTCACAGTGATTTCTTATAGCTATCGAGAGTTAAATGAATAGCACATTTGAAATTGTTAAATTTCAGTGTTATTATGGCTTATCCTAGTAATGTAGCAAATAAATTAGCTTGTGTAGGATGTGTACAGGCTTCTGATATCACTGTAGAAAATATGGAGGACTTTTTGCTGTTTGACATGATTTGGATATTGATGGCGATTATGAGGAAGGTATTGATGTAGTAACGTTGAGGAAGAAAATTACCTGCTTCCTTTAGGTGTTCGTGATGAATCAATTTGTGGAGTGGTCAAAATAACTCGAACACACATAGGCATATACACAAATATATTTTCTGGCATAGAGCTAACTTTAGACATCCAACCAACTGACATTTTCACAAATATTTTTTTCTGCTGACTTGGGTCTCTCATTGTGATGGAAACAAACATATGTGAGTAGGGTGAAGGAAGCCCTTATCTCTAAAGGGAGTTTAGTGCCTAAGAGGAGAATTCAGAAGTGGACAGTGAGCGCATTATTTGTAAACCTACATTAGACATGTACTGGTCTACAGATGGCATGTTTGCTGCTCCACTTTTTGGGGAAATAATGGGTAAATATGGGTGGGGTGGATCAGTTATTGCAAGCTATCCCTTACGAAAAACAGTTAAATGTTATAAACAAGTATTTTTATACCTGTGGATGTAACCATACACAATTGTTTAGTAATTTACAGAGCTCTAAATTCATGCAAGGCAATGACCTACCTGGACTTACGTGTATTAGCTCGTAACCTAATTTAGTACTATAACATTCAGATGTGTAGATTTGCATCTTTGTCCTGGCTGCACTTGTAAACAGCTGGTATATTCAGAGTATTAGATCCTTTTCTACAAATTAGTTATGCCATGGGAGCTCTCCGTAAGTTCTTCACTGTTCGTAATAACTGAAGTGCAACTGAAATATTGCTTCATAAAACTATAGTCAGTTTTGACACATTACATTGTTTACATTTTAAGTTTTGAGGTACTAGTTTTGGGAATGCATACACCATATTTCAGTTTATTTGGCCTCACCATTTTTCACTTATGACTTTTCAATCACTTCACCTTTAATTATGGCCACCTTATATATAATTTTAAAGCTAAAATTTCCTGCTGAAAGCTATTGAAAGCATAGATTTATAATGTTTCATTTGTCATGAAAAATGGACATAATGTAAGACTTAAAACTTTCATGTCGAGTTGTAGCGGGAGTTGGGGTATTTTATCCCATTCCACATAGAGAAGTCATATGTATCCAAGATGTCTTCCTGGTTCTTGGTTGGGATGATCACATGTCGCTGAAGTCCGATGGTGAAGACAATGGGATGATGGTCTCTTAAATCTGAATGTTTTATTCAGATTTGTTGCTCAATCCCCAGCGTTGCTCCAATCGGTGCAAATTCAGGTGTGGTCTTGAGCAAGTTAATTAACTTTTTAAATAAATTCCAAAGTAAATCAATGTTATTTAATTTTAAAACTCCAAACTTTTAATTCAATTTAAATCCTTTATACCATTCTTCATACATAACTTTACAAAGGAATTGTATTACTTTGTTACAATTTTCAGGAAATCAATTTTAAATCTTTATTATATTATGTCCCGACATTGAACTGTGCATCCGTTCCTTCAATGGTCAATGGGGTGATTAACGTATTTTATTAGAGATGTTTCCAAATTGATGTCATGTCTAGTATTCAAAAAATGAAAAACAACCCAAAACAACACCAACATGCCATTTTCAACAGTTTAATCTTTCGGATGATCAACTTTCCACTAAACAGAGAAGATTATCAAGAAGAATACCTACACATAAAAAAAGTAGCTATATCCAACGGTTTCAACCCAAATTTAGTAGGCAAAACTGTTAACAGACTCAACAAAGCTAAGAAAATAAAAGAAACCACCACCCTAGAACCTACAGTAGGAAAAGAGAAAAAAACTTTTTAAAAAATTCACCTTCCACCCATCAGCCTATAACAAATTCCAAAAAATCTTCTCAAAACACAACATAACTCTTGCACCTCAAAATAGGTTTAATATCAGAAATTTGTTAAAAGGCCCTCCCAAAAATTCAATCACTACCAAAGAAAAACCAGGTATCTATGAGATCAAATATGAAACATGTCCTAAAATTTATATAGGAAAAACAAAAAGAAATATTAACATCAGAACTAAAGAACATATGAGAAACATTAAAAATGGTGAAACAGAAAAATCAGCAGTGGCTTTTCATTTTTTGAATACTAGACATGACATCAATTTGGAAACATCTCTAATAAAATACGTTAATCACCCCATAGACCTTTCCGTATGGGAAAAAATCTTCATTAACAAAAATCGTCATAGAGTCATGAATTTTGAAACTCCACCACCGGACATCTTTGACAAGTACATCACGCCATCTATTGACAATACAGAGAAAGAAGAAACCACTACAACTTGCACTAGTCGAGTATCAGCTGAGGATAGGAGCAAGAGCTCTTGAAACATGTCCTGTGAATAAACAGTGTGAGTGAAGCAATGTGTCAATATATTCTCGATTCATTTTTGACTAATTTGTGCTTCACTGTCCCTACGCTTCTTTCAAGTTTATACTTTGGGATCTTTGTTATCCTCATCACAAAATATTTTCTCACCAGAGACCCTCTTCAAATTGTTTTTCCAGTTCAGGAATGGCCAATGTGATGTTCATTTGATTGGGAACAGATTGATCATTTTCTCAGTTTCCTATGTACTACAAAACGTTTCCTGCTGGTATTTATTAGAATTAGCATATTATGGACAGAAAGTAATGTTTTATCTGAATTGTTTGCAGAATCTCTGTAAAATGCAGTACATTTTTCATGACTCTGACCAGTAGCCTAAAACTATGGCTTTCTCTTAATTTACCTTATTGCAGTGGAAAATTATAATCATTATACAATAGATAGACTGGGATAATATCATTAGCTATTCTGTATATGCCTGATGTGCACTAAGGTAAGGCTGTCACTGTACAGCTGCACTGTGTCTCAACATGATGTAGCGAACAGATTCATACCTCCTTTACCTAATGCAAAATGAGTGAGAATCATTTGGCTATCAACAGTAATGTTCAGGCTAAGAAAAATGTGTTATTAACCCAGACAAACATCACAGTCACAAATAAACAGTTGACAGGTGAGTGCTGTAGAAGTTGTTCAGTAATTTTCTACTGCAATACAAGAAAGATGGAACTTTTCAGAGGAGCATTATTAAGAGAGCTGCAGATCGGTTTCAAGTAACACCATTGACTGTTTCCCTTATTTGGCAGCGAGTAAACGAGCAGTAGGATCAAGGCAAGTTATGTGCTAATGTTAATCCTAGAAGGAAAGGAAATTGTGGTCGCAGACACAAAGAGTAGTAATTGGAGTAAAATGAATGACACTCCTTTACACAGATGTGGAACAATTAAGTCTTTGGCATGTTCTATTGAAGGGTCTAAATCAACCCCCTCTCGAATTGAAAAAAAACTATTTGTAGTCTGTTTTTTGACACTTTGTCACATACATTTTTATATTTTTGAGGGACTAGTTTCGGAAGCCATCACATCCATCGTCAACCTCATTCCAGCTGTCTGTTGTCTGCTCTCTTCTCCTTGGCGGTGGAACTATGAACTTCTTTGTTAAATTATATACTGATGAGATTTCAAAGTTCATTATTCGGTCCTTATTTTTCCATATGATTATTTTCACCCATGTTGTCAGTTTATTTTGGCTTATCACTCCTTACAGTAATTTTGGATTTGGATCGGTATCATGGTTTTTGTTCCAAAAATGAATTACTACTGTTGACTTATCTTCTTGTTTCATTTTGATGTTTCTAAAGTGTTCTTTGACTCTGGTTTTCAGGTCTTGTTTATTTTACCTATGTAGCATTTTTCACAATTCTTACAACTTATTTGGTATATTCCGGATCTGTTGGATTTCATCTTTTGTTTTAGAGTTTAGCGATTTTAAAACTGAGTATCTATTAGTAGGTGCGAAGGTGATATTTTGTTCCTTGAAGACCTTTTTGAATTTATTAAATGTTTTTGGGTGGTATGTGAATGCACTGAATGTGCTGTTGTTTTCTTTTCTTTTGTAAATGTGGTTTCTTCCTTAATAGCTTTCTTTAGTTCAGCCTTTTTAATTTTGTTAAACACCAGAATTTTGTAGTATCCATTTTCTTCTGCTATGTGAAGTATGGCTTTTTGTTCCTTGTGGTATTCTGCTTTTTCTATGGGTATGCTGACTAGTCTGTGTGCAGGACTGTTTATTATTGTATGATTATGTATAGTTGGGTTATAGCTATGATTTTTTATGTAATCCTGTGTTGGCTTCCTGTAAATTCCAAATTTTATTTTTGTGTCATTCCTGATGATATTTAGGTCCAAGAAGGAAAGTCCATTGATTTCCATTTCTATTGTGAATTTGATAGTCTTTCCTTGCAGATTGAATAATGCATCATCTATTTGAAACTACTGCAAAGATGTCATCAACATATCTATACTAAGATTTAACTAAATTGGAACACCACAGTGAAGCGAAAAATTATTAATTTTTAGATGAGTCGTATTTATTACACATCTGCTTCACTTTTGTACCTATTTTGAGGACATGTTTCGCAAATCATTGTTTGCATCTACGGCTCTTATGCGACTAAAGCTTGATCCAGCGGTGTGGGTAATTCTGGGGTTGCTGCTGCCATCTGTTGATTTAGTGATGAACTTATATGTGGGATTCTCTTCTGGCGAGATTTCAAAGTTCATAAGTTGGTTTTTATGTTTTTCTATGTATATCCTCTCCCATATGACGAGTTCACTATGTTTTTGTACGTATTTTAGTAATTCTGTGCTATCTTCAATTTCATGATTTTCAGACCAGAAATGAGCTGCTATTGCGGACTTATCAATATTTTTGTATCTTAAGTGCCTGAAGTGTTCTTTCTTTCTAGTGCCTATGTTTCTTTTTGTCCTCCCTATGTCAATTTTTTTCACATTCTTTACACTTAATCTTGTAAATGCCTGACTTTTCCTCTGGTTTTATCTTATCAGTATTATTACTGTGAAGTAGGTTTTTAATGTTGTAATTGTTTTTTGGTACCATGTTATATTGTATTTTTTGAATATTTTTTGGAACTTTTTTGTGGCCCAGGGGTGGTAAGTAAATTTAGCAAATCTAATTTCTTGTTTTATTGGTGTGAGAGCTGTGATTTGTTTTAATCTCTTTTGAAGTTTGAATGATTTTAGTTTTTTATCTACAAGGTTTTTTCCATATCCATTTTTAATTGCAGTTTTTAAGATTTGATGGTATTCGTTTTGATATTCTTGCTGGCTGAGAGGTAGATTTACTAATCTGTGTGTGAGACTGTTGATGGTTGCATGTTTGTGTGGAATTGGGTTGAAACTATTTGCTTTGATGTAATTATCTGTGTGTGTTGCTTTTCTAAGGATACCAAATTCTAGTTTTTCATTGCTTTTTTTTATTTTAAGGTCTAAAAAAGGTAGAGTACAGTCCTCTTCAGTTTCCACTGTGAATTGTATGCTGGGTTCTTGCAGGTTGAGTAGTTTCAAAGCATCATCTATTTGTTTGTAGGGCACTATTGCAAAGATGTCGTCTACGTATCTGTACCATGTTTTAAACATATGAGGGAAGGCTTTAGTTATATGTGTTTCGAAAAAGCTCATGTATAGATTGGCCAAAAATGGTGATAGCGGGCTTCCCATAGCTAGTCCTGAAATTTGTTTATAATATTTTCCATCGAAAATAAAATAATTTTGATGTATACATATTTCAGTCATTGCCAAATATTCTTCTATTGCATTGGCATCTAGGTTTATAGAATTTAGCCATTTTTTCAGTTGAATCAAAAGTTTGTCTAATGGAATGCTAGGGAAGAGGGAGCGGACATCAAAGGATACTAAAATGTCATGAGGTTTTAGTTTAAGATTTTGAATTTTTTCTACCAGGTCTAAAGAGTTTTTTATGCTCAGAGTATGGAATTGTGGAAAGGACTGACAAACCCAACATACCCATGAGACCCATTGTAAATAATATAAACACTCCTACTTACCTTCTGGCAAAATGGCTGTCCAAAAAACTTCAGTCCTTTCCACAATTCCATACTCTGAGCATAAAAAAACTCTTTAGACCTGGTAGAAAAAATTCAAAATCTTAAACTAAAACCTCATGACACTTTAGTATCCTTTGATGTCCGCTCCCTCTTCCCTAGCATTCCATTAGATAAACTTTTGATTCAACTGAAAAAACCTGCAAGAACCCAGCATACAATTCACAGTGGAAACTGAAGAGGACTGTACTCTACCTTTTTTAGACCTTAAAATCAAAAAAAGCAATGAAAAACTAGAATTTGGTATCCATAGAAAAGCAACACACACAGATAATTACATCAAAGCAAATAGTTTCAACCCAATTCCACACAAACATGCAACCATCAACAGTCTCACACACAGATTAGTAAATCTACCTCTCAGCCAGCAAGAATATCAAAACGAATACCATCAAATCTTAAAAACTGCAATTAAAAATGGATATGGAAAAAACCTTGTAGATAAAAAACTAAAATCATTCAAACTTCAAAAGAGATTAAAACAAATCACAGCTCTCACACCAATAAAACAAGAAATTAGATTTGCTAAATTTACTTACCACCCCTGGGCCACAAAAAAGTTCCAAAAAATATTAAAAAAATACAATATAACATTGGCACCAAAAAACAATTACAACATTAAAAACCTACTTCACAGTAATAATACTGATAAGATAAAACCAGAGGAAAAGTCAGGCATTTACAAGATTAAGTGTAAAGAATGTGAAAAAAATTTACATAGGGAGGACAAAAAGAAACATAGGCACTAGAAAGAAAGAACACTTCAGGCACTTAAGATACAAAAATATTGATAAGTCCGCAATAGCAGCTCATTTCTGGTCTGAAAATCATGAAATTGAAGATAGCACAGAATGACTAAAATACGTAAAAAAACATAGTGAACTCGTCATATGGGAGAGGATATACATAGAAAAACATAAAAACCAACTTATGAAGTTTGAAATCCCGCCAGAAGAGAATCCCACATATAAGTTCATCACTAAATCAACAGATGGCAGCAGCAACCCCAGAATTACCCACACCGCCTGGATCAAGCTTTAGTCGCATAAGAGCCGTAGATGCAAACGATGATTTGCGAAACATGTCCTCAAAATAGGTACGAAAGTGAAGCAGATGTGTAATAAATACGACTCATCTAAAAATTAATAATATCTATACCAAATCGTGAAGATCCATGGAAAGGCATTTTTTTTAATTTGCATTTCGAATGCACTCAAATATGTTTTCCAAAAAGGGTGAAAGTGGGTTGAACTTTGATTATGCATTGAACAAAATTTCTTCAGCTTTAATGGGAAATACCACTAGCAGAAATCAGGGTTATTAATGGACAATGTTCAGCAAAACCTGATTTTTTGAACAGACATTGTTTCGAACAGGACCACCGGGCCGATTTTGACGGAACAACAGTTATTGCCAAAAGTGCGAGCTTCTGTCCACGAAGAGTGAGGAAGCATTGGCTATGTTTTCAGAAAAATGCAATCTCAACAGAGACTCAGGACTTCAATTAAATACTGCCTGGAAACCGGCTTTACAGTTATACCAAATCCAGCACAGAAACACAAAATTAACCTAGGAGAAAGTCACCTAACACAGACGGTTTTCATTTAGGTCTGTGCTCTGATCCACTCAAGCGGCCATGCTTTGGCACCTCTCATTGGCCCTCACAGAGTACATGGACTGTCCAATAAATAAAGGCACAACACCAGTTTAACTCATTCAGCATACCCTGAAGATGGGAACAATGTATGCTCCCAAAATGTTGGTACATCACCACATCTACATCTGGCTTGAAGCCCAAGAAAACTTGGAATATTCACGCCGCCAGGAAAGCTACAGCTCCTATTAGTTTCCTTTATGGGAAGGTTACCAGGAAATCAAGAAATTCCAAAATCTGTGAGTGAAGAAAGGAAGACTGCTTAGCTCCCTAGCATTTCTTTTGAGATGCAGAGATGAAAACACCATACCAAAGTTCGCCAGACTGCAGTATCCCATCAAGACCAGGAGTGCCGCCAAAATCCTGAGACGCGCCAGCACAGCACTGGTAAGAGAACGTATACATCATACATGTTACAGACTTGATTTGTTGGCCCGGCAGTTGTTACAGTTCTGGTTGCTTTCGTCTAAACTGTCGCCCATGGACTGGTATATGGTGGGGATTTCCACACCATGCTACTACGCAACACAGCCCATCAAAACAAGTTTCATTCGCTCAACAAGTAACCAGATGCAGTAGAGCCTGTACCAACAGATCGTTTGGTCATAAATCTCACAGATCAAACCCTGGACCAAGCCAGCATTTTGGTTCTCTCCAGAGGTTCATTATCAGTGGTGTGGAACCCTGCATTTAGAAACTCACCGTGGACAGCACAGATGAAATACGTACTGCAGTAGCCAATGCAATAAAAAGGACCTCTCTGCCTAAGTCCAACCTCAGCTGAGAAGAGGGAAAGGCCCTTAAAATGCTCCACCAGGACAGCAACATAGTGATCCTACCAGCAGATAAAGGCAATGCCACAATTACTGTGGATTACAATAAGATGGTTCAACAGCTACTGGAAGATCCACCATACAAGATACTCCAGAAGGACCCCACCAATTCAATAGAGAGACAGACAACCCAGCTCATTAAGAAATCTGGCCTCCCTAAAGAGGTTCAACATTTGGTCACCCCTTCAGACTCCAGACCACCCAGACTATATGGGCTACCTAAGATCCACAAACCGGGGGTCCCACTGCGACCTAGTAGAATCCAGGGGTAGTCCCAACAACCAGCTAGATACCCACTTGGATATCTAACCTTTGGTCAGCCAGTGCCAAAACTACATCAGGAATTCAACTGAATTTGAACAAATCCTCAAGAACATCAACGTCTCAACATTTGATATACTGCTCAGTTTTGACGTAGTCCCCGTAGGGGAAGGGATCCGTCCCTTTTAGCTGCCAAAGTGCGGGCGCTACGGACCCCTAGCACTCGTGGTACCTCTGACGTTACTAGAGGAACCTCGGGCCGAACATAACGAGCCCCTCCCGCATGGGAGTTGTTCGGATTGGGTTGGTCTCGAGGGGGCAGTTGGTTCCCGTCACCCACGGGCAATTGGGTACCTCCGGCCAGGTCGCCAGGGCCGCCCGGAGGGGGCAGAGGGTTGTCCTATAAGTCCCGGGGACTAGCCTGCAGAGCTAGTAGCTGGTGAGCTAGACACTGGCGGCCCTACCAAGGTTATTTGGTAGCTGGTTCATTAAGGACTGGCGCGTATGTGGCGTATCCACATCCGTCCTGTTTGCCGTAAGGCAGACGGGGGGGCAGCTTATAAAACAGGTGCTGTCCTAATGGAAATAACAGATGAGGCCCGGGTTCCCGGTCCTACGGGGCTGGGGCTTATGGGAAGTAGACCTCGGCGAGTTTTGACGTAGTATCCTTATTCACACGGGTACCCCTAGCGGAAACCATCCAACTTCTTTCAGAACAATTTCCTGCTGACATCACAGAACTATTCTGACATACACTGGCCTCAACGTACTTTATGGTTAATGGCATCTACTACGAACAAGTCGACAGTGTGGCAATGGGCTGCCCACTATCACCAGTGATATCAGACTTCTTCATGGAACACTTTGAGCACGAAATTCTAGACACGGCACCACTTAAACCATCTCATTTTTACGGATATGTGGACGACACGTTCGTCATCTGGCCTCATGGGAAGGACACACTATTGGACTTCTTAGCACATCTAAACAGTTGTTGGCCACAGATCCAATTCACAATGGAGGTAGAGAAGAATGGGAGTTTGCCATTCCTTGACATCAACATTACTAAGCTCAGCTTGGCAATGATGTTTAGCGTAAGCTGACCCACACAGACCTTCATCTTAATGGGGAAAGCTTCCATCACAAGTACCAGAGTCAGCGTACTGAACAATGTCGTTCACAGAGTGGCTGCCATTTGTGACCAAGACCATCTAACAGAAGAACTGAAGCACCTCAATTATACTTTCTGACAAAACGACTACAAAGCCAGCAATATCAAAGCCTCTATCTGTATGGCCACTCACAAGAAACCACCTGACTCCACTCTACAAACGACAGTTGAAACTACGGCCACCGCACACATCCCATATACTGGCAAGCTATCCACTGTTATCAGTAAAGCCTGGATTTCTAAGCAAAATAAAATAGTAAAATAAGCAAGTAAATAAGCAGGAAAAAAGACGAAAATAAGCACACAAAAAAGCGAAAATGAATGCATGCAAATATGATAGAAAATAGTTTTGCGGAACGCTTACCTTATTGAAGGCATCACAGTACACAAGGAAGGTCATTCTGAGATTTTCCTGTGTAAAACTCCTGCATCTTATCAGTGAAAAATGATTTGTACAGTGAAAATGTTCTTTCCATGTCACATGTTGTCACAGGTGCTTGAGAAAAACATCACAGTTCTTCAGTGAATTGCTTTTCAATGTGTGTTTCTTCGCCAGAAAGCTTTTTAGAAATTTGACCTAGAGTTTTGTAACCAGAATTTTTCTGTAGCACCTGATAGTTTATCAAATGCAATTTTTGCAACCCCGTGCATTTCTGACAATGTTACTGAAACTTCGTGAATCAGAGAAAGTGGATGTTCCAAGGGCTTATTTTGAGCTTCCAACTGCTTTAAAATTTCAGGTATTTTGGAGAATGATTATGGATGTACTGTATGTTTTCTGCATTTAGGGAATTCAAAACAGTTTTCACTTCACTGAAATGTTCTGCATAGTATGACACAGCCTCTAACCATGTTCCCCACTGAGTCAAAACCGGCTGAGGGGGCAAAGATAATTTAGAAGTAGTTTGCAGAATTTTTAAATTCTAATTGGTGACTTTATGAACACTTTCTTCATGCTAGAAACAAGGTCCATGTCTTTATACTGACTTCTAACAGTTTCAGCAACACGATGTAAACCATGAGCAAGGCATGTCAGGTGAACTAATTTAGGGTAAAGGGCTTTTAATTCAGCTCCCGCTTTAACAATATATGCGGTAGCATCACTCGGAAATAGCAATACATTGTCATATCATATCCCTTCTGGCCACAAGAAAGATAGCAAGTCATTGAAAAATCTGGCAACAGTTGAATGATTTACTTGTTGAAGTTTTTGTATATTCAGAAGAAATGATCTGCTACCTGCTTTCATAGCACCAACTACAGCACCACACATGCACTGTCCCAATGCATCTGTGGTTTCAATAGAAACCCATATGTTTTCATGCTTCAGTGTATTCCATATATTAACAATCACATCTTGAAAACACTGTGGCATATAGTTTTTGCACATTGTAGATTCATCCAGCATCTTTTTATTGGTGTATTTTTCTAAACATGAAGCTGTACATTATTCAATTTATACAATGGAACATCTGCACCCACTAATGCTTAACATAAGTCTTTGGAAAATATATCACTAGAACTTGATTGTTCACCAACATTGCCTTTAATCAGCTGCTGGTTTAACTTAGATTTATTCTTAAACCTCTCTTTATGCCACGTTGTATTAATGTGCTGCACAATGTCATTTTTTCTTCGCAGAAACACTTTTTTCACACACCAAACAAAGTAAGACACTACCATCTTCACTGAAAATATTTTTTCCAAACTTGTTCACACATTTGCATAGGAAAGCTGTAATGGTAGTTTTTGTTTGAGATGAGTTTTGTTTTCTGAGCTGAGTATTAGTGGGTCATGTAAGGAGAATATTAAAAAAATGATGAACGGTTGCTAGGGAAAAGAAAATCAATGATCTTGATAGATATATGTTCTGTAATCTTGTTTCACGATTATGGAAAAATGTCGTATATAAAAGTTTAGTAATGGAAAATTAATAATCTTCAAGAAAGAGTTATTCTGTAATCTTGATAGTGATGAGCGGATGTGCAGGATTGAGGAATTTTATGTAATTAATGGAAAATATTTATTAAGAAAGTATGGATTTATTGATATGCTGGAAGTAACCTGCCTTGATTGACTAGGAAAGAAAGTTCGAGCAAAATGTAATCCAGATTATACAATCAAATTATATATTTATCGCAATTGCATTACTTATCCATTATTTCTGAGTAATTATTATTAACTCTTTATATACATTGCACATATTTGTGACGAGAAAAGAAATCAAGATGATACAATTGGTGACTTGAAGAAACCAATATCCGCAAAAACTGACAAGAGATTGGAAAAGATTTTGCTGAAAAAGTGGGACACAATATACAACAAAGAAATACCGCTGCATATGGCGCCTGAACGTGCGGCTGATTAAGATGGAGAGAAATTAGCTGCAAATAGATAAACGGGTAACAAAATGGCATCCCAACTTAAGGGCTTCAAATTGGTGGCAAGTTTATTTACACCACGGTCAACAGAAACTTACTACTATTATCTATACATCATTAGAGAATCAAGACAACCAACTGTAAGTTAAAATACTTCAATATATGAGAGACTGAAGCGGACGTAAATTGCCAGAAAGAATGGATCATCGCCAGCAATTTAGTGAACAAGTGCCTGAAGCAAACGCGCTTGCACAGGGTGAGGGACATGTTAGCGAATCACCAGATATAAGTACTTTAGGCCAGATAGTGAAGATGATAGCAGAACTCAGCAGCAAGTTAGGAGATGTAAATAATAAGATAGAAAGTCAAAATGCAGATTTGACCAGGAAAATAGAAAGTTAAAATGCAGATTTGAGTAGGAAAATAGAAAGTCAAAATGCAGATCTTAGCAGGAAGATAGAAAATCAGAATGCAGAACTCAGTAGCAAGTTAGGAAATGTAAATAATAAGATAGAAAGTCAAAATGCATATTTGAGCAGGAAAATAGAAAGTCAAAATGCAAATTTGAGTAGGAAAATAGAAAGTCACAATGCAGATCTTAGCAGGAAGATAGAAAATCAGAATGCAGAACTCAGTAGCAAATTAGATGCTAAGATAGATAATGTGAGTGCAATGCTTAGTAACAAACTTGATGTGGAACTAAGCATAATTAGAAATCAGATTACTAGCACAGAAGAGCAGCTAGGTAATAGAATAAAAACTGTGCAGGAAAACTTTTCTACGGAAACAAATTCTATTCGTAGGAACATAAGGATTTAACAGAGGAACAAGTTAGGTTTTCTGACGATATTGCAAGCAAACTCGAGGCATTGAGAATTGAATACTCTCAATTCATCGAAGCTGTGCAAAGTCATTTAGGCTCACAAGAGAAAGATATAACTAACCTAAGAGGACAACAAGAGAGGTTAGAATTTGTACAGAATAGTCAATCTAATGAACTAAGGGAACTAGTTAGCCAAGAAATAAGCAATTTACAGACAAATGTTAATTCAATGCTAGAAAACCAAATTGCTAACTTAAATCTGGACAATAATGCAAGTGTAAACAATATTTCATCTGAAATGCGAAACCAAACCACACAAATAAGCAGTGTAGTGGAAAACCAGTCTGCATATAAATCTACTTAAAGAAAAAGAAAGTCTTAATGATTTGACACATGTGGTCTTCGCAATTCAGGCGAGATCAGAAACTGTATCTGTTTGTGATCAGAATTATGACAATGTTAGTATGACTTGACTTTGACTTAATTCCTCTTGTCCCTTTTGGGGCATAGGGCATCCATGAAACGTTTCCATTCTTCTCTACTCCTTGCAATGGCCTTGACTTCTGCCCAAGTTTTCCCTTTTTCTGTCACTTCTCCTACAACTGTTCTTTTTCATGTTATCCTTGGGCGACCTATTTTTCGTGCTCCTTACGGATTCCAGTCAAGTACTTCCTTCTCTAGTGACCCATCTTTTTTTCTGATGCTGTGTCCTATCCAGTTCCACTTCCTCCTTTTAATTTCCTTCTCAACTGGAGATTGTTTAGTGATTTTCCATAGCTCTTCATTTGTAATAATATTTGGCCACTTAATGTTGCATATTCTTCTCAAACATGCATTAATAAAAGTTTGTAGTGAGTTTGAGATACTGTTAGTGACTTTCCATGTTTCACATTTATATAATAGCACTGACTTAACATTTGTATTAAATATTTTTATTTTTGTCTTTCTTGCAATATTTCTGTTCTTCCATACTTGGTACAGTTGTATAAAGGCTCCATTGGCTCTCTTTATTCTTTGTTTGACATCCTGATCTGCTCCTCCATCCTTAGTAACTTGACTTCCCAAGTATGTAAATGATTCCACTTGCTCCATTTCCCCAGTTTCTATAGCAAGTCCTTCTTTTATTTTTGCATTTATTCTCATTTCTTTAGTTTTTTTCACATTTATATTAAGTCCAGCACATTTTGCTTCCTTTTGCAAATTTAACAGTTTCCCTTTCATATCACTAAATCTTGCTGCCAGTAAGCAGATATCATCTGCGAAGTCCAGGTCTGCTAGTCTCTCTCTAAAATTCCATTGTATCTCTCTCTTCCGTCCTCTCAACATCTTTCTCATTACATTGTCTAATACTAGTAGGAATATTGTTGGTGAGAGTATACAACCTTGTCTTACTCCGTTTGTGACATTTATATATTCTGATAATTTTCCTTCCTGTAATACTTTACACTTGAATCCCTTGTACATGTCTTTCATTATATTTAAAATTTTATTTGGTATCCCATATTCATTTAATGTTTTCCACATTTCAGCTTGTTCTATCGAGTCAAAAGCCCTTTCGAAGTCAACAAATGTTAGATACAAGGTTGTCTGCCATTCTGCACTCTGTTCTATAATAATTCTGAGAGTATTGATTCAATGTTAGTATAAGTAGCCAAAACCTAATGCATCATGTATACAAACACACACACACACACATACATAACACTGTCACGATCAGGGTAACCTAGAATTCGACCCAATCGTGCAGGAGGAAGGGAATCTAACCTCAACACTAGCATGTCAATACCGGAGTTGCATCCTAAATGAAATTAAGATTCCATCTTTTGTCAAAGAGGCTGGCGACAGCGCGAAAAACTTCCATCGTGAACTTGAGAATTATTTTTGTATAAAGAAAATCCCATCGGAAATAAGAATGCTAACACTTAAAGATGCATTGAAGGGTAACACCCTTAGGTGGTTTAAGTCCACTGGAGTTAACTTAGAGGACTACGCCACATTCAGGACTAGATTTTTTGCTAGATACTGGAGCTCGGCCATACAGAACCTTATCCGGGTGGAATTAGCCGCAGGGAGATTAATCCTGCAATTCATAAGAGCTTAACGGAATACTGTATGATGCTCACATTTAAAGTGAGGATGATAGAACCATGTGTGAATGAGCAGGACATAATGACTGCTGTCATTCGCCACTTCCCAGAACATATCCATGACATATATCGAGATTTAACTGTATTGGAATGCCACAGTGAAGCGAAATAATTATTAACTTTTAGATGAGTCGTATTTATTACACATCTGCTTCACTTTGAGTCGCATAAGAGCAGAAGATGCAAACGATGATTTGCGAAACATGTCCTCAAAATAGGTACGAAAGTGAAGCAGATGTGTAATAAATACGACTCATCTAAAAATTAATAAATATCCATGACAATTTAATAGTTGCTTGTAGTTGCTTGTCCGGTTGACAAAGGAGATGTTCTGAGCTTAAGTGAATTTGAGGCACAGGTAATCCCACCTGATGCTAGAAATAATAACAGAAAAAACAGGGAGCATAATGGTCACAACTCCAAAACACCAGAACGATCACAGACAAGATAGAATGCCACGGCGTGAACATAACCTCAATTCTCCACGTGGAAGCCAAAGGCAAGAGCTTTACATTCGCAATCTAATGACCAAAGGAGCCCTCCCCACTCATCGCAACCAAGGAGGGGTAATGGCCAACAAACTTCCGGCAATAGTAATACCAACTCTAACAGGAATGGCCAATATAATGGAAATAGAAATAATTTTGGGAAATCGATCAGATCAACAACTTAAATTTCCGAGGCTTTTATAGAGGGAGGAGACATATAAACTACTCTTACCCCTATAACAGGCAAAATGTAAATAGTAGGTGGCATGATACCAGAAGTGAAATAGGAAGGCTACCTGAACCAAGTTTTTACAGAGAGCAGGCTAGCCAACACACCAGCGCCACCTAATGAACAAAACACAAGTGACGCACCTAACCTCAATGTAGTACATATAACAGTACCCCCAGCCGCAGGAAAACTAACTCAAGATGGTATTGAAACTCCGGGTGCCATCTGGGTGGCACATAATACAGTAAATAGGAGTTCCCTGGCAACTTTACTTGCTAACAGAGAAGCAAGGATTAATGATAGCCTACACAAGCTCATGACAGACATAAGAAATCCACCTTTAGTGAGGATAAATATATGGGGAAATGAGTACGACGCCATGGTTGACAGTGGTTGCACCATGACTGTCATTAATGAAGAACTTTTCACTGCACTAAAAGTAAAAAGTAAAGCAGACTAATCTACCAGTCTGCGGGGTTTCTTGCACTACTGCATTTGGCAAGAAAAAGGAAAGAATCCGTTTCCAAGTGATGTTACAGCTCACATTAGACAGATATGAGCTAGATTTTATCGCTCTAGTTGTACCAAAACTGGTTACTAACATCATCATAGGTATCGATCTACTGATTTTATGATCTTGCATCTTAGATTTCGTAAGGCACACTTTGTCTATAAAAGACAATAATATTTATTTTGTGCTACCCCTGCTAGAGGTAGACAGTTCCTCCCTTGACAAGAGAACGCAAGAGGAAAGAGATTTAGAAGATGATAAATTTTTTGTAGAGCACATTATGATTAATGATGATGATTATTTAGTCAAAGTTGGGTTAGTTTTAACAAACTTTGCACCATATTTATGTGACCAGGAGGAGATGGAAGTTAATATTTGTCACACAGTGCCTTGTTTCAGGTGTAATCAGTTTGAAGAACATGAATTAAATGATTTTATCGGTACACAAGATAGGTACATAGACACCAATATACCAGACAACTTTGAAACATCTATCCAAGCTAAGCTTGAGGAAACTTTCAACCTCAGTAAAGTGCAGAAACAGAAACTAGCTAATATCCTTAGGAAACACAAGCCAGTAATTTTTAAGAGGATAGGATTGTGCAACAAGTATGTTCACACTTTTTTAGTGAAGGATTTACCACCATTTTCACACAAATGTCGCCCCATACCAAATGCAATTCGTAAACAAGTAGATAAATTAATCCACGAAATGTTAAAGGATGACATAATAGAATTGTCAACATCTATTCATGTCAGTACTTTGTGCTGGGTTACCAGTAATCAAAAAGTACGAGTGACGCTTGATGCAAGATACTTAAATTCATATACACTCCCGGACCACTTTCGCGCACCTAGCATTAATTCAATTTTGGCCCGAATGAGTAAATCAAAGTACTTCAGTGTAATCGACCTCAACAAATCATTTCTTCAGATTGCTTTGGACCCAGCAGTACGTCCATATACAGGTTTTAGACACGAGAATCGTGTATACCATTTTAAGAGGTGCGGTTTTGGACTGAATACTAGTTCTGGGGCACTACTCTGTGCTTTACATGAAATTTTCTGCAAGGAGATGAAAGAATTCGCTGTAAATTATGTAGATGACTTCTTGATTTATGATACAGATTTAGAAGCGCATTACAACATTTGGACTACATCCTATCAAAATTCCATGAGAGCGGCATGACCATAAATTTTGGAAAATCCAGATTCTTCGTCAAAGAAGCAATTTTTTTAGGTTATGTCATTTTGTCTGACGGCATTAAACCTAACCCAGAACGTGTAAAAGCTATTGAGGATATCCCACCTCCCAAGAACCAGAAACAACTTCGAAGATATCTAGGCATACTCTATTACCAATTACTCAATTACCAGTCGAAATTCATCTTTAATTATTCTACAGTCATCTCTCCATTGAGAGAACTTCTAAAGAAAGAAGTAAAATGGAAGTGGGAAGAGCGCCACCAGGCAGCATTCGAACGAAGCAAAGCTTTATTCAAAGAATCCATTCTACTAGAGTGCCCTAACCTAGATTTACCATACCACATATTTACAGATGCTTCTGCAACTTCATTTGGAACCGTCTTACACCATATTTGCGACAGAGAAAATCATGTAATAGCTACAGCTTCACGAAGTCTGACAAAAACAGAATCCAGTGCATGTCCAGAACTTGAAATAGCATGTATTTTCTACGCTTTATCTAAATTCTAGGATTATGTATTCATTTGTAAGATAATATTGTACACAGACATCATTTTGTCCTTTATTCATAAGTGCAAACTCATAAGTTCAAAGATTTCATGAAATCACATCTCATGATATAGAAATTAAACACATTGCAGGGTCAGACAATGTTTTCGCTGATGCACTTTCACGCCTCCATGCAAACCGCTCCTTACCGGAGACGATAGCAATTCCTACACATGAAATTAAACTAATGGTATTTAACCTCACAATAACACCTTCTTTCGCAAAGAAACTTAGAAATTTGGGAAATCTTCAGAGGGAAGACACTCATTTCACATTTATTTAATACAGCACCTGAGATTAACAGTAACACTACATGCAGTATAGGAAGACATAATAACATCTTATATAAATTACATGGCAGGGATTGCTTAAAGTGGAAAGCAGTTATGCTTAAGAGCATGGAACTGGAACAATTACCATTTTCCATACCTTGCTTATGCATGTCGGCGTTGCCAAAACAGCAACTGCTATTCAAGAGTGTTTATATGTCAAACACTTATACGGAAAGGTCAGGCAAATCATTTCGACCTGCCTTCTTTGCCAAAAAGCTAAGCCATTGAATGTAAAATATGATGTTGAACCTCAGGCTTATTATAAGGGATAAGAAACATGCCCTGGTAACTATCGACTCCTATGGTGAGTTACCAGCTGTACAGCACAATTATAAATACATCTTTGTGATTCAGGACAGATTTAGGAAATTCATCAAAATCTACCAATGAAGAAAATTACTTCAAAATCATGCCTAAAGAAGATTGTAGATGATTATATCCCTAAGTATGGGAAAATGGAAGGTCTACTGTCGGACAGTGCTTCAGTTCACAGAAATTCAATCAAACATCAAAGGATTTAGGAGTAAAACTGTATCACTCTTCAGCATACTTTCCCCAGGGCAACTTAATAGAAAGAAGTCTTCGAAATGTCACCAATTTATTCCATATTATGTGTCACTCCAACCACAAAGTTGGGTTAAATACTGCCAACAGATTGAAGATCAGATCAGATCAGTTGGCCTTTCAAAGGATAATTCGTCACAGCAGAAAGGAGGAAAAAGAGGACCAAGAGGACGAATAAACAATGGATGCCCATCATCGGTGAAGAAGTACTAGTTCGACAGCACCATCTGTCAAGTGCCAAGAAGAAGAGGACAGCAAAGTTCACCTTACTCTTTGATGGACCATTTGTGGTATCCAACAAGCTTGGGGACCATACATTTGAGCTCAAGAAGATGGATGGAAGTCTGTATGGTAGACTCCACCTGATGTTTCATTTACAAATTGTTATGTTAAAAATATTCTTTATATTGTTATATTATAAATATTAAAAGCAGAAGCATTATTAACAGTGAAGTATTCTTCATTTTTGAGTTTGATTTATGAGTCACTATGTTTACACTCAAACTTCACTTACTTGTTGTATAATTGAAACGTTTTCAAGATCATTTGATCTCATCCTCAGCTGTTTGGTGACTAAATAAACATTCCTCTTCTTCCACTACTACGGAGCTCCGATCACTCTGCCATCTGGTGTTAGGGGCACTAAGTTTTTATACTTCATTTAATGCCGGGATTTCAAAATTTATAACTTTATCACGGTTTTTGGTTATGAATATTTTTTCCCAAATATCCAATTGAGGTTTCTGGAACTTTTATTTACTGTGCTTCTTGTTGAAGACAGTTCTGAATCAAATGTTGATTCTCCAGTTTCATCTAGTTTGTCTTAATTAGGCACCTACTTTTTGTTTTCTTTCAAGAACATTCTGTTCCCTAAAATCATTTACAAGCACATACATTATTCTTTGAGGCTCAGTAGAGTGTCCTGCAGAAGGTCATCTTTTAACCTGCCTGCAAGACTTTGAAACCATATTATATAATGCTAAAAAATAATTGTTGTAACAAATATGCATAGTGTCACATTTTGGAAGTACCAATAACACAGCTAATATGGTACATTATAAAACAAATTAAAACACAGTACTTTCTTTTGTACAAAATACCTACTTCTATATGTTGAAACTCTTACTAAATTTATATGTGTAAGTGAAGCTTACAATATACAGTAGTGCAATATTTCGTTAGCAGAGCTGCACAGAATGTAGAAGGCACTGGTCACATTTTGTGACTTTAACATGTTGCAGAATGTATTAAAATCCTTACAGCTCATGTAATTATTGGCAGGAATGATTGTAAAATACATTGAAACTGTAATAAAAGTTTTATTTTGCTGATACTTGCATGCATTTTTTTCATCAAGTATACTCTTACATGTGGCTTCTTTTATTTCATGCTCATAGAAAACATTTGGAAATATGTTGCCTTAAAGTTTTATATGATAAGCTTTCTTGAGTGTTTGTGTTTAGCATGAAGTAATTTGAATTCAGTTCTAAATTAAATTGCACTTTTATTTTATACTAGTTTTTTGTTGGTGCTGTACTCATATCACAGACGTTTTTCTTCCCTGATGTGACTTTAACTTCATGATCACCTCCCTACCACTGTAAGGCTTTTTAAAACTGTTGCATGCACACCTGAGAAATTTAAATCTTAAGAGCTTACTGAAATTGCTATCATATTTTGATTAAAAATAATCACCAAATATTTAAAGGTTGACTTTTATTGAGAATCCTGTTTTTTCATACTAGGATCTGTAAGATGAAGTCTGTAAGTGGTAATCAGTAAGAAAAGTTTGAGCCATTTCTAGGATTTGAACCACAACAGGAAATATTTGCACTCATTTCTGGAAATAACATTTGTTTCATTACCTGTGATCTTTGTAATGCAATGTGTTGTAAGCCAACTGAAAAGAGCAAAAGCCTACTGTTTGAAATACTTGTACAGTTGCACTGATTTCTATGTAAAATATCTATGTAACTTTCACAGGATATACAAGCAAATACAAAAGTGTCTCAAGAACTATTTGTAGTTGGTTTATTGATACTCGTCACTTACTTGTTTATATTAATGAGAGACTAGTTTCAAAGGCATTTGCCTCCATTTTCAATCTCTTTCCACCTGGCATCTGTTGTCTGCTCTCTCTCTCTCTCTCTCTCTCTCTCTCTCTCTCTCTCTCTCTCTCTCTCTCTCTCTCTCTCTCTCTCTCTCTCTCTCTCTCTC
Source organism: Mantis religiosa (assembly GCA_030765055.1). Lineage (NCBI taxonomy): Eukaryota > Metazoa > Arthropoda > Insecta > Mantodea > Mantidae > Mantis > Mantis religiosa. Next base: position 62,884 of record JAUKNK010000468.1, read on the forward strand.
TCTGGTGGTGGAACTATGAACTTTTTTGTCAAATTATCTACTTGTGGGATTTCAAAGTTCATTACGCGATCCTTAATATTCCATATGAATATGTTCTCCCATGTTTTCTATTTTGGTTTCTCACTCCTTTTAATAATTTTGGATTTGGACCAATGTCATGATTTTCATTCCAAAAATGAAATGCTACAAAATGAGACAAAAGTGTCTCTTAATTTTGTCCCTGAGTAGGTGTAAGATTTTCTTGTTTACTGCATATGTTATGTTATATGTGTGTGAAATTGTATATGTTTATGTGTTATATGTATTAAATGTGAAATAAGAAATAAGGTATTCCTTCATTCATATGAATAATGCAAGACAGAAGGATGGATGGTTATTGTTCAGCAGTATAATATGATCAGATCAATGAGTTCTGCTGGTTGCTTAATAAATCTCTTTTAAAAGAGCATTGTTTATGGTATCTGTACATAGTGTATGATGAACAAGGCACATTTTATTTGCAAAGGAATTTAAAAAGCTATAAAGTTACTTTACTGTACTTATTAAGAATGCATATCTGAAATTTGTTTCTATATTTTAACACAGGCTGAAATGAATTGTTGAATTTTTTTTTCTTTTCTTTTTTTAGGTGCGGCATCTGGCTAAGCTTGTAAGTGATAAATCAGAAAATGTGAAACTAAGCTCACGATATGAGGATCCTTCGTGGTTTGAGTGTCTAGATACATCATCCAAGACTAAAGAAGAGTTCATGTTCAGACGATCTCAGGACCGCATACGTGGTTACCTGTATAAAACACAAGATGAGTTGAAAAAATCTGATATGTTTCGCACAGATCAACAGATTCGTCAGAAACTTAATGCTGCTATGCTAGAAATGTCAATTCAGCTGAGGGCCACCAAGTACTTTGGCGGATATTTTGATAGGAAGGATGACATGCACAGACTGTGCAACTCCTCTGGCAGTTTCCATTGCAGGTAACTTTCTCATATTTTGGAGGGGGGGGGGGAATCCAGCAAATATTGTTTACTTATGAGAGATTACATTGCTCTCTTGGAAGTTACTGAGCTATTTAATCCACTTGGGGTAGACATTTTTATAAATTAATTTGAAAATATATACTGTCGCGAATTCGTAATTATGATAGCGCGGCTAGCGTACACAAAGAGCTGGCAAATAATGATAGCGCCGATAAACAACAGACAGATAGTATCGTGTTGTCTCATAAATTCGTTGGATTCTTGTTACGTGTTTACGACTAAGAACTCCTGAGAACACTGCATGCCCCCATTACTTTTACGTCAAAGAAGTTGCCTAACAATATAGGGTTTGTTTACAAATACTATAATTGAAAAGAATGCTGTGAACACAAACCACAGCGACCTCACAGCCAAAGGTAAATAGGTCAACTTATGTAAGAATTGGTAACCAAACTTCAGTACGAGTTTGTGGATGCAACAGTGTGGAGTGAATGTTAATATGGAAGGCAAGAAGGAACATTTTCGACATTTAATGCTGTTTTATTACTGTAAAGGTAAAACCGCCTCACAAACTCAACGGAAAATTTGTGCTGTTAACGGAGAAATGCAGTGACGAATCGGGCATGTCAGAAATGTTTTACTCGATTCCGAGCTGGGAACTTCTCTGTGAAAGACATACCTCATTCTGGATGACCTGTGGTTACGGATGAGGAAAGGATAAAGGACATGATTACTAACAACCCCAGAATAACAACTTGGGAGGTAGGTCAGGAGCTAAACTTATCTCATGCAACTGTAGCCAGGCACCTAAAGAAACTTGGTTACGTAAATCTTCGGGATGTATGGGTTCCGCACGAACTGAGTGAACAAAATTTAGTTCAGCGCATTTTCATCTGTGAAGCACCGATAAGACGCAATAAAACTGCCCCTTTTCTGAAACAGCTGGTTACAGGAGACGAAAAGTGGATTGTATACAACAACATCCGAAAGAGAAAGTCATGGCGTAAGAAAGGGGAACCACCACTCTCAATTCCTAAACCAGGGCTTCATCCTGAGGAGATTATGCTGTGCATTTGGTAGGACTGGAAAGGAATTATTTATTACGAATTTCTTCCTCCTGGGGAGACCATCAATTCAGAGAAATACTGTTCTCAGTTGGATCGTCTGAAAGTTGCCCTAGGAGAGAAAAGGCCAGAATTAGCATCTAATGGTGGAGTCATCTTTCATGAAGACAATGCCAAACCACACACTTCTGTGTTAACTCGTCAGAAATTACGGTATTTCGACTGGGACGTGTTACATAACCTGCCCTATTCTCCAGACATTGCCCCATCTGACTATCATTTATTCCGATCCCTGCAAAACTTCCTTAATGGCAAATGCCTTACTTCCTTGGAGGATTGCAGACTCGCTGTAGAAGAGTTCGTCAACCAGAAAACTCCAAGATTTTGGAAAAATGGAATTGATAAGCTTCCTGAGAAATGGAGATATGTTATTGATAATAATGGTGCATACTGTACAAAATAAAGTTTGTTTTGAAAAGTTCATTGCCTTGATTACTTTCGATGACCTTGCGTATGTAAAGAAATTTCCCCTAAATAATTAGGCAACTTCGTTGTCTTAGTTGTGATACGGGCATACAGTGCAGGCGTTCTTTGTCGTAAATACGTAACAAGAATCGAACGAATTTATGAAACAAGCCAATATATCACAGAGGTAAAGGACTTGCCGGCATAGATTATGTTACGCTTCTGGAAGGTGATAGAATTTTCGGTTTCTTTACTGTCCCAGAAATCTCTCGAATTTATGAATGAGATATATATAAGAGATTTAACACGCCAGCGGACAGTTGTAAAACAAGAATGAGTCGCGTGGTGGTAAGCAGAGAACAGCTGAGTGTTGTAACGAGAGCTGATATAAACTGAACGCTGTTTGTTATTGTCATCGACCATGGAAGATTGTGTTGTATATGTGATGCAATGTTGTTACGTGAGAATTGAACAGTGCATTTCTATGGAAATAAAGAACATTTAGAATTTCGGCAAATTGGACTTTTAATTCTACGAACCCACAAAGTCACAACTGGTGTTGAGAGTGAGACGTTACGACATGGAGGCTACATTGGCACAGATTCTAGAGAAGTTGAAGACGGCAAGTAACTTGGCCGCGAAGATGGCCGAATTAACAACGAAGACGGAGGCGGCAAATAATCTGGCAGCAGAACTGAAACAAATGAAGAGGCTAACGACAACATCACCGAGAAGATGGAAGAAATGAAGGTCGAATTGACAACGAAGACGGAAGCTGCAAATAGCAATTTGGCCGCTACAATGACCGAGAAGGTGACTGAATTGACCACGGAAATGAAAGCCGCAAAGTTTGAAGAGCATTTGGCCGGCATAAAGGAGGACGTCACGGAGCTGGGCGAGTGCTTCGAAGACCTGGCGAGCCCCGTTAACGGCCTGGAGGGAAAGGCCGACAGTAGCACTAAGTCCTACTGCATGAATAGAAGAGGACACATCAGAGGAGAAAGTACTATCATAACTAAAGAAATCACTAAAGGATGCCCTCAGGGATCAGTTCTAGGACCCCTCTTTTAGGATATTTTAACGGAACCGATAATAAATAGTTTGCAACAATCGCCTGAAATATTAGAAATTATAGCCTATGCGGATAACTTATTAATATTGGTAGCAGCTAATAGTCGGAATGAACTGGAAGCTAAATCTAAGACTTCTCTTGGAATTCTTGATAGTTGGTGTAAACAAGCCAAATTAGAAATTGCTCCGCAGAAGTCGTTTATTATGCTCTTTAAAGGAAGTTTAAAAAGAGATCTTATAGTCAAACTTAATAACATCAACATCAAAAGAGCAAAAGTTGTTAAATATCTTGGTATGTATATTGATGAGAAGCAGTACTTTGATACCCATATTAAATCTGTAGCAATGAAAGCTAATGGAGTATTAATGAAACTATCTACAATAGCTACGAGAATATTTAAGCTTTCTCCTAGTACAATTCATACATATCATATCTTTCTTTCTAGTGCCTATGTTCCTTTTTGTCCTTCCTATGTAAATTTTTTCACAGTCTTTACACTTAATTTTGTAAATGCCTGACTTTTCCTCTGGTTTTATCTTATCAGTATTATTACTGTGAAGTAGGTTTTTAATGTTGTAATTGTTTTTTGGTGCCAATGTTATATTGTATTTCTTGAATATTTTTTGGAACTTTTTTGTGGCCCAGGGGTGGTAAGTAAATTTAGCAAATCTAGTTTCTTGTTTTATTGGTGTGAGAGCTGTGATCTGTTTTAATTTCTTTTGAAGTTTGAATAATTTTAGTTTTTTATGTACAAGGTTTTTTCCATATCCATTTTTAATTGCAGTTTTTAAGATTTGATGGTATTCGTTTTGATATTCTTGCTGGCTGAGAGGTAGACATAGGAAGGACAAAAAGGAACATAGGCACTAGAAAGAAAGAACACTTCAGGCACTTAAGATACAAAAATATTGATAAGTCCGCAATAGCAGCTCATTTCTGGTCTGAAAATCATGAAATTGAAGATAGCACAGAATTACTAAAATACGTACAAAAACATAAGGAACTCGTCATATGGGAGAGGATATACATAGAAAAACATAAAAACCAACTAATGAACTTTGAAATCCCGCTAGAAGAGAATCCCACATTTCAGTTCATCACTAAATCAACAAATGGCAGCAACAACCCCAGAATTACCCACACCGCTGGATCTAGCGTCAGTCGCACAAGAGCCGTAGATGCAAACGAAGATTTGCGAAACATGTCCTCAAAATAGGTACGAAAGTGAAGCAGATGTGTAAAAAATGCGACTCATCTAAAATTTAATAATTTTTCGCTTCAGTGTGGTGTTCCAATACAGTTGAATCTCGAGGCTTTACTTTGTTGCACAGGAGCAGTATCAACGACTGCTACAATGTTATTATTAGTGATAGTGGGAATATGGCCATTGGATTTGTTGATTAAACAAAGGGCAGCCTACTTTTGGATGAAGCGGAGAGAATTCACTAAGATAGAAAATTTATTGGGAACTCCATGCAGGACGAGGAGAGAAATTAGGAACATATTAATTGAAGAATGGCAACATGAATGGGATCAAATTGATGTAGGAAGAAGGACACACAAAATCTTTCCTAGTATAAATGAGAGGTTAAACTTAAAAGAGATCCAACCAAGACGAAGTGGAATACAATACATTTCAGGACACGGACCGTACAAGACATATTTTAAAAAGATAGGAAAGGCAGATGAAACCATGTGCACAACCTGCATGGAAGAAGATACTCTGGAACATGCTTTATTTGAATGTATAAAGTATACATAACAGCTAGAAGAGAGGAAAGAATTAGCAGGAAAATGTATATGGAACATCATTAGGAAGAGGGAAGATTTTAAAATACAAGAATAGGCAGCGGAGAAGGTCTCAACAATAGTAATGGATGAATATAATCAACAAAGACAGCAGCAACAACTCGTAAGAGACAATATTCAACATAGATATCGTGAACCACCTTCCACACCAAGAAGATCTGAACGACTTTGAGGACAGTATATGGATACCTAGCTTCAACAACCAAAGGAAAAAGAGGAACTTCACCTAGTCGAAGGATTAATAGAAGAGGACAATCTTGGATTCAACAGAAGGATTTGAAGCGACAAAAGAAGACATCAACACAAGAATAAAAGGATAGATGATTTATTAGGGATAGGAAGGTAGAAGTAGTTTAGATTGTGAAAATTGTAAGCTACAATTGTAGCAATTAGATTAGTTAGGTTAGATTAGATATTAAGTTAATTAGGAGTCGATTAATTGTGTTATTAATCGACTCCTAATTAACTTAATTTATACAACAACACTGTTTTCAACACTTCCATAAAAGGATTTAGATTAGATATGTTAGTGTAGGTTAGCTTTTCTGCAAAATGTTTGTAAATATCAATATAATTATTATGTTTGAGTAAATATAAAATTGTAATACTGTGTCTTGGTGTAGCATCTAGAGGCCAAGACATAAGAAATGCAGAATAAAAAATAAAAAAAAGTAACACTAAGTCCCTGAACACCATGGTAGAGGACATCATCGGCAGGAGGTTGAAGGACTTGAAGGCAGACGCGCCGGGACACAACACATCTGCATGCGTCAAACCACCTAAATATGACGGCGCGACAACTTTCGAAGTCCTCCGCCGCCAGTTCGACACGGTGACCAAACGCAAGTGGTCACCAGAGGAAGAGGCCGCACACCTAATAGCCAGCCTCCAGGGTCAGGCCGTGCCGCAGAAGTCCTGAATGCGGTCCAGAGAATGGCGGCGCCCAAGAACATCTGAGAGGCCCTGGAGAATCGCTTTGGAAACCACCACTTAGCCGCAGCGTACCGCAGCCAGCTAAAGGCAAGGTCACAGCAGCCAGGGCAGACGCTGCAGGAGTTCGCCTTGGCAATTGAGCAACTGGCTAGCAAAGCCCTAGTCGACCTCCCACCAGAGTTCTTATCCCGAGAGGCTGCCTACACTTTCGTCGACGGTGTACGAGACACGTCAGCGCCTAATGCTCGGTGACTACAAAACCATCCATGAGGCGCTAACGGCAGCATTAAGGATGGAGGCAGCCAAGGTGACAGCTATCCCGATGTTGAGAACGAAGAGTGTCTGCTATACCGGAGACAGAACACCAGCCGAGGTACGCCGGCGAAGACCTAGTGGCGTGTGCTGCGGGTGCGGCCAGCCGGGACATGTGGAGAGAGATACAGCCGATACCAGGAAGAGCAGCCGGCAGAACGAGCAAGGCCCATCGTGGCGAGGGGCACGTCGGCGCCATCACCACCATCCCCTCGAGTAACACTGCGCGCCATCAGCCAGCGTATTGATGACAGCCTCATAGCGGACGGTTGGGTGAGAGGGAAACCGTACCGCGTGCTGGTGGACACCGGGGCAGCCGTAACCATTATCAGACCTGACGTGACCAAGGGCTTGTTGACGAGGAAGCCGAGCCGACCATGCCAGCTTGTGACGGCATTGGGTGACACCTTGCCTGTGGAGAAGGAGGCCCTACTGAAATTGACTTTGGTACGGAATGCCGTGCGACTGTGGGTGTTCGTCGTGAAGGTGGCTGAGGAGGTTATACTGGGATTGGATGCCCTCAGGAGCCACAAGGCGATGGTCGATGTTGGCAGGAAGGTCCTGCGACTTAACGGAGAAGAGGTCATACTCCGGAAACCCGAAGAGCGCCTTGGAATCTGCAGGGTCATCTTGAGGAAGACGTGGTGGTCCCCGTGAGAAGCGACGGGGTGGTGACGGCGCGACTGGAAGGCCAGCAGACGAAGAACATGATGCTGGACCAGAAGACGCCTGTGCACGGACTATGGGTAGCCAGAGCATTGTTGCCGTGCCGAGAGGAGGTGCCAGTGAGGCTGCTCAACCTGGCAGACACTGATCACGACATCCAGGCCGGAACGGAGCTGGGGACGTGTGAGCCCGTGGTCAGCGTAACCGCAATCGACAAGATACAGGAGCCAGCGCCGACACACCTAGGTCCCCGGCTGGAAGGCTTATTGGAGAGGACGGCCGACCACCTGACCGCAGAACAGATGGAGAAAGTTCGCAGTACTCCAATTTTGGGATTTCCACAACCAGGTGGCACCTTCCTTGTGGACCCTGACGCCAGCGACCATTGCATTGGAGGCGTCCGAACCCAAGTCCAGGACGGCCACGAGTGGGTGATAGCTTACTACAGCAAGACGCTATCCAAGGCAGAGAAGAACTACTGCATCACCTGGCGAGAGTTACAGTTGTGATGCGGGCATACAGTGAAGGCGTTCTTTGTCGTAAACATGTAAGAAGAATCGAACGAATTTATGAGACAAACCAATGCTTCCAATATGCTTGTTAATAGTTTTACCGTCCCTCTCTTATATTCTAATGTCGGAAACCTATAGTTTCTGCTTCAAATACTTGCAAGACAGTTTGCTACCGGACATGGGAAATTTAAAACTTACTTTCGAAGATTCCATATAAACTCTCCTGATGGATACCTATGTAAATGTGAAAGTATTGATGAAAGTGTTGAACACTTAATATTTAGATGTGATCTTAATTCCAAAAAGAGATATCTTATTCAACATCTTACATATTGTAATACAGATCTTCAAACACCGTTGTTTAATGTATTCCTTAAAAAATGTTGCACTTCAGCCTTTGAGCACTTTATTGGCCAAATTTTTAAAATGCTATAATTATTATCATGTTCTGTTATTTTGATCTTTTTATGTGTTTTTGTAACTAGAACCCTAATGTATCTTACTGGTAAAATAGGGTTATTTCTTTGGGAGAATAAATAATAATAATAATAATAATAATAATAATAATAATAATAATAATAATAATAATAATAATAATAATAATAATAATAATAATAATAATAATCATAATAATCATAGTCATAATAATCATAATAATCATAAATACTTGCAAGACATTTCAAAACAATAACATCTGTATATAAATAAACAACTGATGTTAGTAGATAGAGTCAACATGAAAAATTCAATGCAATGGCCAGAATTTGAATCACGGATCTCCTGGTTTCCATCCAGTCGCTCTAACCCATTGAGCTACCATGGCCAACTTGCCGTCGTGACATTAAATTCTCTATTTGACTTGTATATTTCCCCGGCAAGTTGGCCATGTTAGCTCAGTGGGTTAGAACGACTGGATGGAAACCAGGAGATCCGTGTTTCAAATCCCGGCCATGGCATTGAATTTTTCATGTTGACTCTTATCAAAAACCTTAGCCTATATATGGCTAGAATGAAGAAATGATTAATTTCCATCAATTAACTAAAACTGCTGTTAGTGTCTAGTTGCAAGAAAACCCAGTTAAAAAGAGTGTGAAGTTCATAACTTTTTTTAACTTAGTTCACAAAAATGTATGATGTCAAAGAACACAACATTCACTGCACTGTGCTGATATGAATACTTGTGTACAACTACTGCTCGTTCCAAACATGACGCACAGCTTTATGACTCACAGTAGAGAACATGGTAAGGAGAGATCATCATCTTCTAGCCACAGAGGATGAGGAGGGTGGGGGTGAAGAACAGTCTGCTTTCATTTGAAGATGGTGGAGAGTGATTGTATAGTTAAAACAGCTAGTGTTTAGCACAAAAAGTGATGTTCGGCAAAGGCAAGCAGCATTACGCCATTCTTGCAGAGTTTTGCCGTTATTGCTCCATTATCTTCATGAATAGATGCCATCTGCTGTCCCTCTTAAGACCTTTCAGTGAAGTCATATTTTAAGCTCCTTATCGAAATGCTGAAGTTACCTTGTCTGCAATAAAACGTCTTACCAACCATAAATGACAAAAGATGTTGAGAGGGTGAGCTGATCGATAAAGGTTGCATCAGTAGCACATCAGAGGTTCACAGGCCGCGCTGTGGCTCAGTGGTTAGACCGCTTGGCTCTCACCAAGGCGGCCCGGGTTCGATCCCAGGTGACCGCAAAGTGAGATTTGTGGTGGACAACACGGCGCTGGAGCAGGTTTTCTCTGGGATCTCCGGTTTCCCCCACCATCTCATTCCACCGTTGCTCCATCTTCAACTTATGTATCAATGTCATCTCCTGCGGTGCCGTATGTAATAAAAGCGGGCGTTAAACACTACACATTTCATTTCATTTCATTTCAAAGGTTCGCAAATCACAAAAGGGCAATATCTAAAAAACATAAGGTGGTATCACAAAATGGGTTTCAGTTCTGTAATTAGTGCTTAAAAATCTATTAGAATCACCTATTTTTGGTCATGTGTAAATTTCAGTGTTGTACAGTGTAATTTTGACAATTATTTATCATAAAATCTGATATTAAAGCATTCCATATGTCAGTCACCTGTCACATCTAACTCCATTATAAAACTTTGTATCTGTTTGATAAACATACATTAGAAATTATATTATCATTTTAAGGTTATGTATCTACTGCACAATTTGCATGTGTTTGTGATTTTATAGTTCATTCAGATTATGAAGTATACAAATTAAGTTATTTTATCACACCATGAAGGAATTCTAAATTTAAAAAACTATATGTAGTCAGATGTTTTACACTTTGTCACCTACATTTTTATATTATTTAGGGACTAGTTTCGGAAAACATCACCTCCATTTTCAACCTCTATCCAACTCTGCTGATTCTAATCTTTTATAACTAGATAACCTATGCACATGTATTGCTGGAAGTTATCCCAATTCACCATTTTATGTACAGGCATTGCCAACAACATACTATCAATGTTGTGTGAGTGATGTAGCACTATTGCTACTTTCATTTATCATATGTTGGCAGCCTACATTATGCAGACCCCAAGCCAACTTCGGGCAACATTGCTGTCTTTTCTTGGCCTTCAGGTATACCAACACCAAACCAGAAGGTTATAAATCACTGCCTGCAATTAAACTTTTGGTTTTGTTTAACTATTAGATTAAGTTTATCATTGGGCCAAAGTCATTATGAATTCTCCATGTGTGTTTTTCACCTTTGTATGCATTTGCTTTGTCACATGGATATCTTATTCTGTCTTGATATGCTTTAAATTAGCATTTTCCATTCCTATTCTGATTCAGCCTTGGATAGCTAATTCTTATTCACCAGTCACCTCACATAAAGTATGTCCAAGTGTATGCATCTCATTTTGTGTGCCATGTCTTCACAGCTTGCACAGTCCCTAACTTGCTTAAGGTAGTCATGGTGTTTGGTCCCTCCAACTTTAGTAGTACGAACTGAAATAACCACCCTCTTGCACTTTTATTTACTTCTGTTGATATTAAGAGGGGTAACCTTTTTCTGTAATACAGTAGACTCATGATTAATTAATCCTGATTAAATGAGGCCCTTGGTTCATGGAGTGCATTTTTGGGAAATTAAAACATATTTTAAATATTAATGCAGAGTGTCCATGAAAGGCTACGAAAGATCTTTTTATTTAATATTGTGACAATATTTTGTAGATTTAGAAAAGGAGTAAACTTGTCAAATTCAAATATTCAAAAGATAGAGATAAAGTCGAAACACAGAACTTCCTGTCAGGATACATGCAACTTGTGCTTACTTGTCATACACAGGTCGTCAGCTTAGCCGACATGAGCTGGCAAAGGTTTAAATCAGCTGCTAGATCAGCAGGAAGTTAATATTTAAACCCCCAGAATTTGACTTAAGCGGGGACAGTCTCGTGCGTGCTAGACAAATCTGCAACATCTCTTTAAAGGCCACATCTTCTATTTGCGAGGATGGAATCTAGAATGTTGGTGACCTCAGCCAAGGTAAAGCCAACAGCTGACTACTGAACTATCCTTGTTTGTTTTGTTATTTAGATTAGTAATTTTAGTTTTGTTTAGAATAAAGCCTCTTTATGCCAGAACTACATGTCACCCTTTTAAGACAGTCCTTTACCAACCCACAGTCTCCCTTTTAGGAAAAATATCCTTTCTGAGCTATCCCCTTCAGGTTCCCCATAAGGATAGAAACCCTTAGTGACGTTAAGTGGCTTAAATTGAACACAATGCCACTTCTGGTGCAGGTGCAATGCTTGAATGTTACACCTGGTGTAGATGCATCATTTTATGTCTTATCTGGTTGATCCGAGGCATTTAACGCCACACCTAATTATAATCTGTTTATTTTTCAATGACACTAAAAGGTACTTACTATAAATTTTAAGGAATGGTGTTATAATAATTGCTATTTAGTTTTAAGCCATTTTCAACCTTTTAGAAAAATATTTTCATCTTATTCAAGCTTTTCCACATACAGGTGCACTTGTAGTTAAATCTGAAAAAAAAATACATATAAAAACAATTAAGTTATCTTTTGGGCTTATAGGCTGTGGTCCAGTAGGACTGAAATATCCCGACGTTTGGCCAAGGACTGAGCTTGGCATCTTCAAGAGGTGTGATCTGTGTTCGTAAGAGTTCGAATGACTTGATACACCTTTGACATATGGGAGGACCACTTTAGCAGGCAACATTCTGCTTTTTGTGTCGGATGCCTGGGGTGTAGTGCACACCGTATTTCCTTGTGGCTGTAACTGTTGGCGCTGAAGGCTGTATGTATGTGTTTGAGTTCCTCTTCCAGATACATTTAATGGTATAGGTCTTTAGCTTGCTCATTGAGTGTTTTTATGATGCCTTGTTTCTGTCTTGGGTGATGGTTGGATGTTTTGAATAAATAGCGGTCTGTATGCGTCGGTTTTCTATAGATGGTACATTCAAGACGAAGATCTGAGGTTTTTATGACAAGAACATCCAGGAAGGCCTGTCTGTTGTTTTCATCTTTTTCTGTGGTGCGTACATCTGTCTGTCTTTTATGAATATAATTTTCAGTATGAAAGGTACTTATTTTCCTTGTATGATACTTGAGATGTTCTCTGGCAACCAGAGATGTTTCATGTGGTCTTTAAATCAATTTTCTTAGATATTGTCACTGTTATACTTTTTATAGGCAAAACGTTTATCTGCATCAGTATATTTGGACAATATCATATATTTTAATTCTGTATTATGTGTCTTTTTTTTGCATATGGTTTAACTAATGATAAGGGGACTGCATAATAAATTAATATATACCTAATGTTGCCAATCATACTTAATGTTACCTATTTTTAAGCTATGAAAAGGCTCTAGAAACATGAGAAAAGTCATTTGCTGATACAACCAATTGTACCCAAAAAAAATATTTTTAAAAAGCACTTGTCAAACATCAAAAACACTTCAGTTCCACTTATATCTTATGATTAGGACAAGTTTCAAGGAGCAAGCTTCCGCATCATCAGCTGACGTTTGATTCACCAAATGTCAGCTGATGATGAGGAAGCTTGTTCCTTGAAACATATCCTAATTTTAAAATGTAATTGTAGTTGAAGTGTTTTTAAAGTTTGGCAAGTGTTTTTTAAAAATATTGTTGTTAAAGCTCCACTGATTTAAATACTTCTATTTTATAAATTTATTGTATCCAAGATTTTTGCACAGACTCCTTTGCTGTATCTCAGTAAATGTGACTCATCATGACAACTATATGGCAATTATTATATTAAAACAAGTTTGAAAAAAAGAATTGGATTGAAAAATGCAATACCATAGCCAAGATTTGTACCTTGGATCTTCATTTTCTTTCTGACTGCTTTAATCATCTGAGCTACCATTGTAATGTTATTGGCACAGTATTCAATTCTCCAACTACTCACTTTTTTCCTAATAAACCATAAAGAAATCATAAGTTCATTTTTGAGATAAGTCCTACTGGCATCTTACAAGATCTTTGGTTGAAACCGTGGCTGTGGCATTGACTTATTCAACCTCTCCAGCTTTGTTCTATACACAATTTAAAAGAATGATTAATTAGCAATGACTGATATATATTATAACAAATTGAATTTCCTATATTTAACTCAAAATATTGTGATCCTAAACCCAAAAAACATAAAACATATTACAGAAGAACCTCATAGATGCTTACAGTAATCAGAATAGATGTAATGCGAGGCCACATACTGCTACTTTGTGGGAAAAACTGGAGAAAATGCATTGGACACCTCTGGAACACACTCCTTACATTCCAGATTTATCACCTTGCAACTACCATTTGTTTGGACCACTCAAACAAGACCTAGGAGGACAGCGCTTTGATGATGACGCACATGGAGAAGAGTTCTTGTGCAACTGTCTCCGCATGGGTCCTTCTTATTTCTACAAGGATGGCATGTAAAACTTGTGTAAAACTTGTGTATTAAAGGCAGGACACTGCAGAAAAGTAATCTGTGTATGAGCATTTTTGTTTGTTGATAAAATAAATTAAAAAAAAAAAAATATTCCCAGTTATATTTGATCTGCCCTTATACTTCAAAAATTAAAATGTAAGTGGCATAGTGTAATAAAAACTGACTACAAATAGTATTATGAATTATAATACAAAATATATAAAAGAACAAAAGCAAGCAATGGAGTTTGATACAACATAGGAATTATGTCTGCTATTCTCTTGTTCTAAACACATTGTTACCTCTGCAATGCCATGCACAACATTTTGCTGATGTCTTCACATATTTGCAGTTTCTTGAAAGAATGCATCATTCAGTTGCATTGGGTCAGTGGGGTGGTATTTAAGGTTACCACAAAGCAACAATTAGCAAAATTAAAATCTGGAGATTGTCAAAAATGGCAACTGCTGATACAGTTGTCAAAGATTTAATTGCTTTGCAGGAATATATAGTGGCACACCATCTTGTGTGATGTTTTTTCATGTTATGATTCCTGTTTAGGGACAGTGAAGTTTTGTGACATGCTGGAGTAGTGCTCCTGTATAATGAAACAATCTCTCATACTTCAAACAAATAAAGACCAGTGGTGAATTGTGTATGTTTTACATGAGGCAGCAAACATATTCCCATTGTTTTCTAAAAATCAAACCCCATTTTGATTGCTCAACAAAACCATTTTGTTCATTTGCTTCAATATATATATATATATATATATATATATATATATATATATATATATATATATATATATGGGAGGGAAATTAATAATGGATCTTGTCTCTTACAAACTGAGGGCACGTTGAACAACAACCTGTACCTAATCATCTGCGAAAGGTAGTAGATCTGCGCCTAAACGGACCCTTGGAGGTAATCGACTCTGAGGGCGCCAGAAATTAACGCAGATGGTTTTCTCAGCTCAGAATCGGAAACCGTTTTTTAAACTCCAATCCCTGAGGTTGTCTTGGTCTGTAGATGGCACTCTAGAAAGTGTGCACTGAGATGTACAGTAGACGACAAAGTTGTCTACAAATAGGCATGACGAGACCCCCGTAGGAACACATTTCGAGATAGAGTTAATCGCAATAGCAAACAACGTAATACTTAGTACCGATCCCTGTGGTACACTGCTCTGAACAAAAAAGATTCGAAAAAACCGAGCCGACCCTTAATCGGAAAAAGCGGTCTTTAATGAATTCCTGAAAGAAGAGTCGTAGGCGTCCATGTATATTTCAGGTATGCAGATTGCGCAGCAACCCTGCCCGCCAGCACGTATCATTCAAAAAATACTCCGACGGTTTGGCAGTTCTTAAGGAATCCGTTCATAATCTGTGCTGACATGGACACAAGATGTTCCACTTTGAACGGCGTCATCGAAAACCGCACTGGATGTTACTCAGTAGGTTGTGCGTTTCCAGTCACCATGCCAACCACCCATTAATCATGCGTTCCATCACCTTGCACACGCAACAGGTGAGGGAAATGGGACGGTAGCTGCAAGGGAGATGACGGTCCTTTCCAGGTTTCAAGATAGATCTAATGGTGGCTTCTCGTCACTTAACAGGAAACGTGGCATCAACACAAACACAGTTATAGACCTCGAGCAGGAATCCCTTACCTTCAGGTGAGAGATGTAACATTTGAACGTGGATTCCGTCCGATCCTGGTTTTGACAGTCACGAAGATGAAAGGGCGTGTTCTAGCTCTGCCAAGGTGAAGAGGCGGTTATAATCTTCAAGGTTTCGGGAACGAAACACGAAATTTTGGGATTCTACCTGAGTCTTAATTGAGATGAACTCAGGAGCATAATTATTTGAGATAGACACTTGAACGAAAGCACAGCCGAATGTGTTAGCCACGTCAAACCGATCAACAATAACTACTGCAGATGTTTTCAGACCAAGCGATTGGCAAGTGAGTCGACTTTCCGGCCACGTGCCTTAGTCTATCCCATACAACAGAGGAAGGTGTACGTTTGTTAAAAGATTATACAAAATTGTTCCATGGGGCCTCTTTGCTATCCTTAATTATTTGCCTAGACTTAGCACGCGCTTTCTTCTACTCAATTAGGTTACTTATGGTAGGGTGTCGTTGAAATACCCTTAGACCACGCAATAAAAGACAGCCAACTGGATGTAAAGGTTCCAGTTGGCAAGATCAAAGCGCCAGCTAGGTATACGTGAGGGAGACACGTCTTGTGCTAAGAGACTAAGAAGACATGGAAAGTGGTCACTGAGAGATGCCATTCCATTGTAATGAAACTGCTAACTGGGATGAACAAACCGCCAACTCAATGTGGGAATAGGTGTTAAAGGAGTCTGAAAGGAACTTTGGCTCTCCAGTGTTCAGGAGAACCAAGTTATTGCTCCATGAATTTTGCAATGAGATCGCCTCTCGGACATGCTCGATTTGAGCCCAAAGTGGGTGGTGGGCATTTAAGTCTCCCACTGTAAGAAATGGTGTTGATAGTTGGGAAACCAGATCTTCAAGGTCAGTTAACGAGAGGTCATCAGATGGAGGTAGATATAAATTGCAAATGCAAAACTCGATTTATGGCAGTTTAATGCCTGCAGCTACTGACTGGATGTTAGAGTGTAACTGTATAGGATCTAGAAATATATCATCCCTGAGGATCATCATAGCGCCCCCATGAGCAGGAATTCCCTCTTCTGTTTCAATATCACACCTTAGTGGTGTGTAACGTCTGATTTTAAAATTGTCTTGTGACCGTAACTTAGTCTCTGGTAAGCATACCAACAAGGGATCGTGCTTGTTAAGTAAAAGTTCAAGCTCTGCTCGATGTGCTCTTAAGCCTCATATGTTCCATTGTAGGATAGCCATGGTAATAGTAATGGGATAAGATCTCAAATCTAAATGCTCATTACGTAGATTTGAGCGGTGGTCGGATCAATTGCCCGTTTTTGCGGTGTTGGGCTCGTTTCGGCAGGTTTATCCTGCCTTATGGTCAGGTACTTCCTGCTCCATATCTTCTATGGAGGAGGACTGTTTCCCTCCTGCAACTTTTGGCTCGAGAGGCTCGAATCGATTCGAAACTACGACCGACGAAGGTGACTGTCGCCGGTCGGAGTCCTCTCCAGATGACTCCTCCAAAGATGATCTCGGAGGCGATGATCGTGGGCTCCTTTTTCCCTTGGTTTTTACGGGAGCAGACTTGGCGTTTTCCTTAAGAAAGTTGGTTCTATCGTATTGGGCCTTAAACTTTATTTCTGGTGCTTGGTATATTATGGGCAGCTGCTCTTATTGGTGGACGTCGATGGCTTGTCCGGTGACTTAACTGAGGTGCTCATTGTTGTTCGTGCTGGTCTCTGTTGCTCTGGATGTGGTCTTGGTGTAATTGTTCTTACTGGCATTGTTGCCCTGTTAATGTCGCAAGTTTGTGTTGCGATTTCACGTCTAGGTACCGACTTAGCTGCAACTGCACTGTAAGTGACAGTCCTAGGGACAGAAGGCTGACGAATACGCAAGAGTTTCCGGGCTTCCACGAAGGACACCCTCTCTCTTACCCGGATGTCCTGGATAGCCTTTTCCTCCATAAAACGGGGACATTCTCTGGAGTTCGATGAATTATTACCACGGCAGTTAATACATGTTCCAAGTGAAGTGCATGCATTATTATGCTTGACTTCCCCACAGTCAACGCAAGTAGCAACTCCACAAGAATCACTCGTGCAGCCAAAGCGCTGGCATTTATGACACCTCAATGGTTTGGGTGTATACTGCCTCACTTCAATAGCTTCATACCCTCCCTTAATCCTTTGTGAGACCTCTACTCGGTCTAAGCCAAGAAACAGGGTACGAGTGGGCACTAGTTCACCTCGTTCTTTACGGTGAACTCGATAAGCATTTGTCACACCTTGTTCCGCCAAGTTTTCCTGAATCTCCTCATTGGACATACCATCCAGTGCGCTGGTGTTTACAACACCACGCGAGGAGTTCAGTGTCTTATGTAACACACGCACCGGAAAGCTCGCAAGCTTTTAACATTTTTGTAGCTTGCGTCGGTGAAACTGCTTCGACCAAAAGCGTGCCATTGCGAGATCGAGTACATGATTTAACTGGACCAACAATATTATCTAGACCCTTCTGAATGATAAACGGATTCACTGTAGTAAATTTCCGATCTTCCTCAGTTCTAAAAATGACCAAATAGCGAGGACCACAAGACTCAGCTATTTCCTTTCCACTTTTCCTAACAGTTTTGTTGATTTTATCAGTACCCATAGCGACGATACCCTCCGCCATTGCAAACGTCTCCGATGGCCTGCTCACATCCTGGGCGCCACCCCGAATTAGGTGAGAGTCCTGGCCTAGACCTTGCTCACCTCAGGGTCTCACCTCCCATGTATAGGCAGAGGGACCCAATCGCCTTCAGGAGTGCTACAGCTCATGCAATTGCCCCTCCCCGGGACTGACCTTTATCAGCGGATACGAACACAGTCCTACATGATGACCAGGAGCTGGGACTTACGCATTACCCAGTCACCTATGCGTTTCCCGCGCTAGGTATCCATCAGACTAGTGTTCAGGGAGGTTAGATTCAAACACAGATGTGGACCTTGTTTGGGCGTTTGGCATTAGCTCTCTCACCACTCAGAGGCACCCAAAAGAGAGATTTAGCTCAGCACCCTGGGATCGCCGATTCGCATGCCTACCGCAGTAGGCCCCTGGGGTACTGAATATTAGGGTTCATCTATATAAGGTCATATATAGATTTGAAAAGTTAATCATTTGCTACTTGTCATGTACCTAATCTGTAGTATTAAATTCATTGTTTCCTTCCTGGTATTGCAATTTTCACAAATGACGGTATATATGACTTTCACAGCTGTACAGTTGAGAAGAAGACCCATCATCTACAGTTTTGAAGGGTCATCGGCTCTTTTATCAGTGAACATCATTTACCTTCACATGTTTACAGAATGTTTTTGGAAGTTCACCTGAAAATGTTATTGGATTATCTACCAATCAGGGGGAGGATGTGGTTTCATCATAATGGGGCTCCAGCACAATTTGCACAGCCAATATGTGCAGTAAAGAATAACACTTTTGACAGTTGGCGGATCAGCAGCGGAGGAACTAAATTGCCCTGAAAGATTCCCGAATCTTACTTTATGGAAAACAAAGTGTATTCTTACTAAAATAAGGCAAATGAGTTTACCTTGCATACACTTTACTCCACGTACAAGGTTTTTTTTTTTTTTTTTTAAATGAAGACCAGTTTATGGAAATTTCTTCCCTATCCTCAGTTCTGTGGTTGACTGATGATGCACCTGGTGTCTGACTTGGTGTCATGTTGCCATCTGATACTCTGGTAAGTTTGATGGCATCATTTATGGCGGGAATTTCAGAATTCATCAAGAGGTTCTGTTTCTTCGTAAAAAATATGTTTTCATCAAATCTGCAGTTCTATAGCTTTGTTTGCCTGTTTGATCCATTCTATTTATTGCTTTATGTTGTGATTCTCAGACAAAAGGTGATGTGCTACGGCAGAATTGTTCAAACACATGCGTGTGTGTGCGTGCATGCGTGTGTGTGTCGCTTTGACCTCCAAGGAAGTAACTACCAATAGCACAGTTCATCGACCACATGCCATTTAAGCACAGTGACAGTTCTATTGCTATGTGGACCAATTCCCTGGAAGACGGAACTATTAAAATATTCTGGAAGTAAATCTACATTATTTCCCTAGAAAGTTAATGGAGAAAGTGCTAACACTATCTTATTAAACTGACTGTTTTCACCAAGGGTATTTACATGAAGTTGATTTTTCGCGATATTTGTTTTAATTTGTCACCTGAAATGTAATATTCACAGCCTCTATAGCAAATAATTGTTGCACACTGCTTCGAGCAATAGATGACCGATGGCCACCGCCACCACCACCACCACCACCACCACCACCACCACCACCACCACCACCACCACCACCACCACCACCACCACCACCACCACCACCACCACCACCGCCACCACCACTACTACCAGTTTACCAAGATAACTTGGATGCTGGCTATCTGATCCCAGGGTTGCGAGATCAAGCTCCGTCTAGTTCGATTGTTTCCACGTGTGGCTAAAAGTGAAATGCATCATATCAGTTTTACTGACAGAAAAAACCCTTCCGCAAAACCGCGACATGTTGGTGACGCTAACGTGATTTTGTATGTGAACTGTTATCAAATAAAATAATTATTTTATATATTTCGTTGGTCGTACAAAGTCTAATATATATATTAATTTGGTGGCTATGTTAATTATAGTTGTATATTCATGTAAGCTGTTCTTGAGAACTGTAACAAAGGAAATAATTAATCTATTTATTTTTGGAACAAGATACACTTAATTTTAAATAGCACGCAATTCACTATTACTTATATTAATTATCACTAAGCTATGAAAGGTAGAAGTATTTCTTTCCAGATAAAACTAGCACTTTGGGTATTGGAAATTCATTTAAAAAGAAGAAACGGAGATTAAAATGGTTGAGGTGTGTGTGTGTGTGTGTGTGTGTGTGTGTGTGTGTGTGTGTGTGTGTGTGTGTGTGTGTGTGTGCGTGCGTGCGAAAGATAGGGAAAGAGAGAGAGGGAGAGAGAGCAAATAACGTCATTAAAAAGGGTTCGATAAATACTTAAGTTGGTACTGAAGAGTTATATAAAATCACCTACGTTTCATGTGCCAAACTGTTTTTATTTTCCATTGAGGCTTAAATACCTGTGCACCGAACTCATTGGTCAGGTGTAAGGAAACTAAACCGTCCTGGCACAACTGATAAGAAACCCGCCTTCCTCGCCTAGGTCAGTCTTGGACCTATCGGAATACATTTGCTAGCATCTGTACGTGATAATAGACCAGAACAGGATACACAACCAAAAAGATGTTGAGATATTTTTCATACATGTTACAGTGTCTATATCTTCGAAGAAATAAACTCAACTTTAAGATCGGCAATTGATTGAGGAATGTTTACATGACTTCACTTATAGCTGTTTTTGCTTTCTCTATTACGTGCTTACAATAAGTAGGAAAACTATGACACTCCCCCAAAACTTCGATTCTGAGATTTTACTCTAAATACAGCAGAATAAAATCTGTGTAACTGTCTTTTGTGAATAAGCCAGTAACACAAATCATCTGATCACGAATTCCTAAAGGAATGAATGAGTGATCATTTTGCTTCCTTTGAATTCAAACCTTAAATGACGTGTTCGAGATGAAGCGTGATATAGTCATTGGGGTTATCAGACTGTGGTACTTACGGATATTCTTTTCTGCGCTGTCCTTCTAGTGTCAAATGCCTCTTTAAGGGACCCAAGAAAATGTGCACAATCACGGCTCATCACGTCATCAGTTATGAAATAAACACAGGCACATACGCTCCTCTAAGAAGGACTTTCAAATAACATTGAGTGAAACAAAACAGTAGGGTCAATAATGATGTTTGCATACAAAGGTACTAGGTACATACTATTAACTACTTGCGCATCTCATTGCTTTATAGTCGGTTTATCTTCAGCTTACGGTGCGGTTTCATTGCTGTAATCATTTTATTCACATTACAAACTGTTGTACTGTAAGCAGCAGCAGCAGTGGCAGCGGCAGCGGCATCGGCGGCTCAGCGGCGGCAGCTGCAGCAGTTGCTTGGGTATTGAGGTATGATCTGGGTCTCCAGGGTTAAGAGTAGCAGCTTTCATAGCTAAAAGTTTGGAGGTCTAGAGGTTAAGAGCTGTAGGATGTATAGGTTAGATACTGAGGTACTATCTTTCAAGAAAGTAAATGTACACTTTCTGCGGGTCAGTATCACTCAGGCATTCCGTGTTTAGATGGTATGAAAACTAAATCGGCCAACTCACTTCGAAGATTTCTAAGGCTATATTAGGCTATCTTAACTGCTCTCATAGCTCAGGGGCAAAACGTGGGCCGAGATACGCAAGACCATGCTTCAAGGTTCGAACCCTAACACATGGACATAATTTTTAACTCCAAATTTCTTAGTGTATTGGACGCAGTAACGAACTAATTTACAACTGTTCTCTTGTAGCTAAGCTGTTGCTAAATGGCATTGCGGAATACCAAAGAAATTGGAAAACACGTGGAATGGTGATTTTAATAGGTGACTGAAGCTCAAAGGTGTGAAATTATAGGCCGTGCTTCTCATGGTGAAAACGCTTCACAGAACTGAGTTGCGACCGAAGAGCAGTGAAGCAGTAACTGGACAGGTATCATGAGGGAGAAGTTAAATTGGCCAAATCACGCAGGCATTCAGGTAGGCCTCGTGCAACAACACTTGCTCAAGATGAAGCCCTGGTAGCAGATGTGAGGAACCAGCCCTTAAGACACAGGTCCATCTTTCAGGATAAAGCAGTTGAGTATGGTTGCTCATATGAAACCATACGCCAACAACTAAAAGATGCCGGTGTTGCATGACATCGTCCTGCCACTAAGCTCTTTTTTACAGAGGCACACAAAGCAAGACGATTACAATGCGACCTTCCTCAGGCTTATTGGGACCTGGTAATCTGGAGTGACGAGAAGGTATTTCGATCCGACCTGCAAGGGACCCTATGTCTGTATCGACCATGAGGAACTACATACGAACCTCAACACGTCGTTCGAACAGCATATTCGGGAAGAATTTCAGCACAGTTCTGGGCCTACATGACACCATCAAGTCCAGGGGAGTTAATTCAAGTACCAGAGAGAATGACGGGTGCAGTCTATGTAGACATTCTCGAAAACACTTTGCTACCATCCCTTCGTATTAGGTTTCCAGAACAACAAGAGCATATATTTATTCACGACAACAGTGGTGTGTATACTGCAAATATCAGCGAGGATTGGCTAATGAGGCATCCAGAAATAATCTGCATAGACTGACCACCTAAGTCTCCCAACCTAAACCCCATTGAACATATATGGGCCTTCATGGTGAAAGAATGGGAAGAACGTCGACCAGACAGGGTTCAAGAAAATTCGGTTGCTCACGTGATGTAGCTATGCAAACATTATCAGCAGAATCCAAACCGGTGTTCTGTCTTGGTTGCAAACATGCACGAAAGATTAAATGATCTAATCATAGCTGGGGGCGATTGCACCAGGTTCTATATCACAAGATTTCATTTCTTTTTTCATTCTTTGTTTCCACAAATCATTGTATATTCTAGCAAAAATACGTTTTCTATAAATCTCAAATATTTCATAACTTAATTCATTTGTTAATGTATGACGTTGGCTTCATGAAGAGATGGCAGCTTTTTACTTTGTTTCCTAAGCAACATCATCTTTGGATATCTTCTCTTTGTAATTCCTAATAATGGCTATTTGTTACTAAGGTTACACAGAATATCTTTTCAGTTTTATGTCTTATACTCCACTGGATTATACAGTTATATTGCAGCTCTAAGTTTGTTTTTCTCAGGATGAGAATTATTCAATTTCTTGTTATTTTATATATTAGCTTATCGCTAGAACGGATGGTATACAGCGTTTAGGAATTGGTGCCATTAAAATTGTTATTCGACCTTCTGGAAACTTCTAGCATTCTTTTCGAAAACATGTCATTAACTTAGTCGCAATAGAGAAAGTATAATGTCATTCGTTACAGTGTCTTACAAAGTAAAAACATTGGAATAAAAATTACGACTACATACTAGGCTTCGAACCATGAATCCTCGGCTCAGTCAGTGACAGCATGTATTTTGCCACTGAGCTACGATAACATGTGTTTGTAGTAGGTTATATATAACAAGATGTTGACTCTATTAAGCCGCCATTCTTCCTGGCATTTGTCTTCTTACTAATTCTCCAATGCCATTAGTAACAGCTTACCCCAAGAGAGCAGTTGTAAATTGATTCAGTACTTATTTTAAACAATTAAAAATCTGTAATAAAAACATATCCACAGGATGGTACTCGAACCATGAACCCTCGTTATATTTATCACAGCACATGCTCTCTGTCATTGAGCTACGTGACTACGCACTTAAGGAAGCTTGCGTTATATACAATATAGATATTGGTTCTGTTAAAATCATAATCCCACGTGTTTGCCGTTTTATTGCACATTTTCCAACGCCATGTAATTAATAGCTCAGCTGCAAGAGAATTATTACTTACTTTGTGATATATACTCAATATTTTGTTATACTGGGTTAATATAGCCTTAGAAATCTTCGAAGTGAGTAGCAGGTTAAAATGGCGACCATGACACTATACAGGCCGCACCGTGGTTCAGTGGTTAGACCACTTGGCTCTCACTAAGGCGGCCCGGGTTCGATCCCAGGCGACCGCAAAGTGAGATTTGTGGTGGACAACACGGCGCTGGGGCGGGTTTTCTCCGGGACCTCCGGTTTCCCCCGCCATTTCATTCCACCGGTGCTCCATCTTCATCTCATGTATCATCAGTGTCGTCGCCTGTGGTGCCGTATGTAGTAAAAGCGGGCGTTAAACACCACACACACACACACACACACACACACACACACACACACACACACACACACACACACACACACACACGACACTATACATCTACGAACATGGTCGATTTAGTTTTCATACCATCTAGTCAAGGAATGCCTGAGTGATACTGACCCGCGGAAAGTGTGCATTTACTTTCTTGAAATATAAGTACCATCTGTGGGGCTCTAGTGTTAAGCGCTATAAGTTTCATAGCTAAAGGTCAGGAGGTTGAAAGCTGTAGGAACTGGAGGTTAGGTATCGGGTTATGATGCGTGGCACTAGGGTTAAGATAGTTAGCCCTGAGAGTAGACATTACGGATTTGAGGCTAAGTCTTTTAAGTCTAGTAATTACGTCACGGTCTTCAGCCTAGATCTTTTTATCTTGCGGTTAGCTATTTTTAGTCTAGTTGTTATGTCTTCTAGTTTAGAGGCCAGGGAATGTCAGTCTTACGAGTGTATTTTGTTACTCTATTTGTTGTGTCTCCTAGCCTTGTGGATAATTCTGTCAGTCTTAGGGGTTTCGAGGGTTAAGTCTTCAGATCTGGTGGTTAGAACTTTTGTTGCTGAAACTAGATTTCGTGGTCTGTGGCTATGTTTCTTTGTTTGAGGTGTGGTCTTACGGAATTGTAGCTAAAGGCTTTCTTAACTAGCTTTGTGAACAAGTATTTTTAGTCTTGAGGTTATGTCGTGGCTAAAGGTACGGCAGCCTGTCCAGTTAGCTTATGATGTAAAGTATATGTTAAACTACTATTTTCTCTTCTTAAGGTACTCTGTTGTACCCATTTAACTAATCTATTGCCGTCCTTGAGTCCTTTATTCACCAGCTTTATCCTAATATTTATTGTTATTAAAATATATTTTACATCATTAAACTGTTGCATGATGTGTGTTGAGTTTCCCCTCTGTTTGGCTCCAATTATGTGGCAGGGGTTTGACTCCTTGGGTCGTCAGCCTCGCCAGTGATAATTTGAAAATATCGATGTCCTCGACTGCTCTCGGAGTTAACCTAACTTTCGTAAATATAGGAATTGTGGCAATGATCACTCGATTCAGGGCGTTTTGGGTGGATCAATTAGGGTACTTGGAAAGAGACACAGGTTAATTCTCTTGTGACGATCGGTTGTATTTCAATTACTCTCGAAATACATGTTAATTAGACGAACTATGAATTGTAGGCTTCGCACTGGCGTGGTTGTACTCCCGTGTCTATAACACGACTCATCGGATTGGCACCCAGCTACTAACTACCTTTAATTGAACGCGATCTCTTTAGTTTACTTGTCCGTTCAGATTGTCCCACAGTAGCCAAATAACCTTAATGAACGCGATTTCCGTCCGTGTGCTTTCGCACGACGGTTTAGACTGGGTCTTAGCCACCAACTGACTTTAATGAACGCGATTTCTGTCCGGCACTTGTCGCACGACGGTTCAGCTCGGCTCTCAGCCACCGACTGAACTTAAGATATATATATATTTGTTCTCAGATAGGTCATATGACACTTCGCTTCCCCCTTCAGTTCATTATTTTTAATTAGTTGGTCGGTAGAACGCATGTGGAGTTTTTTTTACGAAAACCTCACTTTAGACCACCTAAGATGTCCCCTTCCTGTCAAAGCTATGCTTGAAAATAAACACCGGGTGTGACCCCTAAAATTTATGGTTGCGATCGGCCTTTCCTAGGGGAGAAAAATCCTATCAATTCAGAGTCCGCAACAAACTTGACAATGCACACAAGATATCTGTTTCAATACATGAGTATATTTCTTTAACATTCAATTAATCTTCCATATATTCCTTAACAGTTAATTAATCAACTCGAGGAAGAGAGTACCATTTCAAAATGCCCTTTCGATTTATAAGTTAAAATGGCATACTGATTTTAAATTATAAATCGAAATTCTCTCTTTACGCTCGGTTTCTACTCCCTTTTCCTCATCTCCAATAATCATTTAGTTACATTGCATTAACCATACTCTCACATAATAAAATACATTAACACATACATAATTTGACAAAAATTGTTGTGTTTACATTTTTTAACTTAAACTTAGTTTAACATCATTATATCTAGTCTTAAATCTAATCATTTAAATAATTATTTATAATAATAAGTTAATTATAATAATAAATAATTTAAATACCCTTCTGAGTTAGAGGTCAGTTTTCTATTTCGCGTACTTGTCTAACTTCACGCGGATTAACGTCAGTTTTCTTTTCCGCATTATCATTGCCTTCTAAAATTTTGAACAGCTTAAGAAGTTGTTTGTGGCACCTCCCAATAATCTTTCCGTTCAAATCCAAAAGTTCATAAGAATCTGTTCCATATTTTCTTCCTATCTTATACGGTTCAACGAAATTTAAGCACAGGCTATTGTAGATTTTGTTCAGCTTATCCGATCGCGCGTGATTTTTTAATAGAACCAAACCATGTTCCTTAATTATCCATTTTTCTCGACGTATTCTCCGGTGTTGTCTGCGACGTTTTTCAGCTCGCTTCTTGGCCCTTTCGATGATTTTCCTGTACAATTCATCCATTGATATTTCGGGTTGGTTTTGGCTGGGAAACGTGCTAGGAATGAGCCCACCTACGTCCTCAAAGAATTTCTTCTCGTGTACTTCCTGCGGAACCGCTTGCAGGCTGACATTCGGTAAAAAATTTAAAATTCGTTCTATTTTCTCGCAATACTGTAGCCAACTTGAATGTGACTCGTGTGCCAAAACGCAAAGAATTATACAAATATCTTTAATCTGTCTCTCACAAGGATTGCTCTGTGCTCTATATCTTGTGCAATGATACAGTGTAATACCACTTTCTTTTAATTTCTTTGAAAATTTCTTACTTGAAAAAATGGATGCGTTGTCAGTCAAAATTGTTTTTATCTTCCCACTTTCCGGAATATAAGTTTCGAAAATTTTCTTCCAGCATATCGCAGACGAAATCTTTCTTATATGATATATTTTCACTTGTTTTGAAAATACATCTACCAGTACCAAAATATACCGATAACCATGTTTCCCAGTAGGTATCTCTCCATGTATATCCAAACAAAGAAGCATGTTGGGTGCTTCCGGCATAACTGAATTTGTCTCGTAGTCGTATGCTACGTTCAACGATTTGCATTTCTGGCATAAGTCACAAGTAGATATTACTTAACGAGCTTTTCTTCTCAAACTTTTGATGAACATGCTTTGCAAAATTGTTACACAAGTTTTTCCAATGCCAGCATGCACCAACGAATAATGATAATCCATGATAATGTCTTTTACATTGTGGAATGTAAACCTTCCACCGTGGTCGATCCCGTCCATGCAGCTTATAAAGAATACCTTCTCTCATAGCATATGTCTTCGTAATTTATTTTTCTAACTCGTCCGCGTTCATACGCAACTCTGAAAGCGAAAAGTCTTCTTCCTGCTACTTCCTTATATCTTTTAGTTTAGCTGCAGTCTCCTCCTTAAAATCAATGTCTACTACATGATTACTACTTCTTGTTGTGGATGTCTCGATACTTCTGGAATATCCGTCCCACGACTCCTCCTTGAAAGAAGATCAGCGAAGATGTTATCCGCTCCCTTAACATGCTTTCCATCGATATCACAGCTCATAATTTCATGCACGTATCTACTTATCTTGCTGCTCGTTAGTTTGCAGGTCTTCATGAAAGACCAGCTTACATGGTCAGAGTCGTAAATTTATTATAGAAAAGAGTGATTGTTGCCTCAAGATAGAAATTCCCTTGTACAATGCATGAAATTTGAGTTTATGACGATACAACACATTAATTTGTTACTTAAAAGAGACATAGGTGAACCAAAATCATACCGTGAAATCTATTTGGCAGGACTCCTAAAAATGGTAGATCAAAGGTATCCATAGAAAAAGGTAGTCGCGTTATTGTGTGCCATGGTCTTTCGGCAGTAACAGAGTTTTTAATCGGAGAGTTAGTGGGTGTTTCAGTCAAAGTAGACCGGATTATTATAATCGAATGACAGCTTAAACATTTGAAGATTGGTTTTTGAAATCATCATCATTATCATCATCACCATCATCATCATCATCACCATCATCATCATCTTCTTCTTCTTCTTCTTCTTCTTCTTCTTCTTCTTCTTCTTCTTCTTCTTCTTCTTCTTCTTCTTCTTCTTCTTCAAGGATTGGGCCCTGTGACCCGTTCCGTTCTCTTCAAGAGCCTACTGACCCTTCCAGCGTAGAGCTGGGCGTCCCACATCTCTCTTTCCCTTCGCGGCATATAATCTAAAACTCTTCTTGGAAGTCGTTCCGCGTCCATTCTTAAAATATGATTTTTCCATTCATTTTTGTTCTTTATTATTTATATATCCTAAGCTCTTCTCTTATTTTTTTCGTTTCTTATAGGGTGTATTCTTTTATAGCCTGCCACGCTTCTCAAAAGTCTCATCTCTGCCGATTCTAGCTGTTTGCGTTGGTTCTTTGCCAGTGTCCATATTTCGGAACCGTATGTTAACGTTGGGACTGCTATTAATTTCTTGGACGAAGCAAGTATAATTATTATGGATAATGCAAGCAGCCACTTTTTGTGTAACACAAAAGGTGAAGTTCAAGAACGGTTAAAAGAAAAATAAATACAATTGTCGCCTACCAAAACAGAACGAGAATTTTTCCAATGCATATTGCAGTTCAAAAACCATGAGTTCGATCAATTTATTAAAGAAAAGAAAAATCAAATAATGCGATTACTTCTCTATCATAGCTAGTAAAATGCGAATGAGCTACTGTGGGCTAAAGTGAAGCATTGCTCTCAGAAACAATATAGTTTTAAAAGTGTAGACATACAAAGAGTTGACAATGTTATAAAAGCACAATGTACCACTTGTATTAAATAGCAGAGGAACTACAGAAAAATGATTATACTAAATAATAGAAAAAAGACATTTTTGTCCCAATTGTTATAAATTTAAGCGACGGTGACACAAAGAAAGCATTGCGGCAAGTGACGATGATAAGGACGTTTGCTGGAGTGAAGATAAGCCCCTAACCATCCCTCTGAATAACGGATCATGAACGTAAATATGAAATCTTATTTCACATAAAAATCCATATTTTTAAGAAAAAATGTAAATACATGTTTTCAGACAATCTCCCTTATTACATTAATTTGAATTATTCTGTAATTTGTTTTACTATTTATTGTACGCAATTCTAAATTTGTACTATTGTAAATATATAGGTACATATATTTAAGAATGACTTGTGTGCATCACTTGTGTCACAGAAAGTTCACCATATAATTATGCCTAAGTTAAACAAAGTTGTTGGCACCCTGGTCATTCATTGACTGCTCTCTAGACTAGTGTTCAAAAGTTAAACATAATTTGGAAAACGGAGAACTGCAAAGGAAAATAACGAGCGAGCGCCATTAAACGTCATCACAGTATGTGCCTCCCCTTACTGGTTGTCTCAGATAGGTAAGCGGGTTCACGCTTCAAAGATCAACAAAATCAGAGCAGCAAACCAATACCAGAGTCTCAGATCCAATGTGGATGACATGACATGGATGACATGTAGATTTTCGATGGCCCAATGGCGTGAGTTCTGTGACTTCACATAACCGGATAAATGGATCCATTCTACATCTATGAACCATGTGATGGACAATATGACAGCATTTTGCACAATGAACTTCTGAAACCAACGCCAATAGTTCAATCTTTTATCCTTATCTGGTTCCTGTAGTTGATGAACAACCGTAACCCTATATAACTTTAGACCTGCACTTTTCGCAGCTCTCTGACACATTGAGTTGGTTTACCTGTTCTCCTGCGATAAACGTCTTAGTGATTTTTTGGGTGACTACTCCAGTCGTGCTCTTACGTCAACAACAACGGTGGGTAGCCTAGATGAACGATGATTGCCTTTTTCACTCACCAGAGATCCAGTGATTCCCAATTTGTTTACCAGTCCCATTATAATTTATTTTAGGAGAATTACGAACATCAAATACTCTCTGGTATACCATTTGGGTAGCTGTAATTGAATTCGTAATCCAATATTGCTTTAAAGGGAAGAGTCGTTGATTTTCACGTTGGCTAGAAGAAAATGTCGAAAAGACCTGCCAGCAATAGCAATTAGGAATAAAGCATAAACATCTGCACATCTAGTGACAAGAAATCGAAACTCGAGAAGATTCTGCTTAATTTGGTGCTAAAATTGGATAACTGAATGAATTTCGGGAATAATTAAGGAAAGAAATGTGTCAGTTCAAAATAAATCACTCTGTATTATGAATTGTTGTATGTGGAAAGTAAAAAGCGTTCATCATCAGGATGAAAGGCATCCAATTGCCAAGATAGGGTTCTTTTCAGCACAAACTCTCTGTATTTTAGAATCAAGAAGTGAGCGTTACAAATACGAGTTATTGATGTGAAAAGGCTCTTTATGCATCATATCAAGTTGCTTTAACACTAGCTAGCTGAGAAAGACACTATTGCTACCCAGTGCGACTGATATGGTATCTACCATGATCAGTGCTGTAGCTTCTGGAAAACTGAAAGATTCCTCTTGTCTAATATTACTTACAATAGCTAGGTGTATTTCGAAATGACTGATAACATTCGGGAATAAATAAGGCAAAAAATAAAAAGCAGTGAATTTCTTCCTGTTCTTTATGTGTCTAATGATGTGCCACGCTCTGCAGAAAGAAAATGAAATGTGTAGTGTTTAACGCCCGCTTTTACTACATACGGCACCGCAGGCGGTGACACTGATGATACATGAGATGAAGATAGACCACCAGTGGAATGAGATGGCGGGGGAAACCGGAGGTCCCGGAGAAAAGAAAGTTGAAGGGAGAGCTTCAAGTGTTTTATGCTAGGCCTGAGTTGAGAGCAGTTTCCGGTGCGGTTCCGTTTCTTTCGCTGATTCTAGAGGATGAACTCTGTGCTACTTTGGAAGAGACGGTTAAGGTTTTGAAACTGTTAATCACTATGCCTATCTCGACATCATAAGCTGAGCGGTGCTTTTCAATGCTCAAGAGGATTAAAACTTTTCTACGAAACACAATGAAAGAAGAGCGATTGAGTGCCTTAGGAATGCTGTCCTGTGAAAAGCTGTTCGTGTGCAAAATTGACAATTTCAATTCAAAGGTGATAGATTTATTTGCCAACAAGAAGGAGCGACGAATGGATTTTCAATACCGTTCCTACTAATTCATTTGAAGCTGTCTTCATAAAGTCATGGAGCTGCTCCTTTCGGTGAGTACAATGCTTTTAATTTTTAACAGTTAGTAATTTCATTAAACCATTTTTAAAAATTCAGATTACTCATTTTGAAGTGAAAAATTGCGTCTTGTGTGTGCGTGCGTGTGTGCTCGCTCGTATGTGTTTGTGAGTGTGAGACAAAGATTTCTCGAGTTTGTTTCGTTTGATTTCAGCGCGAGAAAAATTATGGCTAAAGCAATACAATAACTGTCTCTCTATCACGAAATCGTACACGAACGCTTCGTATCACATTCTCCATGAACTGTATTATCAAACTGTTACTGTACTCGTTACACCTGTGCGTAACAAGAGTACGGATGTAATAAATATCTATTTCTGTTTCCCTGTACGTTCTGTATGGTACAGTATATTATAAAATAGGTTGCATTATTGATAAGACTACCTAAATTGTTCGTAATTGGTGCACATATTTATATTTTAACAACTCTTATTTATTTATGGCACCATTAATACAATACCTCACCGGCCGCCCCTGGAAATACCTTATTGTTTTACTATTAACAACGTTTATATTTACTACAAGGAGTGTTTGGTTTAGTTTGAGGAGTGAAAACTGTTTCAGTTACTGAGTCAAAACCATTAGCTTTAACATCCACCACCTTACTAATTAGTTTCCCCTTAGTACTGAACAGATTGCCCTATTCAACAGGTTTCCAAATTTGAAGGATCCCCTTCTATTTAAATGAACTCCGTCTCTAGCAAAGTCTCTATCTTCTAACCAGTAATTTTCATCAACCAGTAAACAGTCTTTCTTCTCACATAGCCAGTTAATTTCTTGATTTATTTTCATTATTCTCCTAATATTTACATCCCACCTACGAAGTACCCCACTTATTATGATTTTTGTTTCTTTTGATTTCGATCTAATGTTGTTTACAAGATCCATAATGTCCCCCATTATCTCTTCTGCCATTACTCCATGTTGAATATTGTTCGTACCTGCATGTATCAGCATTACGTCTGGTTTTTGCTGCTGAAGGTTCATCTTCTCCACTTTTTCTTGCAGCTCGCCTACCTTGATTCCAGGAAAACAACGTAATTCAAAACCTTTTTCCCGACACAGGTTTCCCGAAAACTTTAGTATCGAGTCGCCTACCACAAGCACATTTTTGTTTTTTATTTCTGTTTCACTTTCACAATGTTTCACATTTCGCATTTCACTTTCCACACGGTCTTGTGCTTTATTTTGAATTTCAAGCCTGTTCTTTATGCCACTACTGCGTTGCTTTGTAGAAGAATCCTGTTTCCCATTCCTGGTTACAGTAGCGAAGGTTTTATTCTTGCAGTCGCACTCTTTCTTCTTTTTGAGTTCTTCATTTTCCTTTTTTAAAAAGTTGATCTCTTTTTGAGCATTTTGAAGAACTCTGTTAAGCAGGTTAATCACCACGTGTAGCGATGCTATTGTTTGTGCATCTCGCGTCTGCTCTATGGCTCCCGTAAGCAGCTGATCATTTGCATCAAAATTCTCCTGAGTTGCCTTGTCCTTTATGCTGTCTTCATTTCCCTTTGTTTCTTTGGTATTTTTAGTTACTAGAGGGCGTTCATTTGGTTTATCTTCTAGGTTATTGCTCATATTTACGTATAAATTGTGTTTACTTGATCGCGTTACAATTCCTACGGCCGCCATCTTAGAACTGTTAGGTGGAGAGGAGCGTGTGGTTTCGGAGAGTTTTTCCATATAACGCAATGAGGAGACTATTTTGAAAACGTATTTATGTGAAGCGAGTTAGTGTCAGCACGTATAATTCGTTATTGAAAGTGTATAAAAGTGAGCATTTGAAACATATTGCGGATTGAGAAACATATCCGCTATTGTCTATATCACATTGGTTTCGTGTGTGCACGTACTTTAAAGTTTTAAGCCAATTCTTCTTCGGGTTATAAACGTAATCGATTTGATAATGCAGGAAGATGATGATCCGGTCATCAAAGAGATTCCGGTTTATTTATCCAAAATGTTGGCAGAAAAGCTATATGTTTTTCAGTACCCAGTACGATCTAGAGGAGTTAGTTATGAAGATAGCAATGTTTTGAAGAGTTGTATCAAGCCACAACATCAAGAAGTGAAACTAGAATTGGAGATGGATACTAGGAGCTCTAGTTATGACATAAACAAAGGTGAACAATTGGCTGTGAATGTAGATGGTACAGGAAAGAATGCAAATCCTAAGAAGTCAGATGAAAAATGTTTCCAGAGTGACTTGATGGATAAACAAATTCTGCAGTCTACACGTTCAGTTCAGGATACATCCAAATATGCAGTAGCTGTGTTACATGACAATGAGCTACACATAACTCCACTTCAGGGGATTATACACTTGAGACCGAGTTTCTCATATTTGGACAAATCAGACAAACGTGCCAAAGAAGAAGCTAAGAAGCAAAGTGAAAATGACCTATCAGAAGAAGAGGAAGAGGCAGAGAAGGTTACAGTGAAATTTGATCAAAAAGAAAAGGAAAGGATAAAGCGTGCCAGGGAACGATCTTTTGGGTATTTAAGTAAAAAGAGTGCTGAGGAACTTTGGTTTTATACTGAGTTTCATCACAGCTACACTGAAAAGGCTGACTTTGAACGTGGGAAGCTTTACTGCAACAACACAGCAGAAAATTCAAGTGAGCTAAGCTTAAAAATAGAAGATTACACGAAGTGCCTGGTACCAAGTGAAGATATGATAGAAGAACCTAGTAATGCTTCTTCGGATGTTATTACTTTGAGCAGCTTGAAATTGCTGCCTCTTGTTGAACAAGTAAAATACCTAATACGAGAAGCGAAGCTGCTTCCATTTTCTCAGCTTGTATCTGTATTAGGCCAGAATGCAGACAATGCTGGATTTCTTCGCACAGTGCAACAAGTTGCAGTGCTGGTTCAGGGCAATTGGGTTGTTCGCAGTGATGTACTGTATCCAAAAGATACATTCAGTAGCATTAACGGTGTACCTGCAGAACTTATGTGTCGCGGAAGAGACTATATTCTTTACCTTTTCACTCAAAATCTTTATGTGGATATCCGGAAAGTTTGCTGCATCGTGAAGCTACCATCAGAAGAAATTACAGAAATCCTGGTAAATATTGCTATATTACGCCCCAAAAAGGGATGGGAGCTGCAGCTATGCTACAACAAGGATTTCATTACAAGGTACCCGGAGGTTGTGCAACGGCAGCAAATGTTGTGGGATGTAAAGCAGAAGCAGCTTAGTGAAGCATTCAAAGAAGACAGCTGCTCCTCTCCAGGCAAATCTAGCTGCAGATCCAATAGAGGCTCATCTGTGTCAGACAATGATGATAGCAAATTATTTGCTTATCCTCAGATTCCCAAATATTGGCGCAGCAAATCCTTCAGTTCAGACAATAAAAGTGGCACAGAGGGAGGTGTTGTAAGGTATAAGCGTAATAAAACTACAATTTCATCAACAATTCCGCGAAAAACAGCCAAGCACAGTAATTTAATCTATAATACAGAAGTGTTGGAAAAGTGACGCATCAAGCCGGTCATGAGCTGGTAAAATTAAGACATCACAGATTCTGCAATAAAGGTGATTAACTGAAGATTACATATTTTTGTTTTAAAAGCCAATTGGTAGTGTAGTCTGCGTATACATTATCTTATAAATTTCAAGAAATTGTGACAAAAAAGAGTTTAAGATTTGTTTAAATTCATTATGAACTCTTTAAGCTGGAAAGTTAACTAATAGCATGATTAAAATCAAAATGAAAATGCCTCAGTTGGACATACCTTAATAACCTTTGCTTATTAATTGGAGGCTTTCTAAAGCAGCTATTATTTCCAAGTGCATATTCATTTTGAATTAGTGACTTATATACTAAGCAAGATCATTTTACCACATAAGTGTGGAAAACAATTTAGTTTTCTGCCAATTGTTATAAATAGTAGTTGGAAGTCTTATTTTTGGTTGACTAAAATGTATTTTTTGTCTCTTCTTTTTGCAGGTGAATATTATCTTCCCCATCATATTCTTCATCATATGTTTGTTTCTGGTTACCCTCCCATGCTACGTGAGCCCATGGGAAGTAGGCATTGGACTGACTTTTATTCTTTCTGGTATTCCGGTCTACATTATCTTCATTTACTGGAAAAATAAGCCTGTATGGCTGATTAAAGCTTCAGGTAGGATATTTGTTATGCTTTTGTGTCTGGGAATTATAAGCTTAATTAAAATCTAAATTTGGCAGTACATAATGCAATTTAGGGGAGAGAGCAAGAGGCACACAGATGTAGATAGCAATACATAAGGGAATGATCTCTTAGTGATGTCCTTGAGAGCAAGTCAGGATGAACGTGCAATATTAACAATGAACTGTCTTTAAAGGATTAGTTTAAATTAATAACCTGATATAATTATAAGTTTTAATTTGCTTATATATCCTTTCATGGAAGTGTTGAAAACAGTGTTTAAAAGTGAGTGTTGTTTTGTGTTATTAATCGACTCCCAATTAATTTAATTTGCTTATATATGTTTAAGAAATAGTTCATCTCCATCAGTGATTGACTTCTTAGATTTAATTGTTGTTATAGACAGGTTATTTGGTGACATCTTGCGGTTAAAGTGTTGGACTTTTAGAGAGAGTATTCTGGTGCCAAATAAAAATCTAATGTTTGTATCCTGCTTATATGTGATTCTCTGGTGTGTAGAGCTCAGTTGCATATCTGACTGGTTTTATCAGTTTAATTTGGCATAATTTCATGGTTGATACACCAGAAATGAAGAGCTACTGCAAAGTTTTGTGTTTTTATTTTGCACATTTCAAGTGTTCTTTTAGTCCAATTTCTTTGTCTCTTCTAGTTTTACCACCTTAAAACTTTTTTTTTGTTCCATTTATACCCCACCTTAAACTGCAATGGTCATATCGGCAGCCATTCTCCTTTGGAACATATCACCTATTGGCGATGATGTTAACTTGTAGATGTTGGGTTACAGATACTTTGGAACTTTTTCTCTTTAAATCATTAGATCACGCACACATTCACACTCGCATTCATACTTCCAGACTCTGGGGAAGATAAGTTATTATCGTGGTTGGAGAAAAATCCTGTCACCCAGCCGGGAATCGAACCCGGGGCCCCTTGCACAGCAGGCAGGTGCTCTACTGACTGAACTATGGAGCCAGCTGCCTTAGAACTTAATACAGTCTAAACAGTCTATTTTATATACATCTATTTTACGTATTCATATACTGATGTTTCAGGTTGGAACAGTTAATTATAAGACCTTAAAAATTGCTTGCATAGTTTATTTGGAATTTTCATTAAGAAATTATTCTGAATGTATTTTTTATTTATTTATTTATTTATTTTTATTTATATTTATATTATAATTCTGGGTAACTTCACTAAGGAAGACTGAACCTTGATCAGAAAGTAAAATAGCAGGAGCTCTATAACGACATATAATGTTATGTAAAAGTAATTTAGCAACATGTGGAATTGTAGCAGAGGACAAGGGTGCATATTCAACCCAACGGGAGGCATATTCTGTTGCAACAATTATATACTTATGTCCAGAAGTGGATCTTGGAAAAGGACCTAACAAATCAATACCCCAACGTTCAGAAATGGCTGTGACAGGAATCGGTTGTAATACACCAGCAGGTTTCCGATTAGTTGGCCCTTTTCTCGTTTAGCAACTATGACAAGAACAAACAAAATGATCTATATCTTTCTTCATACCAATCCAATAGTACCGAGAGTGAATTTTTGCAAATGTTTTAGCAAAACCTAAATGACCTGAAGGTGATTTACATGACATGATGATAAAATTTCATGCTTAAGAGCTTCTGGAATTACAAATAAATGTAGAGGACCTGTAGAACCAGCATTCTTTCTATACAAGACACCAGACTTGAGTGTATAGGTGGAAGCTTGTCTCTGAATTTTTGCAGAAGCAGAACTAGGATCTTTAAGTGCATCAATGATGGGAATAAGTGCAGGATCTTTGTTTTGTAGGTCTGGAACTTCAACAGGAGACAACAGACAAGTAATGAGCTCATCTAATTGTTCTAATTCAGTATCTCCAGGTTGCAACACAGGAAAACGAGACAAAGTATCTGCATCATGATGTTTCTTTCCAGATTTATAGCAAATGGTATAATCAAATTCTTGCAGCTTTAAACTCCATCTAGCTAATCGGCCTGTCAAATCCTTCAAATTATTTAAATAGCACAAGGAATGGTGGTCCGAAATAATAAGTACTTTATAGCCAAAAACAAAGGAACGAAAATGTGTAAGGCCAAACACAATTGCCAAAAGTTATAATTCTGGAACACTGTAATTTCTTTCACATTTTGACAATGTTCTAGAAGTATAACCAATGGGTTTCAATACATTATCAATTTTTTGATAGAGTACACAGGCAACACCTAAACCGCTAGCATCAGAATGAAGCTCAGTGTATGCACCTGGAGTATAATGGGCTAAGACAGGAGCTGATATTAAAGATTGTTTGAACTCTTGAAATGCTGATTGTTGTTCACTACCCCATATAAAAGGTTGATCTTTACTAGTCAATTGTAGCAAAGGTTGAGCTATAGCTGCATAGTTTTTAATGAATTTACTATAAAAATTAAAAAGTCCTAGAACTTTCCTAACATCCCTAACATTTTTAGGAATTGGTAGCTTTTGAATAGAAACAAATTTATCTGAATCAGGGGAAATATCATCCTTTGAAACTTCAAAGCCTAAGATTTTAATTCTTTCCATAGCAAAAAAACACTTTTGTGGTTTAAGTTTGAAATTATGACTTTCTAAACGTTGAAAAACAGCTTCTAAATTTGCTAATAATTCCTCAAATGTTTTGGCAAATACAATTATATCATCCAAATAAGCAAAGGCTTTCGTATACTTAAGATCACCTAGCAACTTTTCAGCTATGTAACTGAAAAATCGAAGGGCATTAGTCAGTCCAAATGATAATCTTTCAAATTCAAACTGACCTTGAAAAGTGACAAATGAAGAATACTTCTTGCTATTTTCTGCAATGAGCACTTGAAAATAAGCTGATAAAAGATCTAATGACACAAACCATTTTGCATCTTCCAAATAAGTCAATAAATCATCAATAAGTGGCAATGGAAATGAAGATGTTTCAGTTACTGCATTTAATTTTCTATAATTGACACACAATCTCATAGAACCATCTTTCTTTTTGACTAAAACAACTGGCGAAGCCCAAGGGGATTGCGACTCTCGAATTATACCAGCATCTTTCATTTCCTTAATTTGTGAGTAATAACTTCTCGTTGTTTAATTGGTACTCTATAAGGTCTTTGTTTGCTTAATAGGATTTGGATCTGTAACTTTAATTTCAAACTCAGCTACATCAGTAGTACCTAATTCCTGAAGAGAAGTAGCAAAATTGTGAGTATACTTTAAAAGTAAAGAATGCAGCTGTGCTTTTTGTGAATCAGACAATTTACTATTTACATTAAAGTCAAAACTGGGAGCTTTTAATGCAGAAACATCAGGCGTAGCAATAGAATTACTTTGCACTACAGCAACATGATAAGCTTTTGCTAATACTGTATTAGCAAACAATGTTTGAGGTTCCTTTCTTGGAAGTGTTGAAAACAGTGTTGTTATGATAAATTAACTTTAAAGAGAGTCAATTAAAGACACTAGACAACACTTACTTTGAAATTTTTCCGGAACATGTTTCTGAGGCTTTGCCTCTATCATCGGCCGGCTCTCGAACTCAGCCGATGATAGAGGCAAAGCCTCGGAAACATGTTCCGGAAAAATTTAAAAGTAAGTGTTGTCTAGTGTCTTTAATCGACTCTCTTTAAAGTTAATGTTTGAGGTACTGCAGTATTATTATGAACTGGAATAACCACATC
This sequence comes from Mantis religiosa, assembly GCA_030765055.1. NCBI lineage: Eukaryota > Metazoa > Arthropoda > Insecta > Mantodea > Mantidae > Mantis > Mantis religiosa. The sequence goes on from JAUKNK010000468.1 coordinate 102,281, forward strand.
TGATGAAGACTGACGCAATAGAGAGGGAACAGAAATATGCTTTTTCTGCATAATAGATTCAGAGGGTTCCAATACAACATCTTTCATAACTGGTATCATAGGTTTAATTGTCACAAAGCTAATTGTTAAAGGGTGAAGTTTTACATCTTGCACCACAATATTTAACAGCATTTACTTGATCAGAGTCATCATCTTGCAAAAGGTTAATGGCTATATCAGCAAAAGGTGCAGTGGCATGATGAATAGGAATTTCAAGAGTGTTACCTTCAGTAGTAGCCATTGTAATTAAATTTTGAGTATAATCAATAACTACACCATGCTCATTGAGAAAATCATTACCTAAAATGAGATCATGTGGTAAATCTTTAACTACCAAAACATTTTCTTGAAAAACTGTGTTATGAATAACAAATTCTAAGGCAATACCATAGGGTGCATTCAACAATTTGTTTCCAGCAGTCCTCAACATCATTTGAATAGGTTGCAATTTAGAAAAGTCAGTAACATGAGCTACATTTAAAATACTGACTGCACTACCTGTATCCAGTAGAATATTAACTTCCTTATCATTGATTATACCTGTAAGGTTTAATATCTGACCTGATACAGGAGCTATATTCCCTTGTATTGATGAGTGTGAAGAAGCCTGGCTGGAACATTGCTGTAATGTTGCTAAGTGTGTTCCCTTGAAGCTGGATGTTGGTAGTTTTTTGAGTGAGGTAGGGGACTGCGACACACACTTGCCATATGGCCTCTTCTGTTACATCTGTAACAGATGACTGATGGATCGCTCTGATACTGACGACCTGAAGCATGTGCATAAGATTGACTACGCTGCGACTGAAAAGGAGGCTGGCTCGACTGTACAGGCACTGGTGGTGGTTTCTGAAACTGATTGAACTGTGTACCTAACTGGTCAACTCTACTAATTAAATCTGTAATAGATACAGAAGGCGCAGCTGCAGTACTAGTGGGTGGCAACAGTTGTGGCACTGAAGGTTGGTTAAGACTTAAGGAAGATTGAACTGTAGCCTTGATGTTATTTTGAGTAAGCATGTGCTGTCGACTTTGTACATAAAACTGAGCATGATCTACTCTATGAATGACAGTTAAAACCTCATCAACTGATTGTGGGTTTAGGGGAACCAAAGTCTGCACATAATGAGGTTTTAAACCTTTTTATAAATGTTTAATTTGTTCAACTTGTATCATACATGGATTAATCCTATCACACAAAGATAACACATCATACACATAACTCATAACAGGTTCTGAATCTAACTGCACCATCTGGTGAAGCTTCATTTCTAGCAAATCTACTGAATTTGTATTTTGAAAAGCTGTAAGAAAACTGCTAGCTAAAGTTATCCAGTCATGATGTGGGTTTCTATGTCGAAAAATTTGGAACCATTGGGCAGAAGATTCTTTTAAGTAACAAGGGAAAAATTTCAATTTCATTTCATCATTCCACCCATTGGCTGAGGCTACCATTTCAAAGCTTCTAAGAAAATCAAATGGTGATTCTGAAGAAGCACTTGTAAAATATGATGGTTCAATTGCAGGCCTAAATACAGGTGTTTGCAGTACTGGAGCCATAGCTTGACTTGGGGTAGACACAAGCTGAGCATTAGCACTAGAATCACTAGAACTGGAGGTTCATTCTGATTCTACCAAAGGTTCAATTGGTAAATTAGATTGGCGCCTAGTACGCTTAGACATCATGAACTAAATAGTGATCAGTAATCAGTACACAAGTTGAATTACTAAGAACAGCAACAAATGTGAAGAAAAAAGTTACTATTTGGCACTTTGGCACATTTATGCAGAACTACTATGTGGGTTAAAAAAAAGTATAAAAAAAATTATTAAAATGAGGCCAGAACTAACAACTGAGTCCTTCAAGTTGTTAGGGGCATAGGGGAGGTTCCACCTACTGGAACCAAACAAATAAATTACCTTAAAAACGTAACATTTACACGTTAAGTTTTCTACTTACACTTTCACTTGTTTCACACTATAAATTCAGCAATTGAGTAGTTTTGTTGTTACAACATACTCCTTAACTAACAAAATGTTAATTCATAGAACTTTTATTAGTTTTTCCTGTTTACTTTAACTACTACTTCTATGAATAGGGTAAGAAAAGCATTACATTAACACAAATTACATTGTTCAAAAAAAGTATTGAAATAAACACACAATTAATTGTTTTTTTTTTTTTTTTTTTTTCCCCGTTTACCAAAGGGCAGATTTATTTAGATTTACTAGTTAAGCTAGCAAGGTAAAAAAAAAAAATGTTCCACGTGGTCTTACATTTTTTATACACAATTTCTACATATCACGAAAGATTTTTTTTTTTTTTTTAATTTTCACAATGACCCTTTAAAAAAAATTATATCCAGCGCCTCCACGAATATGTGACGAACTGATCTTAGTTTGTGAAAATTAAGGAACACATGGTCAGGTCGAACACGGGAGCAAACACTCAGAGCAGAACTACATGCTTTGGCGAGAGGTTGGGGTTTCTCTATAAAGGTTTCATTTCTACAAAGGTAGGGTGGAATTCACTTAATAAGAATATTTACTACAACAAGCAGATTACAAAGGCGGACATAACGGCCATTTACCTGTCCAGAAGTGGAGTTGCCTACAGAGCCAAGAGCCAATTTAAGAGAGAGTGTCTATCGTTTACAGATTATTCATCTAGTCATCAAGGAGGGGAGGGAGTGACGTCACACCTACTACTTGAGTCACAAGAGTGTAATTAATACAGTTATTTGTGACAGTATCATGGTACATACTCACAAGTATCATAATATTGCTCATCCTTAGGGACATATTTTCAGTAACCAGTTTGAGACAAACCAACACTCTGTAAAAATAGTTTGAATGTTTGCTATCAGGAGGCACTGGAAAGAATAAAGAGTGAAGTAGAACATTCATGCATGTTGATCACTATGGATGAGACTATAGAAATAATGGAATGCTCTACAGCAAATCTTGCTATGGGAAGATTAGACCTTGAAGCTCCAATTAAACCATTCCTGCTTGTTTCCAAACCCTTGGAATATATGAGTCATTTGACAATAGCCTAATTTGTTATCAATGGCTTGAAGACTTACCAATGGAGGAAGAAGCAACCTACAAGTGTTCCATCCAAATCTAGTACACTTTACATGATTTACTCATTCTCTGCAATATGTGGCCAAAGAAATAAGAACCAACCTTCCCAAAGCTAATAAACTTGCTTCATCCACAAAGAAACTTTTGTAAAAGTTCCTCAGTGAGTTCAGTGCTACAAAGAGCAGCTACTCAACCTTGCTCTGCCATTGGAGCCAGTATTTACAAGGAGGGATTAATGGATTCAAGCTGTCTTCTTTTACACTAAACATTTTGAATCTGTCAAATCTGTAGTAGAAATATTCTCACCAGAATCAGCTCTCTTGGTACATGAAAATCAAGCTGCTTTCAAGAAACCTAACATTGAGAGCTCTTAAATTAACTTTAAAGAGAGTCGATTAATGACACTAAACAACACTCACTTTTAAATTTTTCCGGAACATGTTTCAGAGGATTTGCCTCTATCCTCAGCCGGCCATCGACTGGTTCTCATTGGTGTAGTTGGCGATATTTTGTCACAGGTCTCCTCTGGTGGCGGTTCAAGGAACTTGCTGAACAAATCATTAATAGACTCTCTTTAAAGTTAATTTATCATAACAACACTGTTTTCAACACTTCCAAGAAAGGAATTGAGAGCTCTATTACATACATTACAAGCAATTTTGTGGCTTTCACAGAAGATTACAAGATTGGCATTTTCAACACTTTCCCTTCAGAAATCTGTGGGTATTGTGGAAGATATGAAACAAAAAGACTCCTCTGGGTGATAACATTGCAGTTAACTCTAAGAATTTTCAGAGTGTAATTGATGGAAATAATGGCTACTCTACTTTCTTTATTATAAGCAAGATCCTGGTGAATGGCAGAGAGTTGTACTCTCTGGAGGGCATACCTCCACAAAAAATAGTCTTATTCAAGTACAGTCCTGTGACATCTTGCAATGCTGAAAGATCATTTACTTTATATAATAGCAAATAAAAAAGAAATTGGGGACGAGAAGCAAATGTAGATTACTGCAGTAGGCAAGAGAGAGAAGGGTTAGCTTGGATGAGAACAAGAACAATATTTCTAAGAGGGATAAGAGATAGAGAAAAGGGAATTTGTAAATTGTGTGGGGGAAAAGAATGATAGAACACTATGTAACAGAATGTGAGGAGGTTGCAATGTGGAGAAAAAGATTTGGGAGGAAAAATGGGAGAAAGTAGAGAAGAGGATAGTAGCTATAAAAACGTTAATGGGAAAGGAGGAAAAGAAGGTAAGAAGTATTGGCGAGTTCTTGCAGAAAGTAAAAGAAAAATAGGCCAGAAATGTAAAGAATATAAGAAAGGAAGATGAGGGGAAGAATGGGGCTAATTAAGTAACAAGGAGGCATGGAGATTAAGAGATACCTCGCAGAGCAGAAGACCAGGGTGTCATGTAAGCCAAGGTAGCAACAAGGTAAAGAATATAAATGTAGCCAAAAGTTGTAAATTGTAAAACTTTGGAATATGAACGTAAATAATTCAATAATTCAAAATTCAATTATGTAATAGAATTTTATCTGACCAAAGAATGTCATATGCACTAGAAAATGAGAAATATCTTATAGTGCATTGTGCTAGGAATTGAACAATATATCTGTGTTACTACTTATTTTTAATTTCTTCTGTTAGGTTTATCAAGACTGGATTTTGGTGTAGTTTTATTCCTGCATCTTTTAACAAACATCATTTCAAGTTTTAAAAAATGCTGTGAAAACTGGAAGGTGAATTTTGTGAATACAGTTTAAAATAAGTGTGTAGTAGTATGGAGCAATAAGTATGGTGGTGCAAGGAATTACCGGTGACTGATATAAATTAATTTTCATTTTAAGTCTTGACCTCTAATTTAATTTTAAATGGTTTGTTATATGTTTATAATTACATATTTCATTACCATATACAGTAAAACCTCTCTAAAGTGGAACATGATCGTTCCGGCATTAATTTTCTGTTTACACAGGTTTCCGTATTACAGAGGGGTGTGTTTGAATACAAAGAAATTATGAAATAGGTTTACAGTGAAGGAATAATATAGAATGAAGGGTAAATAATAATAGGTGATATGTATTATATACTATATTTTCAACTTACATACAATAATTGTAGTTTATCAACTAGTTTCTCTGTCTGTTTACAGTTTTTCCTTTCCAATCTTCAACTGCACATCAACATCATTTGCTTCACTACATATAGCATTCAAAACGATGCTATGGCAATGTTTGAAACTCTCAAGGCATCCATTGGAAGCTCTGAAATGGTCTTTGCCTAATTCTCATGCTGTCTCTAAAGCTTGAGTCTGAAGCAATGGTCCAGAAATGGGAATTCCTTTAGCGTGCACACTAACAAACCACTATAACACAGCACGATTTAGCTCGTCATACTCTGCAGATTTTGTGATGCATTTCACATGTCTTGCTGTTCCTTTTAACCTCTCGTCTTTAATTTTTATTTTTTCAAAATCCCATAAATTTGAGTTTTCCCCACTTTACATAATACAGTTAATTATTTAGTTCTTGTTCTTTTCGTGTTCTTCAGTAACCGTAATTCTTTCCTCCAATGATAGCGTCTTACATTTAGAACTCAATTTTACAGAATTTGTGTACACACAAACTATGTTTTTAATCATCAAATTTCACCGTTTTCTTCCACCCATACTTGATCACTTGTAACAACAAAACTACAAATGAACACACTGCAAAACAGTTGTACCCTCACCATGTGTATTGGAAGAGAGTTGAGAGAGCGGTTTGTTTTCCCTTTTCCTTGAAGGATTACAGTTTATGACTTTACAGTTCATGTAACTTCGGTGCAAGTGCAGCTGCCCTCAAAACTATTGAAATTTTTAAAACACGTATGTTGTAACCCATTACACATAAAGTAATCTATTTTAATCAGGTTATTTATGCAAAGGGTTCCCAAAATATATTTCTGTTTCCACATTGGGCAGTTCTCTGGCTTAAAGTATAATTTTACATGGGAAATAGCTAGGTTCCGAAATTTATTTCTAGGTTTCCAGCATATAACGGGTCCATTTTAGGAAGGTTTTATTGTTAACTTTAAAGAAGTCGATTAAGGACACTAAACAACACTTACTTTTAAATTTTTCCGGAACATGTTTCTGAGGCTTTGCCTCTACCATCAGCCGGCTCTCGAGAGCTCATCGAGAGCCGGGTGATGATAGAGGCAAAGCCTCAGAAACATGTTCTGGAAAAATTTAAAAGTAAGTGTTGTTTAGTGTCCTTAATCGACTTCTTTAAAGTTAATTTATCATAACAACACTGTTTTCAACACTTCCAAAAAAGGGATTGCAGGTTTTATTGTATTTAAAAACTATATAATGAGTCAGCTGAGACACTCTGTACTTCACATACCGCAAATTTTCTTTCAATGCATTTTGCCTCTACTTGAAGGCTTTATCAAGAAGTTGTCGACTGGCCTTCAAGTGGAAGCAAAACATCTTCAAAGAAAACTTATGGTATGTGAAATACAGTGTGTCTCAGTTGACTCATTGTACTTATAGTTTTTAATTATTACATTACTTCAGTGGTATTTCCAATTTGCATTTTCAAATTATCATTACCACATATTTATGTACATGTTTCTCAATTCAGTGTTACTTGAAAATTTGGGCTCTATTCATCGCACAGATTCTCATGAGGTTAGACAAACTCAGAAAGGATATATTGCAGTTTATGCAGTAGATCAAAGCATCTAATTAATGTTTTTAAAAACTGATGATTCGTCCAAATTTTTTAAATGTCCATTTAGCTATATATAAATTGCCACAATATCTGTGATACTGGGATGTAGAGAAATGAATGAGGTAACAAAATAATCCCCCTCCCAAATTTCTCATTTGTAGTAGGTATGTAAAAATTTAACTTTCTAGATTTTAAAATGTTTCTTGAATAGCTATGCACACTAATGGATTACCATGAATTACCAAAAATATACATTTGCATTACAACAGAACTGAATATTCATTTTCTACAACTCCACTTTATTTTTTAATAAATAATTTCAGTTACAGTATGTGAGAAAAATAATATATATAATCATTAGCTAAAAACAAAACACACTATTTCTTTCCAAAATCTATCAAAGACAATAACAAATAAGAGTACAAAACAATTTGCATTTTTGCCTTTAGCTTTGGAGTTTTAAATTATCTTGTGCAATTGTGTGATTTTTACGAAGTTATGTTGTTATAGAATTCTTGAGAGCAAGTTCTTGGTACTAATGTTCAACAATAGCTAATGATTTAGTAGCTTGTCTACAGTCATGCTCAGCACTCCAAACTGTATGTGTAATATATATTGCCATTGTTTTAATTGTGCTTCTCCTTTTTATTTACAGATTCATTTAATCTGGCTTGTGCCAAGATGTTCATGTGTGTGACAGAGGAACAAAAGACATATTAAAACAGCTTAATGCTACTGCTTGATAGTGATTAGCATTGCTATAAAACAGGGTCGTTGTAAGAGTGACATTATTGTACAGTGAATGTTTGTGTTGCAAAGTTCTAGTTTTATAGATGTGTGCGTGTGCCTGAGTGTCAGAGGAGAGTGGAAGATTGTGCAGCTTCTGTCATTTAAGATATTAATTTAAAACTATTTTCTGAATAAGCAACAATAAATACAAATAAATGTACAATGTTTTTTAAACAAAAATGTTATTGTTACATTCTACATTTCTAATTACAGGTGTTACATTACTGAAAAAGGAAAAAACAAAAAGTGTACATGTTTTGTGATTATTATGGTCAGCTGCTTACCTCCTAAACATAAGAGAAGTGAGGTTCATTATCCATTGTGAGGGCATTTTTGGAAACATTATTTTCTTCTCTGGGATAGATGGGAGAATGTTTGAAAATTATCAAAATGAACATTTGGCTCTTCTTTCTAATATGTGATGTGGGCAATTTTTCCAAGTCCTTAGCACTTTCATACCACTATGGTGTTTTTAAATACAACTATGATGTTTGATATCATTTCCTTACTTTTTAGTGCAATTTTGTGCTGGAGGGCATTCTTTTAACATTACTGAAGTCTTAACTTAATTGTTTATTTATTTGCTGTGTATGTAGCTACATTGAGGAATTCAGTGCAGCCAAACTACCCTTGTTTCTCCACTGAATGCAATGCTGCCAACACTCCTATTTGTCCCTAAATGACACTATCTAGCAAACTAACTACAAAAATAAACTGATTTGTCGAGCCATTTCCCGATTTTCCACACGTACTGAACAAATCGTGAATATTCAAAGAATGCACAGAAAGAACAGACTTCACTTCTAACAGTACGATGGGTACTTCTGCTGGACAACAAGCCTACTTTTTTAGTTGAAGGAAAGATAACGGAGTATTAGGGGTATCAGACCATCTGGCCCCGCCGCCTTTTTGGGTTTTTAACGTTGGAGTACACCTTAGACTTCACTAGGTCTGTTGGGAGGGAGTCTTTCCATATCCTCTATAGGGCGACGTAAGAAACGACGTACCTCCCGACGGACACGTTCAGAAAAGATATCCTGGGGTCTTCTCTTGGACGCAGAGTGTGTTCAAGATAGTCAGCGAAAGCATTAGCTTTGGCTTGTGGTTCATGGGCCAGGCCTGGGTGCCATGGATTGAGGAGGTGTATAGACTTTTCGGTTTCTAAGGGCTTTAGCTATGCTCCACACGTTGCCATCTTCAACGCGCAACCTGGCCATTTTGTCCTCCCTCGCTTCCCCTTTGTGCTCACCCAGTCGAACACAGATCTCTCGACGTAAACGTCTCAGGAGCGCTCGATTAGTTGGCGTGCGGAGTCGCTGGTAGGGTCTCCGTGCTGTCCAGGATCGGTGGGAAGGCTGGAAGTCTAAGGGAAGGACATCAGAATGAAGGTGAGCAGGGGTGTGGACTGTCAGGTTTTTGGCAGTTCGCGTCACGGTGGAAGTAAAGGATGAGATTGCAATCTCGAGGGTAGGAATATTTGTGATTCTGGGGTTTGGCAGGATGGAACGGCGGAGGCACTTCCTGATGCCTACCCAGTTAACTACTCGCGTTTGAAACGAGATGCCATGGCTGGCAACTACGGTGTTGACTTCTGCCAGTGCCAGATTATGATCTGAATGTAATGCATTTAGTGATGTAAAGGTGAAATGGAATGGTAGATGTTTACTGATTGTGAAGTCGATGACTGAAGCCAGTCCTCTACCTCGCGGGTAATGTGTGGGTTGCCAGGGACACTGTACTTTAAGTTGAGGGTGTGCATTTATAAGGCGAATGATTGCAGGGCCTCTTCCATCCGCCCCAACGACCTCAATACCAACGCTGGTGTTTGGCATTGAAGTCACCGGGCAGGATATCACTGGGATATAGGAGTACGATGGTCGTTAGGTACAAGCTGTCTTTGTGGGAGGTGGAACACAGAAACTACAAAAACCTCTGAACCTCCAAGGTCCATACTTATGGCCGAGAACTCTAGGGTCTGAAGAGGTGGGAGCTGTATGGGTCGGTTAACCACACTTTGTCTCACCAGTATCGCAGTTCCGCCACGAGGATGGCCCTGACGATCTGTGCGATGGCAGATGTAGCCTGGAGGTCGAAATCGGGAGTGTGGTCGTAGATGTATTTCGATGACTAAAATGACGTCTAGGGCATGGGCTCGAGAAAAGTGGAGTAGCTCGCTCCCCTGACCAGACTACACGTATTCCAGAATGCGAATGGAAATGAGGTAAGAGAGCTTCTTTGACTCGGCATGCGGGAGCTTCTCGACGACTGCTGCCAGGAGAGCCAGACCCTTCATTGCCAGTAGCATCTTGACGGCCGGATCTGAGGTGGAGAATAGCTTCACCACGAGCTCACAGATTTTCTGCCCATTTGACAGTAAGCTGTTCTAGCCACCTGAACACCTCTGTAAGATCGAGGGCAGCGGTTAGAGGAGTAGTGCTAAGGCTAGGGGTAGGGGTTGGGAGTTGAAGGGGAGTACGACCTAATGGGTGCAAGTCTTCCTCGAGCCCTTTCGTCCCTAAGCTGTCGAAGGGGCATGGATTTGCCTTGCTTGATCTCTTCAGCGGGTTTCGTGGGCTTCTGAAGGAGCCTCCCCTTATTTTTGCCAGGTTTGGGAGCGCGATTTCTGCGGGCTGGAACCCGTAATTGTTTGTGATTTTGTATGGTGTGTTTTTCCCACGTGACGTCAGGGACCCGTTGCGCAACTTGAGTGCACGTAGGCCTCTGACCCTCCTGTTGTTGACCCGGATTGACCGTTTGCCTAAGCTTAGGCCATACTTCGGTGCTGGTAGAGGGGCTCCTCCCTAGATGTCGCAGGCTCTTGTTGCCTAGGCGGTTGGTGTTGCCTATTTGCAGCTATAACTGCCTTTCGGGCAGGACAGCCACCACAGCAGGGCATATGCTCACCCTTGCAGTTAGCTCTAGTGGGCACATCGGTGCGAGCTCTTGGACAGACCTCTTCGTCATGAGATCCTCCACACCTTAAGCATTGGAGGTTCCGCTTGCAAAAGGTACTGGAGTGATTGAACCCCAAAAAGCGATGGCATTGGACGGGACTGCCATTGCTCCTAACGGCTTAAACCTTCACCCGAAGGTAGCAGGTGGTAGTGACACCATGTAACTTTATCGCTGGGTCGTTGGCCGTCTTCACTATCACCAGATAGAGCAGGATGAGGACAGGGCCGTGTTGACCATGTGGAGCTGGCTTAGTTGCCTGACCAGGTGGAGCCTGATGCCCTGACGGTTGAGGTCGTTCTCTATTTCTGACACGTGTGTCCACCGGCAAGCTCCTGATGATCTTTCGGATGTCACGGGCCTTATCAAGTCCAAAGGTTAAATGTGGGATCTTCGTCCCATCCAGTGCCGCCAGGAGGAACTGGTAATTCTACACGTGTTTCAACTGATAGACGAAAGGACTCTTCCTTCTAGTCTTAGTGCACAACGCCGACAGCGTTTGCATGACTTCGTTTTGGAAGCCCACCAAACTCCGGAAGTCGTCCACAATGACAGCTGGAATGTGGCTCCTGGCTGGCTCCTTTGACTGGGCGCACCAGTCGTCTTTAAAAGATGTGGCTCTTTTTCTCCGGTTAGTCACCCCATGCAATTCGGCTCCTTCGACATCTGTAGGGATGTCCAACGACCTAAGCAACGCCTCAGGGTCTTCCAGCCTGGAGATTGGATTGACCGAAACCGCAATTCCGCCGATAGAAAAACTACCCGTGAGTCAGAGCAGGAACTGGCAGAGAGCTTGCTCTATGAACTTTCACCTAAGCGTTGAGATGACTTGTGTGAAGGGCCCTTGTTAGAAGGCTGTTTGACTACAGCCAGACGTTTGGCCTTGCCTTATCACTCTTAGTGAGCTTACGGTGCGGCCGTTTGGGTCCAGCAGTCTGGTTTGGGGCCCTGAGTGCAGGGTGGATGACACCAGTGCTGGGTTGTGTATCCATTTCAGGATGTTTGGTTGAGGATGGTGGAGGGTTAGGATTTCCCCTGGTGGGCACGTTGCCTTGCACCGAAGTGCAGTGCAGTGCACAGCTAACCTAGGCTGTATACGTAAAGTCTGTCTGCTTAACGCAAGTGCACGGCGGCCGCTTTCTTTGACGAACCCTCATAATCGTTTTAGAACATGGACCCTCCTCCTGACGGTCCTCTCTACAAGGTTGCAACATTTTAACATCACCATCTTTTTCTAGAGTCTCTTTCTCTGTCTAAACAACACGTGCACTTCACATTGTGAAAAGACTGTGTTTTTACGAGAATCAAAACAAGGCACTTGGAAAATATTGTATTCCTATTATTGCCATTGTTACTACTACTACTACTACTACTACCACCACCACCACCACCACCACCACCACCACCACTATTGTTAAATTTTCTACTTAGCATGTAGGCCTTTAGGTAATTATTATAATTTATTATAATCAGTGCTATTAACTCACATAGATATAAGTGTCTCATTCCGATTCTCCATCACTTTCAAAGTCAGCAGTAATGATGAACCTGCTATCGTTAGATTGCTGATCCCGACTAATGTATTTTCCTCTACTTTCTTTACATGCTGCACACAATTTTTCCACAGTTCTGCATCGATCCCTTCTACACAGCTTCTCAACAAGTTGCAAACGCTTTCGCTGAGTGAAGGTGTTGCATTTCTCTTGCGCACTTCTCTCTTCAGTTTCAACCACACCATTTCTATGGGGTTGAAACAGCAGTGATACGGCGGCAACCTTAAAACTTCGTGCCCATATTTACGAGCGATGTCGTCAATCACGTAATCCTTTCCCACATTTGCCTTTTTAATTTCTGCCAGGAGTACAGCTTTAATAGGCAGAGGCTCAGCTATTTCAATATTATGAACCCTCATGTATTCGACTATATCTTTTAAGTTCATCGACGTTGTAGGTGTTCTATATTTTAAACGCGAATGATAGCTAGCATTGTCCAAAACAATTATAAATTTTTCATTCCTTGGAAGGTTTGTCATAAGCCTACCATCAAACCACTTTTCAAACACTGCTGCATTCATGTCATCGTAACTGTCGGCCATTGCATCACCAATGTTTTTCGCCGATAAGAAGAGGTAGTATTTTACCCACCCCTCGGCACTCCCAGCATGAAGCACCATAATCCTTTTATCCCTCGACACAGAAGCAGGTAAGGTGCAAGCACACGAACCGTCGTCCCATCCTTTTCTCGATACGTCATGGGTATCGTACCAGGTTTCGTCTAAATAAATTATCTTGTGTCCATTACTGCGAAACTTCCTTAGTTTTGACAAGTATATATATCGCCAAGCTACAATTCTGCTGGATTCCATAATAAACCTTCTCTTATTCAAAGTGCGGTATTTGAAACCCAGCTCCTTTAGAAGACCGCGCAAAGTGCAGCGTCCATAAGGAAAATCACAAATTTCTTGCAACTGTGCAACCAATTCATCTAAGGTGGGCGCTCTCCCTTTTGCGTAAAAATTATAAATTTCTCGGCGAATTAAATCGCATGTGAAATTATCCACCTTAGAGAAACGTTTTCTTTTGTTTCCACACTTGGTCGGCGTCTTTGGTATTCCTTTCGTCACAATTTTTCTAACTGTATTTCTGTGAATACCCAGAATTTTTGCAGTTTCACTACATGACCCCTTACCAAGATTATTTTTCACCACATATTTATATGCGTTCAAAACAAGCGCTTGACTTTGCTTAGAAAGACTTCCCGTTATAACTTTGTTTTTGAGGCTTCTGCCCTAACATAACGCGGCCTAGCAACACCTTCCAATTCGTTCACACTATTGGCTTCACCTTGATTATTTTCACTTGACTGAACGTTATCTACTACTTCATTTGCATTTCCCTCCCATGGTCTCCACATCGTGACACAACGAATGTCTGCACCTAATGAAACAGAACAACTGGAAGTTGGAACTTTGGCAACTGAGACTCCACTTGGAGTAGACATGCAACTGTCATTTTCAGAAAAATCGGGGTTGCTATTGGTCCCCAACGTCAGTGTTCCATTTCTGAAGTGTGGAGATAGATTTATGACGGTCATTATTGGGCGAAAAGGTCAGGTCCTTTGAGGTCCCTTTGAGTGGGAACTGCACACACGTTAACTAAACAGACTTTACCAGTCTGCGCATGCTGCAATGTGCATGAAGCACAGAGGGCCTGATGCAAGTACGCCTTGTGCTTCACCTGGATGATCAGATGTTTTCTTGCAGGTCGGTGGCAGATGATACTCCTTTTAAGTCTAAACATCACCTACAAGAGACGCCACAAAACTGACGACGTAGAAATTTGCTCATTGGCAATAAAAACGCCGGAAAACACAAGAAGCCCAGCCAGCCAGCGAAACAAACTTCACTGCAACCCTACCTGAGAGCTCCCGGACACCGTCTCCCCCTCTCTGCCAATACCGGCAGACAAGAGAGAGCCACTAGTAGAGCTTACCGGGAAGTTCTGGGCTAGTGCCTTCTCACGGAGGCCCACCAGACCCGCAGGACCCGGCACCCACCAGGCGCCAAGCACACCGCAATCTCACCTGGCATTAGGGCCTTCCAGCCCAACACAGCCAGCCACAATGTCCAAGCAGCCACCTGCATGTCTTTCCATCCGGCTGCCTTCCCCACATTCGCCACCGCCGGAGTACCTCCACTACAACACCAATCAACAGTAATCTCTCATCCAACTCACACCGCCGTCATCGTCGGGGCACCTCGAGATCTGCTTACTAGGTTCATTGTCTCCGCCGCATCGCAGAGGTGGCCCTCAGCAATGAAAGTCACTAGAATCACATCTAGAAAATACCCCACCACATTAGTGCGTATATAGTTCTCCAATTTAGTGGAATGACGCGCTGCCTTGAGGACCAGCCTGCCCTTGCTAGGGCGCTGCCTGGGAATCGAGGCCAGCAAGCTCCAGTGATACATCCCCTGACGGCGCTGTTGCGCATATGAACACAGCACCACCTCCTGCACTGTGCCTCCTTTGTGCCACTACTGTGGCGCAATTACACTAACAGCAGAGTGCATGGAACACGAACTAATGCGCAGCCGCCTGTACTACGCCACCTGATGTGGCTTCGGCCACTACACTGGGCACGTGCAGTGTATCTTGTATCCTCGCAGGAGCTTTCCTCGCACAACAGAGCCCATGGGAAGGACAGCACCACCATCGCCGAGCACATCACTGCATCGGCAGATGTACGTGGCTTACTAAAACAGCTACAGTTCAAACAAGGAACACACGCCTTCAACGCACTGCGGAATATTTCACCGCCGGCGTCTCTTCCAGGAGGTCAGTGGACGAGATCCAGGACCTCCATTCGGAGGTTCTGAACATCCCCAATCACCTGGGGAACTGAGAAGAAGCCGTTACCGCCGTCAACAACCATGCCACCGTCAATGAAGCTGTACTGGACCTCACGAATCGACTTGACACTACCACATCACAAAGAGATTTGCTCAACAACATTCATGCAGACCTACAACAGACCTCAGCAGCAACAGCAGTAAGCTAGGAAACTCTTCTCGCTCTTCCTCTCTCTCCAGAGGAAACCCCAGTGAATTGTGACTCAGCTAGCCAACATCAGAGCTTTTGAGCCAACTGATCTAACAGATCTTCACAACCTGACTAAAGAACTGCACAAGCTAATTACAAGCAATCATTACCACTGCATCCACGACAAGGTTGAGGAAATCCTTGATGAACAGTGCAGCTTCACAGGCGAGTCACCGAGCTCCATAATACCACCCACCTGGACTGACCTACTTATAGATAACCTGAACTGTAAACAAGCTGGCTCCAACATTCACCAATACTTTGAGACCAGCTCGACAGATTGCCCTCTAGCGCTTCAAGGTCGGATTAATGCACTCCCCTACTTGCTTTTCCTAAAGAGATGCATGTCTATTGCAAGATACTCCAACTTCCCACGCACCTCGATCACGGCTTTGGTCATGTTCGACGCCTGGTTATCATTCTCTTACTCGTTTGTTGTCATCGGCAGCTCGCAACACAATTTCACATGTACTAATGGGGGTGCTTTTTGAGGGACCCCAAGAGGCTGTGATAAAGCTGCCTCCACGCTTTGCCTAAGAATTAAAAAAGAAAAGAACGAAAAGAAAAAGGGGAAAAAAGAACTTTGCTATCCAGAAGCTGTCTGGGTGGCACGCTGGTTGCACCGATGTCGCAGTAGCAAAATTGTCGGGAGCTGCCCGGAGGTCGCTCCCGATGAGGGCAATGAGAAGACGTGTAGACTGCTCGGCTCCTCGCTGCAGAATCAGTCGAGTGTGAGAGTCTATGTACAAACCTATATGCACGAAAGTCAGTGTGTTGTTGGTTACAGACGAGTAAAGCACTGTACGGGACAAAACTCAATGTAATTACGGAATGCGGAGAAGTCGGTTAAGAGGGATAAGCTAGTGACGTGTGGCGATGCTTGCATAAACAGAAATTATCCCGTGAGGTTGTTCCTTACACGAGCGAAGCAGGCAATGATTTGGATGACATCACAGAGCTTTCCCAATCCCCTTATAGTAGCAGACGAACGTCACATATCATACACTGCCACTGAGCTGGGTGCAGCTCGTTTATAAGCTAAGGTACCTTAAATGCAGGGACTTAAGTGCAGTTAAACTAGCAAAACCTGAAAGCACGCCTGAAAGATGATGTGCAAACTGAAATGAAGAGAATTGGTGTAAAGGGAATCATATTATAAATGTAAGCAATCAAGCATTCACCTGATTGCCCGCCTCGGTAGCGTAGATGGTATCATGTCTGCCTTACCATCAAGAGGTCCCAAATTCGAATCTCGATCAAGGCGAGTTATCTGGAGAAGATTTTTTTTCCGGGGGTTTCCCTTATCCTGAATGACGAATGTCGGGTAACACTAAGCTCTATGGACCCTGGACTCATTTGAGCATCATTTCACCCATTTCATTCATCGTCCGATATCACTAAAACCCAACTTCTTGATTTGGTTGCAATTGGTAACGATGAAGGTACTGCAAAGGGTCTTTAGTATTTGTTCAAAAAAATGCCTTACAGAAACTGATGTCAATATAGAGAATGTTGTAGGCTTTTGTTCTGTCAATGCCAATGTTATGTTGGGCAACAAGGAGTCGTTTAAAATTCATCTTCACAGCGACAATCTGCAAATATTTATATTTGTGTAGGTCATTCAGCACACGTGGCTGTAGCGCATCGCAGGATATTCCTTACTATGTTGAAGCACTGTTACAAAACGTGTCAAGGTATTTTTCCTGTTCTCCTAAAAGACAGTGTATCCTAGAAGAATTTCAAACGCTCATGCATACTTCTCAGTTAAACATGCTAAGTCCCTGTCAGACAAGATAGCTTGCATTATCAAATTGTGTCAATCGTGTTCTTCAACAATGGAATGTTCCTTTTGGGTTGTTCAAAGAGGCAGCGTTTGAACACAAAAATTCTGAGCTTCAGAATCCTTATCTTAAAGCATATCTTCATTTCATGAACTATGTTTTGCCAATTATTAATCAGTTCAATGCAATGTTCCAGTCTCACAGTGTTCTCGCACAATATTTATATCCAGAAAGTAGGAGGCTTGTTAGAAGGCTGGCAGCACAGTTTAATGGCAGTGAATTTCCTAGAATCTTCATGTTTCTCATGATAGTTATTAATTTATTGAGTATATTAATACCTCCATTAGACAACAGAGAACAACAGGATCATAATAATCACCATTAATCCATCGTCTTGTTCATCTACCATCTCAAAGAGTAAGGTATGTTATTTTTTATGTACAAATGTTTGTAGCGACACGTAGCGGAATTAAGCTCAACCTGTAGCGAAATGGAGGGTAATTTGGTTGGCAACACTGGTTGTACAGGTGTTTCACTTGTGTAAACAAATTGAAGAAATGATTGTGTATTGATTTGATTTTGAAATATAGGAATAAGGAATAAGAATGCTGCAGAGGGAGACGGTGCATGCTTTATAAAAAAAACTGAGTGAATGTGATGACACATTGTTATGATGCGTACGGCAATTATAAAGCAATACTATTGTACTTAAGGGGTATGTATTTTTAATGTTACCTTTCTTGTAGATTTCAGAACAACGAATGCCATAACGACCAAATCTTTACTCTACTTTACGTTATATAGTTGTAATTTTCGTAGATTTTGTGCTTTAACTGCTTGAAAAGGAAGCCACTGATGGCAATAGAGAATAACCTGGATCATCGTCCAAATGAATATGTGCGTGGAGGTGTTAGCTTATGCACACTGTGTTTATCTATTTGTATTTTTTGTCATGATTAATAGGATCGTCAGCCAAAAACAGCTTATTGGTGTAAGCTGTTATGGCTCTTCTTTAGAACATGCCCCTAAGAAATTTTGTCTTAAGTACATCGGAGGCACGCACGAGAGCTGACTTGGTTTTTCCTTGCCACAGAAATGAAATTGTTTACCATTTCATTAAACTTGTCAGCTGAGCTACCACTTGAAATACCGAAACAATTTATCTACATTTATACAACAGGTTTCTGGTGGTTGTCCTTAAAGAGATATTACGTAAATTAATATGTACGTTGAGCCACTCTGAGCCAGAAAATAGGGCGCAAGTATTTTTGTGTAATGGCGACATAAAGTATGAATTGGAATATCTTGCATATGTTTAGAAGAACTGAAGTGTACCTACATTCTTTTTAGTTTCTGTTATCAGCTCTTTAGAACAAGTCCCCCGACAAAATTTTTGTTTATGGGTAAAGGTACACAATAACAGCATAGTTATATTGTTATGGAATGGCATCATGGAAGCAAGTTGTAGTCAACTGCAGAGTTCTGAAATATGCGAATACAGAGAAAGGTTGCAAACACATCAGTTTTCTATCATCATTATGGTGAAGCTGGCGAGACTAAAGTGGGTAAACAATGATACACTGCCATTTTAAATAATATACACTACTAGTTTCCTTACATATTACAGTATCGCCTAGTTCGCTTATGTAGTGTTGGTATTTTCTGCGAAAGTATGCTTTGGATGCTGGCAACGCTCGAGCTATGATGTCATCCCTCCATATTGCTGCACCATTACGCCATTATTGTGCACCTTTACTGCCTTTATGCTGCAGACTTGTTATATTTTTGTATGATTAATTGCTTAACAGACATATAAGAAAACACACTGCCTGTATAGTTGAGTGTTCATCATTCTGTTTTTTCAGACGAGAAGTTCCAGTTTTAGTTCCGGGCTGGTGCAGGGGAAATTTTGTTTTAATAGAATCACTTTCTACCCCCAGCAGAGTTTGGAGGTATGGATGTGGGAGTGAATATGAGTGCATTATCTAATAAAATTAAAATAGAATAGATTTATTATCTTTTTGACTTAGCTACATGTTTCACAACTCATCAGGAAAAGAAACAAAGAAATTACGGTTTTATTTACAATTCATCAATTCTATACAAAGATTTCACAATAAAGTATCCTTTAAGGTTAATTGGAAATAGTTACTATTCAGTGTTTTAATTCCTTTGGTAACTTACATAAAATTTTGCCCATTATAAGAGTATTTTTTTCTGTAGTAGCCAGTAAATGAGTTAGTTGTTTCTTAAGTTAAGACACTTAATATGAAGAAGTTAAAGGGGCTGTACAAATGGGGAGGAAACAGCTTAGTGGATGGATACTTTGGAGAAATTAACATTACTCATATGGAAATACAAATTCTATATCTAGTGGGACACCATTGTGCACAGATCACAGTGCCTAACAAGGCTAATTCATCCCTTGTGTAACCTAGCATCTCAAATGTAACATGGGAAACTGAAAGTGGTTTTAGGTGATGACAAAAGAGACCCCTTAAGAAAAATTGAAGAAAGGAAATCTTTTGACAAAACAGGGAAACAAAACCCTAAAAATGTTATTGTAGAATGTATTTTTCACAACAGTGTAAAGATAAACAAAGGTGGATTAAAACAAAAGGACAGTAATATAAAAATATTACATCAAAATTGTCAGTATACAAGTAATAAACAAACGTCAATAGAACTAAGTAGATCACTTAAAATATTTCATCAAAATTTTCAATGTTTAAGGAATAAAAAAGCCAATTTAGAAACATTGCTGCATGACCACAGGGATTTAGATGTAATCTGTATCTCTGAGCACTGGTTAAATGAAAACGAAATTGAATTTTTCACAATACCTAATTTTACTTTAATAACTGAATTCTGTAGGAAAACTATAATGCATGGAGGTACATGTATATATGTAAATTCCAATATAGTGGCTAAACCTTGCACATATTTCCCAGATTTAAATATTGAAGGAAAATTTGAGTCTTGCACAGTAGAATTAACACATTTTAATTTATTAATTACTTGTATATATAGGCCCCCTAACAGTAGCCTTGACCTGCTTATTGACTGCTTGGAAATAATAAATCAAACAGCATTAAACAAAGGAAAGAAACATGTAATCATAGGTGATCTAAATGTAAACTTTCTAGATAGCACACCAAAACCAGAGCTAATGTGCATGCTAAATTCTTTTGGAATGGAGCCAGTAGTATTTGTGCCCACTAGAGTAACACCACATTGTCAAACAGCACTAGACCAAATTATTATAAACAAAAACCTATGGGAATATAGCTTGCAGGTAATTGAAACAGGATTTTCAGACCACTTAGCCCAGATTATAAGTATTAAAAGCCAAATCAGATGTAGGTTACCAAACAAAAAGCTCGGCTATAAATACATAAGGATGATCAAAGAAAATAACTTAGATTATTTAAATTACTTACTACAAAAACAGTCATGGGATCTAGTATACCTATACCACTCAGTAGATGATGCATATAATGAGTTTTTTTTTTTTTTAATACTTTCAATTATTGCTTTCAAACAGCATTACCAAAAACAAGAGTGCCAATTCGGCAACCAAAAAACAGATGGGTAACACCTGGTATTATAAATTCAAGTCACAGAATGAAATTTCTTAGTAGAATCATAAAAGTTGGAAATGTGTCGGAACAATTCAAAACCTACTATAAAAAATACAAACATATATATACCAAAGTATTGGTTGAAGCAAAAAAACTGCATAATGCAAGGTTTATACATGAATCACAAAATAAATCAAAAGCCATGTGGACCTTAATTAAACGAGAAATTAAACAAGATAAGAATATCCCTGAGAATATACACCTTAGACACAAGGGAACTAAAATAAGTTACCCAAAACAAGTAGCCAATCTTTTTAATAACTATTACACAAATATAGTTCAAAATAGTTCGCATGATAGCCTGAAGAAAAATTTCCCACAGCCAAATAGATATCCAAAACAATGCAATAGTATGTATTTAACCCCAGTCACAGAAATTGAGCTGGAAAGCATAATCAAGGGTTTGAAATGTAAATCATCTTGTGGTATTGATGAAATTCCTGACAGTGTTATTAAGAACTGCTACCAAAATTTAATAAAACCCCTATGTTACATAATAAACCTCTCACTATCAACTTATTTGGTATATTCCGGATCTGTTGGCTTTTCATCTTTTGTTTTAGAGTTTAGCGATTTTAAAACTGAGTATCTATTAGTGGGTGCGAAGATGATATTTTGTTCCTTGAAGACCTTTTTGAATTTATTAAATGTTTTTGGGTGGTATGTGAATGCACTGAATGTGCTGTTGCTTTCTTTTCTTTTGTAAATGTGGTTTCTTCCTTAATAGCTTTCTTTAGTTCAGCCTTTTTAATTTTGTTAAACACCAGAATTTTGTAGTATCCATTTTCTTCTGCTATGTGAAGTATGGCTTTTTGTTCCTTGTGGTATTCTGCTTTTTCTATGGGTATGCTGACTAGTCTGTGTGCAGGACTGTTTATTATTGTATGATTATGTATAATTGGGTTATAGCTATGATTTTTTATGTAATCCTGTGTTGGCTTCCTGTAAATTCCAAATTTTATTTTTGTGTCATTCCTGATGATATTTAGGTCCAAGAAGGAAAGTCCATTGATTTCCATTTCTATTGTGAATTTGATAGTCTTTCCTTGCAGATTGAATAATGCATCATCTATTTGAAACTACTGCAAAGATGTCATCAACATATCTATACCAAATCGTGAAGATCCATGGAAAGGCATTTTTCTTAATTTGCATTTCGAATGCACTCAAATATGTTTTCCAAAAAGGGTGAAAGTGGGTTGAACTTTGATTATGCATTGAACAAAATTTCTTCAGCTTTAATGGGAAATACTACTAGCAGAAATCAGGGTTATTAAGGGACAATGTTCAGCCAAACCTGATTTTTCGAACAGACATTGTTTCGAACAGGACCACCAGGCTGATTTTGACGGAACAACCGTTATTGCCAAAAGTGAGAGCTTCTGTCCACGAAGAGTGAGGAAGCATTGGCTATGTTTTCAGAAAGATGCAATCTCAACAGAGACTCAGGACTTCAATTAAATACTGCCTGGAAACCGGCTTTACAGTTATACCAAATCCAGCACAGAAACACAAAATTAACCTCGGAGAAAGTCACCTGACACAGACGGTTTTCCTTTAGGTCTGTGCTCTGATCCACTCAAGCGGCCATGCTTTGGCACCTCTCATTGGCCCTCACAGAGTACATGGACTGTCCAATAAATAAAGGCACAACACCAGTTTAACTCATTCAGCATACCCTGAAGATGGGAACAATGTATGCTCCCAAAATGTTGGTACATCACCACATCTACATCTGGCTTGAAGCCCGAGAGAACTTGGAATATTCACGCCGCCAGGAAAGCTACAGCTCCTATTAGTTTCCTTTATGGGAAGGATACCAGGAAATCAAGAAATTCCAAAATCTGTGAGTGAAGAAAGGAAAACTGCTTAGCTCCCAGGCATTTCTTTTGAGATGCAGAGATGAAAACACCATACCAATGTTCGCCAGACTGCGGTATCCCATCAAGACCAGGAGTGCCGCCAAAATCCTGAGATGCGCCAGCACAGCACTGGTATGAGAATGTATACATCATACATGTTACAGACTTGATTTGTTGGCCCGGCAGTTGTTACAGTTCTGGTTGCTTTCGTCTAAACTGTCGCCCATGGACTGGTATATGGTGGGGATTTCCACACCTTGCTACTACGCAACACAGCCCATCAAAACAAGTTTCATTCGCTCAACAAGTAACCAGATGCAGTAGAGCCTGTACCAACAGATCGTTTAGTCATAAATCTCACAGATCAAACCCTGGACCAAGTCAGCATTTTGGTTCTCTCCAGAGGCCTGAACTTCGCACCTACTCCAAGGCATATTCCAATAGCAGACATTATCAGCGGTGTGGAACCCTCCATTTAGAAACTCACTGTGGACAGCACAGATGAAATACGTACTGCAGTAGCCAATGCAATAAAAGGGACCTCTCTGCCTAAGTCCAACCTCAGCTGAGAAGAGGGAAAGGCCCTTAAAATGCTCCACCAGGACAGCAACATAGTGATCCTACCAGCAGATAAAGGCAACGCCACAATTACAGTGGATTACAACAAGATGGTTCAACAGCTACTGGAAGATCCACCATACGAGATACTCCAGAAGGACCCCACCAATTCAATAGAGAGACAGACAACCCAGCTCATTAAGAAATCTGGCCTCCCTAAAGAGGTTCAACGTTTGGTCACCCCTTCAGACTCCAGACCACCTAAGATCCACAAACCGGGGTCCCACTGCGACCAAGTAGAATCCAGGGGTAGTCCCAACAACCAGCTAGATACCCACTTGGATATCTAACCTTTGGTCAGCCAGTGCCAAAACTACATCAGGAATTCAACTGAATTTGAACAAATCCTCAAGAACATCAACGTCTCAACATCTGATATACTGGTCAGTTTCGACGTAGTATCCTTATTCACACGGGTACCCCTAGCAGAAACCATCCAACTTCTTTCAGAACAATTTCCTGCTGACATCACAGAACTATTCTGACATACACTGGCCTCAACGTACTTTATGGTTAGTGGCATCTACTACGAACAAGTCGACAGTGTGGCAATGGGCTGCGCACTATCACCAGTGATATCAGACTTCTTCATGGAACACTTTGAGCACGAAATTCTAGACATGGCACCGCTTAAACCATCTCATTTTTACGGATATGTGGACGACACATTCGTCATCTGGCCTCATGCGAAGGACACACTATTGGACTTCTTAGCACATCTAAACAGTTGTTGGCCACAGATCCAATTCACAATGAAGGTAGAGAAGAATGGGAGTTTGCCATTCCTTGACATCAACATTACTAAGCTCAGCTTGGCAATGATGTTTAGCGTAAGCTGACCCACACAGACCTTCATCTTAATGGGGAAAGCTTCCATCACAAGTACCAAAGAGTCAGCGTACTGAACAATGTCGTTCACAGAGTGGCTGCCATTTGTGACCAAGAGCATCTAACAGAAGAACTGAAGCACCTCAATTATACTTTCTGACAAAACGACTACAAAGCCAGCAATATCAAAGCCTCTATCTCCAGGGCCACTCACAACAAACCACCTGACTCCACTCTACAAATGACAGTTAAACCTACGGCCACCGCACACATCCCATATACTGGCAAGCTATCCACTGTTATCAGTAAAGCCTGGATTTCTAAGCAAAATAAAATAGTAAAATAAGCAAGCAAATAAGCAGGAAAAAAGACGAAAATAAGCACACAAAAAAGCGAAAATGAATGCATGCAAATATGATAGAAAATAGTTTTGCAGAACGCTTACCTTATTGAAGGCGTCACAGTACACAAGGAAGGTCATTCTGAGATTTTCCTGTGTAAAACTCCTGCATCTATCAGTGAAAAATGATTTGTACAGTGAAAATGTTCTTTCCATGTCACATGTTGTCACAGGTGCTTGAGAAAAGCATCACAGTTCTTCAGTGAATTGCTTTTCAATGTGTGTTTCTTTGCCAGAAAGCTTTTTAGAAATTTGACACAGAGTTTTGTAACCAGAATTTTTCTGTAGCACCTGATAGTTTATCAAATGCAATTTTTGCAACCCCGTGTGTTTCTGACAATGTTACTGAAACTTCGTGAATCAGAGAAAGTGGATGTTCCAAGGGCTTATTTTGAGCTTCCAACTGCTTTAAAATTTCAGGTATTTTGGAGAATGATTATGGATGTACTGTATGTTTCCTGCATTTAGGGAATTCAAAACAGTTTTCACTTCACTGAAATGTTCTGCATAGTATGACACAGCCTCTAACCATGTTCCCCACTGAGTCAAAACTGGCTGAGGGGGCAAAGATAATTTAGAAGTAGTTTGCAGAATTTTTAAATTCTAATTGGTGACTTTATGAACACTTTCTTCATGCTAGAAACAAGGTCCATGTCTTTATACTGACTTCTAACAGTTTCAGCGACACGATGTAAACCATGAGCAAGGCATGTCAGGTGAACTAATTTAGGGTAAAGGGCTTTTAATTCAGCTCCCGCTTTAACAATATATGCGGTAGCATCACTCGGAAATAGCAATACATTGTCATATCATATCCCTTCTGGCCACAAGAAAGATAGCAAGTCATTGAAAAATCTGGCAACAGTTGAATGACTTACTTGTTGAAGTATTTGTATATTCAGAAGAAATGATCTGCTACCTGCTTTCATAGCACCAACTACAGCACCACACATGCACTGTCCCAATGCATCTGTGGTTTCAATAGAAACCCATATGTTTTCATGCTTCAGTGTATTCCATATATTAACAATCACATCTTGAAAACACTGTGGCATATAGTTTTTGCACATTGTAGATTCATCCAGCATCTTTTTATTGGTGTATTTTTCTAAACATGAAGCTGCACATTATTCAATTTATACAATGGAACATCTGCACCCACTAATGCTTAACATAAGTCTTTGGAAAATATATCACTAGAACTTGATTGTTCACCAACATTGCCTTTAATCAGCTGCTGGTTTAACTTAGATTTATTCTTAAACCTCTCTTTATGCCACGTTGTATTAATGTGCTGCACAATGTCATTTTTTCTTCGCAGAAACACTCTTTTCACACACCAAACAAAGTAAGACACTACCATCTTCACTGAAAATATTTTTTCCAAACTTGTTCACACATTTGCATAGGAAAGCTGTAACGGTAGTTTTTGTTTGAGATGAGTTTTGTTTTCTGAGCTGAGTATTAGTGGGTCATGTAAGGAGAATATTAAAAAAAATGATGAACGGTTGCTAGGGAAAAGAAAATCAATGATCTTGATAGATATATGTTCTGTAATCTTGTTTCACGATTATGGAAAAATGTCGTATATAAAAGTTTAGTAATGGAAAATTAATAATCTTCAAGAAAGAGATATTCTGTAATCTTGATAGTGATGAGTGGATGTGCAGGATTGAGGAATTTTATGTAATTAATGGAAAATATTTATTAAGAAAGTATGGATTTATTGATATGCTGGAAGTAACCTGCCTTGATTGACTAGGAAAAAAAGTTCGAGCAAAATGTAATCCAGATTATACAATCAAATTATATATTTATCGCAATTGCATTACTTATCCAATATTTCTGAGTAATTATTATTAACTCTTTATGTACGTTGCACATATTTGTGACTAGAAAAGAAATCAAGATGATACAATTGGTGACTTGAAGAAACCAATATCCGCAAAAACTGACAAGAGATTGGAAAAGATTTTGCTGAAAAAGTGGTACACAATATACAACAAAGAAATACCGCTGCATATGGCGCCAGAACATGCGGCTGATTAAGATGGAGAGAAATTAGCTGCAAATAGATAAACGGGTAACAAAATGGCATCCCAACTTTAGGGCTTCAAATTGGTGGCAAGTTTATTTACACCCGGTCAACAGAAACTTACTACTATTATCTATACATCATTAGAGAATCAAGACGACCAACTGTAAGTTAAAATACTTCAATATATGAGAGACTGAAGCGGACGTAAATTGCCAGAAAGAATGGATCATCGCCAGCAATTTAGTGAACAAGTGCCTGAAGCAAACGCGCTTGCACAGGGTGAGGGACATGTTAGCGAATCACCAGATATAAGTACTTTAGGCCAGATAGTGAAGATGATAGCAGAACTCAGCAGCAAGTTAGGAGATGTAAATAATAAGATAGAAAGTCAAAATGCAGATTTGAGCAGGAAAATAGAAAGTTAAAATGCAGATTTGAGTAGGAAAATAGAAAGTCAAAATGCAGATCTTAGCAGGAAGATAGAAAATCAGAATGCAGAACTCAGTAGCAAGTTAGGAAATGTAAATAATAAGATAGAAAGTCAAAATGCATACTTGAGCAGGAAAATAGAAAGTCAAAATGCAAATTTGAGTAGGAAAATAGAAAGTCAAAATGCAGATCTTAGCAGGAAGATAGAAAATCAGAATGCAGAACTCAGTAGCAAATTAGATGCTAAGATAGATAATGTGAGTGCAATGCTTAGTAACAAACTTGATGTGGAACTAAGCATAATTAGAAATCAGATTACTAGCACAGAAGAGCAGCTAGGTAATAGAGTAAAAACTATGCAGGAAAACTTTTCTACGGAAACAAATTCTATTCGTAGGAACATAAGGATTTAACAGAGGAACAAGTTAGGTTTTCTGACGATATTGCAAGCAAACTCGAGGCATTGAGAATTGAATACCCTCAATTCATCGAAGCTGTGCAAAGTCAATTAGGCTCACAAGAGAAAGACATAACTAACCTAAGAGAACAACAAGAGAGGTTAGAATTTGTACAGAATAGCCAATCTAATGAACTAAGGGAACTAGTTAGCCAAGAAATAAGCAATTTACAGACAAATGTTAATTCAGTGCTAGAAAACCAAATTGCTAACTTAAATCTGGACAATAATGCAAGTGTAAACAATATTTCATCTGAAATGCGAAACCAAACCACACAAATAAGCAGTGTAGTGGAAAACAAGTCTAATTTACAAGAAAGAATAGAAAGTTTGCATATAAATCTACTTAAAGAAAAAGAAAGTCTTAATGATTTGACACGTGTGGTCTTTGCAATTCAGGCGAGATCAGAAACTGTATCTGTTTGTGATCAGAATTATGACAATGTTAGTATGACTTGACTTTGACTTAATTCCTCTTGTCCCTTTTGGGGCATAGGGCATCCATGAAACGTTTCCATTCTTCTCTACTCCTTGCAATGGCCTTGACTTCTGCCCAAGTTTTCCCTTTTTCTGTCACTTCTACAACTGTTCTTTTCCATGTTATCCTTGGGCGACCCATTTTTCGTGCTCCTTACGGATTCCAGTCAAGTACTTCCTTCTCTAGTGACCCATCTTTTTTTCTGATGCTGTGTCCTATCCAGTTCCACTTCCTCCTTTTAATTTCCTTCTCAACTGGAGATTGTTTAGTGATTTTCCATAGCTCTTCATTTGTAATAATATTTGGCCACTTAATGTTGTATATTCTTCTCAAACATGTATTAATAAAAGTTTGTAGTGAGTTTGAGATACTGTTAGTGACTTTCCATGTTTCACATGTATATAATAGCACTGACTTAACATTTGTATTAAATATTTTTATTTTTGTTTTTCTTGCAATATTTCTGTTCTTCCATACTTGGTACAGTTGTATAAAGGCTCCATTGGCTCTCCTTATTCTTTGACATCCTGATCTGCTCCTCCATCCTTAGTAACTTGACTTCCCAAGTATGTAAATGATTCCACTTGCTCCATTTCCCCAGTTTCTATAGCAAGTCCTTCTTTTATTTTTGCATTTATTCTCATTTCTTTAGTTTTTTTTCACATTTATATTAAGTCCAGCATATTTTGCTTCCTTTTGCAAATTTAACAGTTTCCCTTTCATATCACTAAATCTTGCTGCCAGTAAGCAGATATCATCTGCGAAGTTCAGGTCTGCTAGTCTCTCTCTAAAATTCCATTGTATCTCTCTCTTCCGTCCTCTCAACATCTTTCTCATTACATTGTCTAATACTAGTAGGAATATTGTTGGTGAGAGTATACAACCTTGTCTTACTCCGTTTGTGACATTTATATATTCTGATAATTTTCCTTCCTGTAATACTTTACACTTGAATCCCTTGTACATGTCTTTCATTATATTTAAAATTTTATTTGGTATCCCATATTCATTTAATGTTTTCCACATTTCAGCTTGTTCTATCGAGTCAAAAGCCCTTTCGAAGTCAACAAATGTTAGATACAAGGTTGTCTGCCATTCTGCACTCTGTTCTATAATAATTCTGAGAGTATTGATTCAATGTTAGTAAAAGTAGCCAAAACCTAATGCATCATGTATACACACACACACACACACACACACACACACACACACACACACACACATACATAACACTGTCACGATCAGGGTAACCTAGAATTCGACCCAATCGTGCAGGAGGAAGGGAATCTAACCTCAACACTAGCATGTCAATACCGGAGTTGCATCCTAAACGAAATTAAGATTCCATCTTTTGTCAAAGAGGCTGGCGACAGCGCGAAAAACTTCCTTCGTGAACTTGAGAATTATTTTTGTATAAAGAAAATCCCATCCCAAATAAGAATGCTAACACTTAGACGCATTGAAGGGTAACACCCTTAGGTGGTTTAAGTCCACTGGAGTTAACTTAGAGGACTATGCCACATTCAGGACTAGATTTTTTGCTAGATACTGGAGCTTGGCCATACAGAACCTTATCCGGGTGGAATTAGCCGCAGGGAGATTAATCCTGCAATTCATTAGAGCTTGATGGAATACTGTATGATGCTCACATCTAAAGCGAGGATGATAGAACCATGTGTGAATGAACAGGACATAATGACTGCTGTCATTCGCCACTTCCCAGAACATATCCATGACATATATCGAGATTTAACTGTATTGGAACGCCACAGTGAAGCGAAATAATTATTAATTTTTAGATGAGTCGTATTTATTACACATCTGCTTCACTTTGAGTCGCATAAGAGCAGAAGATGCAAACGATGATTTGCGAAACATGTCCTCAAAATAGGTACGAAAGTGAAGCAGATGTGTAATAAATACGACTCATCTAAAAGTTAATAAATATCCATGACAATTTAATAGTTGCTTGTCCGGTTGACATAGGAGATGTTCTGAGCTTAAGTGAATTTGAGGCACAGGTAATCCCACCTGATGCTAGAAATAATAACAGAAAAAACAGGGAGCATAATGGTCACAACTCCAAAACACCAGAACGATCACAGACAAGATAGAATGCCACGGCGTGAACATAACCTCAATTCTCCACGTGGAAGCCAAAGGCAAGAGCTTTACATTCGCAATCTAATGACCAAAGGAGCCCTCCCCACTCATCGCAACCAAGGAGGGGTAATGGCCAACAAACTTCCGGCAATAGTAATACCAACTCTTAACAGGAATGGCCAATATAATGGAAATAGAAATAATTTTGGGAAATCGATCAGATCAACAACTTAAATTTCCGAGGCTTTTATAGAGGGAGGAGACATATAAACTACTCTTACCCCTATAACAGGCAAAATGTAAATAGTAGGTGGCATGATACCAGAAGTGAAATAGGAAGGCTACCTGAACCAAGTTTTTACAGAGAGCAGGCTAGCCAACACACCAGCGCCACCTAATGAACAAAACACAAGTGACGCACCTAACCTCAATGTAGGACATATAACAGTACCCCCAGCCGCAGGAAAACTAACTCAAGATGGTATTGAAACTCCGGGTGCCATCTGGGTGGCACATAATACAGTAAATAGGAGTTCCCTGGCAACTTTACTTGCTAACAGAGAAGCAAGGATTAATGATAGCCTACACAAGCTCATGACAGACATAAGAAATCCACCTTTAGTGAGGATAAATATATGGGGAAATGAGTACGACGCCATGGTTGACAGTGGTTGCACCATGACTGTCATTAATGAAGAACTTTTCACTGCACTAAAAGTAAAAAGTAAAGCAGACTAATCTACCAGTCTGCGGGGTTTCTTGCACTACTGCATTTGGCAAGAAAAAGGAAAGAATCCGTTTCCAAGTGATGTTACAGCTCACATTAGACAGATATGAGCTAGATTTTATCGCTCTAGTTGTACCAAAACTGGTTACTAACATCATCATAGGTATCGATCTACTGATTTTATGATCTTGCATCTTAGATTTCGTAAGGCACACTTTGTCTATAAAAGACAATAATATTTATTTTGTGCTACCCCTGCTAGAGGTAGACAGTTCCTCCCTTGACAAGAGAACGCAAGAGGAGAGAGATTTAGAAGATGATAAATTTTTTGTAGAGCACATTATGATTAATGATGATGATTATTTAGTCAAAGTTGGGTTAGTTTTAACAAACTTTGCACCATATTTATGTGACCAGGAGGAGATGGAAGTTAATATTTGTCACACAGTGCCTTGTTTCAGGTGTAATCAGTTTGAAGAACATGAATTAAATGATTTTATCGGTACACAAGATAGGTACATAGACACCAATATACCAGACAACTTTGAAACATCTATCCAAGCTAAGCTTGAGGAAACTTTCAACCTCAGTAAAGTGCAGAAACAGAAACTAGCTAATATCCTTAGGAAACACAAGCCAGTAATTTCTAAGAGGATAGGATTGTGCAACAAGTATGTTCACACCTTTTTAGTGAAGGATTTACCACCATTTTCACACAAATGTCGCCCCATACCAAATGCAATTCGTAAACAAGTAGATAAATTAATCCACGAAATGTTAAAGGATGACATAATAGAATTGTCAACATCTATTCATGTCAGTACTTTGTGCTGGGTGACCAGTAATCAAAAAGTACGAGTGACGCTTGATGCAAGATACTTAAATTCATATACACACCCGGACCACTTTCGCGCACCTAGCATTAATTCAATTTTGGCCCGAATGAGTAAATCAAAGTACTTCAGTGTAATCGACCTCAACAAATCATTTCTTCAAATTGCTTTGGACCCAGCAGTACGTCCATATACAGGTTTTAGACACGAGAATCGTGTATACCATTTTAAGAGGTGCGGTTTTGGACTGAATACTAGTTCTGGGGCACTACTCTGTGCTTTACATGAAATTTTCTGCAAGGAGATGAAAGAATTCGCTGTAAATTATGTAGATGACTTCTTGATTTATGATACAGATTTAGAAGCGCATTACAACATTTGGACTACATCCTATCAAAATTCCATGAGAGCGGCATGACCATAAATTTTGGAAAATCCAGATTCTTCGTCAAAGAAGCAATTTTTTTAGGTTATGTCATTTTGTCTGACGGCATTAAACCTAACCCAGAACGTGTAAAAGCTATTGAGGATATCCCACCTCCCAAGAACCAGAAACAACTTCGAAGATATCTAGGCATACTCAATTACCAATTACTCAATTACCAGTCGAAATTCATCTTTAATTATTCTACAGTCATCTCTCCATTGAGAGAACTTCTAAAGAAAGAAGTAAAATGGAAGTGGGAAGAGCGCCACCAGGCAGCATTCGAACGAAGCAAAGCTTTATTCAAAGAATCCATTCTACTAGAGTGCCCTAACCTAGATTTACCATACCACATATTTACAGATGCTTCTGCAACTTCATTTGGAACCGTCTTACACCATATTTGGGACAGAGAAAATCATGTAATAGCTACAGCTTCACGAAGTCTGACAAAAACAGAATCCAGTGCATGTCCAGAACTTGAAATAGCATGTATTTTCTACGCTTTATCTAAATTCTAGGATTATGTATTCATTTGTAAGATAATATTGTACACAGACATCATTTTGTTCTTTATTCATAAGTGCAAACTCATAAGTTCAAAGATTTCATGAAATCACATCTCATGATATAGAAATTAAACACATTGCAGGGTCAGACAATGTTTTCGCTGATGCACTTTCACGCCTCCATGCAAACCGCTCCTTACCGGAGACGATAGCAATTCCTACACATGAAATTAAACTAATGGTATTTAACCTCACAATAACACCTTCTTTCGCAAAGAAACTTAGAAATTTGGGAAATCTTCAGAGGGAAGACACTCATTTCACATTTATTTAATACAGCACCTGAGATTAACAGTAACACTACATGCAGTATAGGAAGACATAATAACATCTTATATAAATTACATGGCAGGGATTGCTTAAAGTGGAAAGCAGTTATGCTTAAGAGCATGGAACTGGAACAATTACCATTTTCCATACCTTGCTTATGCATGTCGGCGTTGCCAAAACAGCAACTGCTATTCAAGAGTGTTTATATGTCAAACACTTATACGGAAAGGTCAGGCAAATCATTTCGACCTGCCTTCTTTGCCAAAAAGCTAAGCCATTGAATGTAAAATATGATGTTGAACCTCAGGCTTATTATAAGGGATAAGAAACATGCCCTGGTAACTATCGACTCCTATGGTGAGTTACCAGCTGTACAGCACAATTATAAATACATCTTTGTGATTCAGGACAGATTTAGGAAATTCATCAAAATCTACCAATGAAGAAAATTACTTCAAAATCATGCCTAAAGAAGATTGTAGATGATTATATCCCTAAGTATGGGAAAATGGAAGGTCTACTGTCGGACAGTGCTTCAGTTCACAGAAATTCAATCAAACATCAAAGGATTTAGGAGTAAAACTGTATCACTCTTCAGCATACTTTCCCCAGGGCAACTTAATAGAAAGAAGTCTTCGAAATGTCACCAATTTATTCCATATTATGTGTCACTCCAACCACAAAGTTGGGTTAAATACTGCCAACAGATTGAAGATCAGATCAGATCAGTTGGCCTTTCAAAGGATAATTCGTCACAGCAGAAAGGAGGAAAAAGAGGACCAAGAGGACGAATAAACAATGGATGCCCATCATCGGTGAAGAAGTACTAGTTCGACAGCACCATCTGTCAAGTGCCAAGAAGAAGAGGACAGCAAAGTTCACCTTACTCTTTGATGGACCATTTGTGGTATCCAACAAGCTTGGGGACCATACATTTGAGCTCAAGAAGATGGATGGAAGTCTGTATGGTAGACTCCACCTGATGTTTCATTTACAAATTGTTATGTTAAAAATATTCTTTATATTGTTATATTATAAATATTAAAAGCAGAAGCATTATTAACAGTGAAGTATTCTTCATTTTTGAGTTTGATTTATGAGTCACTATGTTTACACTCAAACTTCACTTACTTGTTGTATAATTGAAACGTTTTCAAGATCATTTGATCTCATCCTCAGCTGTTTGGTGACTAAATAAACATTCCTCTTCTTCCACTACTACGGAGCTCCGATCACTCTGCCATCTGGTGTTAGGGGCACTAAGTTTTAATACATTTAATGCCGGGATTTCAAAATTTATAACTTTATCACGGTTTTTGGTTATGAATATTTTTTCCCAAATATCCAATTTTATGGGTGTACTTAAAGATTTTAACAGTTTAATGTTGTGGCCAATGTTGTGGTTTTCTGTCCAAAAATGGTGTGAAACTGCAGATTTTTCTGTTTGTTTCAACTTAATGTTCCTCTGTGTTCCCCTAATGTTCTCACCAGAGAAACTGTTAAAATCTTTTAAGTACACCCATAGAATTGGATATTTGGGAAAAAATATTCATAACCAAAAACCGTGTTAAAGTTATAAATTTTGAAATCCCGGCATTAAATGAGGTATTAAAACTTAGTGCCCCTAACACCAGATGGCAGAGTGATCGGAGCTCCATAGTAGTGGAAGAAGAGGAATGTTCATTTAGTCACCAAACAGCTGAAGATGAGATTGAATGACCTTGAAAACGTTTCAATTATACAACAGGTAAGTGAAGTTTGAGTATAAACATAGTGACTCATAAATCAAACTCAAAATTGTTATATTAAGGTTTGTTCATTGTCAATAATTTAAAAATGATAATTATAAAAATACTTTAATGCAAATTTTGGGGCAAGGCACCCCCCCTCCACCCACATGAAAACAAAGATATATATTTTAAAAAATGTGTTATAATATCATTTATGGTTATATTTCATTCAGTGTATATTTATTGTTATATTTTATGTATGTTATATTTATGTTATTGTTCACTGTTGTAAACAAAATTGCTAAATTTGGGGCATTCTTCAAAATATATGGAAACACATTGTTGAAGTATTTAAATTAAAATTGTTTTCCATATATTTCGAAGAAGGGCATTTGTAACAGTAGTTTTTGTTTGAAATGAGTTTTGTTTTCTGATCTGAGTATTAGTGGGTCATGTAAGGAGAATATAAAAAAAAAGATGAACGGTTGCTAGGGAAAAGAAAATCAATGATCTTGATAGATATATGTTCTGTAATCTTGTTTCATGATTATGGAAAAATGTCGTGGTGAATATAAAAGTTTAGTAATGGAAAATTAATAATCTTCAAGAAAGAGATATTCTGTAATCTTGATAGTGATAAGTGGATGTGCAGGAGTGAGGAATTTTATGTAATTATCGGAAAATGTTTATTAAGAAAGTAAGGATTTATCGATATACTGGAGGTAACCTGCCATGATTGACTAGGAAAGAAAGTTTGAGTAAAATGTAATCCAGATTATACAATCAAATTATATATTTATCGCAATTGCATTAGCTTATCCGATATTTTTGAGTAATTATTATTAACTCTTTATATACATTGCACATATTTGTGACGAGAAAAGAAATCAAGACGATACAATTGGTGACTTGAAGAAACCGATATCCGCAAAAACTGACAAGAGATTGGAAAAGATTATGCTGAAAAAGTAGTACACAATATACAACGAAGAAACACTGCTGCATATGGCGCCAGAACATGTGGCTGATTAAGATGGAGAGAAATTAGCTGCTAATAGATAAACGGGTAACAAAGCTGACTGAGAAGTTTTTGTGGGCGGCATTCCATAACTGCAATATTGAACTGAACTAAAAACCGTAGCACAAGAAGATGCAGCTCAGATCTTATGGAATCAGCATCCTTGTTTATAACATCATTGCAATATGTGACTGATGAGTTGACACAATGCAATCATGCACACCTTGCTGGACTAAATACTGCAGCTTGAAACTCGGGAAATCACCATGCTTGTTCATGATGTCATGTGTTATCTCAGGCGATAAG
Organism: Mantis religiosa; assembly: GCA_030765055.1. Taxonomy (NCBI): domain Eukaryota; kingdom Metazoa; phylum Arthropoda; class Insecta; order Mantodea; family Mantidae; genus Mantis; species Mantis religiosa. The sequence continues at coordinate 137,976 of JAUKNK010000468.1, forward strand.
TGACTGATGAAATCACTATAGTAATCACAGCAAGTAATTTTTCTCCTCACAGTATGATTTCACAACACCGATCTATAGCCTAGTGTTTCTTTCTCATGAATTTAGCCGAGTAAATAGCGAATCATTCATAAATCATGGATAACTGTGAAATATGCACATTTAAATGTACAGTTTTGGGCAAAATATGCTGTTTTTAATTAAACATCGTTAAAATGAGTAAGTAAAAACGTTTTCATGCAAAAAAAGCATTTATAAGCATTTTGCTTAGATACCCGGGCTCTAATTATCAGCAGAATACTGTCAAAACACAACATCAGAACTATACATGTCCCACCACCCAAAATCAGAAATCTGCTCAGACCAGTCAAAGATGACCTCAAACTGAAAGTGCCAGGGGTTTACTGCATTACCTGCGAATGCAGGATTCCTTACATTGGACAAACTGGGAGAACAATAGCCACCAGAATAAAAGAACACAATAGGAGTATCCGCCTGATGCAACCAGAAAATTGAGGTCTGGCTGAACATTGTTTCGAACAGGACCACCGGGCCAATTTTGATGGAACAACAGTTATTGCCAAAAGTGCAAGCTACTGCCCACGAAGAATGAAGGAAGCATTGGCTATCTTTTCGGAAAGACGCAATCTTAACAGAGACTCAGGACTTCAATTAAGTACTGCCTGGGAACCGGCTTTACATTTATACCAAATCAAGCACAGAAACAAAATTAACTTCGGAGAAAGTCATCTGATGCAGACCGTTTTCTTTTAGATCCGTGCTCCGATCCGCTCAAGCGGCCATGCCTTGGCGCTTCTCATTGGCCCATGCAGAGCACATGGACTGTCCCATAAATAAAGGCACAAAACCAGTTTAATTCATTCAGTATATCCTGAAAACGGGAACAATGTATTCTCCCGAAACATTGGTACATCACCACATCTACTCATGGCTTGAAGCCCAAGAGAACTTGGAATACTCATGCTGCCAGGAAAGCTACAGCTCCTATTATAGATTTCTGTTATTTATTTTTTTAGCTCAAATTGCAGATCATGGGGAACTTTGTTCATATATCTTTCATTCCTTAACAGAAGAAAGAAGCTTATAGGTGGCAGGGTGTAGGGGCCTTCTCCTAGTATCTAATTGAAAACTGTCTAGTTGCATGACTGGAGGTGCTCTTGGTCTCTGTTTCCATTTCCATTTTATTCTCTTCATATGCAGGACTCGCAAAAGTGGGATCAGTAGTCTATTGAGAGGCAGAGGAACTCTGGATCCGAAAGAATATCAAGATGGGTGTCAGTCTGTTAACTGGTATAAGGGTGAAGCAGTGAATAATATGAAATGTCTGTACAGTGGATGAAAGGAAAGGTAGCAGTTGGTGGAATGAATGACGGGGAAAAGCGAAAAGTGAAAAGCGTGGAGGAAACCTGACAAGACGCTTTGCCCACCACAAATCCCACATGCAGTCCCTTGGGATTAAACCTGGGCCGCGATGGTGAGAGGTGAGTAGTACTAACTACTTGCCCTCGGCACCATGTGGTCTCTCTTTCTCAGAGTTAAAGTTTGTGGTGGACTTGGCTGTAGCTATTTCTCTTTAGAGATTCTAGAAATGGTTACCTCACTTATTTTAAGACCACATACAGTCCTTTTCCTTACTTACAGACAAATTCTGTATCTTGGCTATGCAATTTAACACACCAGCTAGAAGTGAATCTTTGTTTTGGACCATAAATAGTAGGTCTACCTTACACCTCCACCAAATCTGGCTTCCACACCTACAAGTGTTTATATAAGGGTTTTACAAAGTAAGGTAACAACACACGAAACAATTGAATGCGCAAGCAAGCTAGCTCAGTTTTCTGCACACTACTAGTGATAACTGAAGTGAGGAGTAAGTGATTCATCAATGCAACAATGTGCAACCTTTGTTTACATTTCCATAGCAACAGCCTTCCTCTCTTACCTTTCACCTCCCCTTGCTTGACATTTGCTATGGATCTTCTTTTAACAATCAGACTGTACATGGCATGCATGCATATTTTAATTTACAGATGGGAACACTTTCAGTTAACCATTGTTTTGGTTGATATGTCAATGCTCTCCTGGAGTTAGACATGTCATCATATGAAATGTGAAAGTGCTGTGACAGCCTGAAGGAAATTTTCATTTAGTCTTAATTCAGATTATGAAATTTTGCCAGTTTATTCAATAGCATGAGGACTAACTGTAAACATTATTCTTCAAATTTTGCATATATATAATATTATATACTATTAGATCAGTTAACTATTAGGTTCCATATATAGAATAAAAAGAAGTATTTCAGAAAGTGGAGTGCCATTGTTACTAAAATTAGGCAAATGAGTCAACCTTATATATACTTTTCTCCACTTACAAGTTTTTTGATGAAGACTAGTTTCTTTGACTCAACCACAGAACTGACGATAGGGAAAAAGTTCCCAGAAACTAGTCTTCATCAAAAAACTTGTAAGTGGAGAAAAGTATATACAAGGTTGACTCATTTGCCTAATTTTAGTATTAGGTTCCAGTTCTCCATTAATGACTGTCCGTTAAACATTTTCGTGATTAAATTTAATGAAGTTTAAGCTATGTAGGCTGCAGCAGTGCCATGCTGGAATTGTGCAAATTACCACTCAGCATGAGAATTCTTTATAGAATGATATTAATATAGTTTATTTATATTTTTCTGCACTGATTGTTCTATCATAAAATATTGACCTTGCAAATCTGTATGCACTTATTGTATACTGTAGGTCAGTTTTTACTGTACAGGAAAGTTCTGTGTAAGAATTTGGGTTTACGTGCATTCCAGTAGCTGTTATTTTGCATTACCAAGTTGCCATTTGCAAGAAATAGCTCTTTGCCAGTAAAGAAAGATACACTATCCTCTGCATTTCACAAACTTCAGGGACAAATGTAACTAATGCTTAACTTTAAGTGGCTACAGTTAATTCTGTCTGTATATGGGTTCAGATTTAAATGTTGGTACATTTTCTAATTGAGGTTTCTGGAACTTTTATTTACTGTGCTTCTTGTTGAAGACAGTTCTGAATCAAATGTTGATTCTCCAGTTTCATCTAGTTTGTCTTAATTAGGCACCTAATTTTTGTTTTCTTTCAAGAACATTCTGTTCCCTAAAATCATTTACAAGCACATACATTATTCTTTGAGGCACAGTAGAGTGTCCTGCAGAAGGTCATCTTTTAACCTGCCTGCAAGACTTTGAAACCATATTATATAATGCTAAAAAATAATAGTTGTAACAAATATGCATAGTGTCACATTTTGGAAGTACCAATAACACAGCTAATATGGTACATTATAAAACAAATTAAAACACAGTACTCTCTTTTGTACAAAATACCTACTTCTATATGTTGAAACTCTTATTAAATTTATATGTGTAAGTGAAGCTTACAATATACAGTAGTGCAATATTTCATTAGCAGAGCTGCACAGAATGTAGAAGGCACTGGTCACATTTTGTGACTTTAACATGTTGCAGAATGTATTAAAATCCTTACAGCTCATGTAATTAATGGCAGGAATGATTGTAAAATACATTGAAACTGTAATAAAAGTTTTATTTTGTTGATACTTGCATGCATTTTTTCATCAAGCATACTCTTACATGTGGCTTCTTTTATTTCATGCAGCTCATAGAAAACATTTGGAAATATGTTGCCTTAAAGTTTTATATGATAAGCTTTCTTGAGTGTTTGTGTTTAGCATGAAGTAATTTGAATTCAGTTCTAAATTAAATTGCACTTTTATTTTATACTAGTTTTTTGTTGGTGCTGCACTCATATCACAGACTTTTTTCTTCCCTGATGTGACTTTAACTTCATGATCACCACCCTACCACTGTAAGGCTTTTTAAAACTGTTGCATGCACACCTGAGAAATTTAAATCTTAAGAGCTTACTGAAATTGCTATCATATTTTGATTAAAAATAATCACCAAATATTTAAAGGTTGACTTTTATTGAGAATCCTGTTTTTTCATACTAGGATCTGTAAGATGATGTCTGTAAGTGGTAATAAGTAAGAAAAGTTTGAGCCATTGCTAGGATTTGAACCACAGCAGGAAATATTTGCACTCATTTCTGGAAATAACATTTGTTTCATTACCTGTGTTCTTTGTAATGCAATGTGTTGTAAGCCAACTGAAAAGAGCAAAAGCCTACTGTTTGAAATACTTGTACAGTTGCACTGATTTCTATGTAAAATATCTATGTGACATTCACAGGATATACAAGCAAATACAAAAGTGTCTCAAGAACTATTTGTAGTTGGTTTATTGATACTCGTCACTTACTTGTTTTTATTAATGAGAGACTAGTTTCAAAGGCATTTGCCTCCATTTTCAATCTCTTTCCACCTGGCATCTGTTGTCTGCTCTCTCTCTCTCTCTCTCTCTGGTGGTGGAACTATGAACTTCTTTGTCAAATTATCTACTTGTGGGATTTCAAAGTTCATTACGCGATCCTTAATATTCCATATGAATATGTTCTCCCATGTTTTCTATTTTGGTTTCTCACTCCTTTTAATAATTTTGGATTTGGACCAATGTCATGATTTTCATTCCAAAATTGAAATGCTACAAAATGAGACAAAAGTGTCTTAATTTTGTCCCTGAGTAGGTGTAAGATTTTCTTTTCTTGTTCACTGCATATGTTATGTTATATGTGTGTGAAATTGTATATGTTTATGTGTTATATGTATTAAATGGGAAATAAGAAATAAGGTATTCCTTCATTCATATGAATAATGCAAGACAGAGAAGGATGGATTGTTATTGTTCAGCAGTATAATATGATCAGATCAATGAGTTCTGCTGGTTGCTTAATAAATCTCTTTTAAAAGAGCATTGTTTATGGTATCTGTACATAGTGTATGATGAACAAGGCACATTTTATTTGCAAAGGAATTTAAAAAGCTATAAAGTTACTTTACTGTACTTATTAAGAATGCATATCTGAAATTTGTTTCTATATTTTAACACAGGCTGAAATGAATTGTTGAATTTTTTTTTCTTTTCTTTTTTAGATGCGGCACCTGGCTAAGCTTGTAAGTGATAAATCAGAAAATGTGAAACTAAGCTCACGATTTGAGGATCCTTCGTGGTTTGAGTGTCTAGATACATCATCCAAGACTAAAGAAGAGTTCATGTTCAGACGATCTCAGGACCGCATACGTGGTTACCTGTATAAAACACAAGATGAGTTGAAAAAATCTGATATGTTTCGCACAGATCAACAGATTCGTCAGAAACTTAATGCTGCTATGCTAGAAATGTCAATTCAGCTGAGGGCCACCAAGTACTTTGGCGGATATTTTGATAGGAAGGATGACATGCACAGACTGTGCAACTCCTCTGGCAGTTTCCATTGCAGGTAACTTTCTCATATTTTGGAGGGGGGGGGGGGATCCAGCAAATATTGTTTACTTACTAGAGATTACTTTCCTTTATGTTTAAATTTATGGCTACAAGCATAACTACAGCTGTAATAATCAGCATTGCTCTCTTGGAAGTTACTGAGCTATTTAATCCACTTGGGGTAGACATTTTTATAAATTAATTTGAAAATATATACTGTCGCGAAACCATTATCTATGATAGCGCTGCTAGCGTACACAAAGAGCTGGCAAATAATGATAGCGCCAATAAATAACAGACAGATAGTATCGTGTTGTCTCATAAATTCGTTGGATTCTTGTTACGTGTTTAGGACTAAGAACTCCTGAGAACACTGCATGCCCCCATTACTTTTACGTCAAAGAAGTTCCCTAACAATATGGGGTTTGTTTACAAATACAATAATTGAAAAGAATGCTATGAACACAAACCACAGCGACCTCACGGCCAAAGGTAAATAGGTCAACCTATGTAAGAATTGGTAACCAAACTTCAGTACAAGTTTGTGGATGCAACAGTGTGGAGTTGTAACTTGTGAATGTTAATATGGAAGGCAAGAAGGAACATTTTCGACATTTAATGCTGTTTTATTACCGTAAAGGTAAAACCGCCTCACAAACTCAACGGAAAATTTGTGCTGTTAACGGAGAAATGCAGTGACGAATTGGGCATGTCAGATATGTTTTACTCGATTCCGAGCTGGGAACTTCTCTGTGAAAGACATACCTCATTCTGGATGACCTGTGGTTACGGATGAGGAAAGGATAAAGGACATGATTACGAACAACCCCAGAATAACAACTCGGGAGGTAGGTCAGGAGCTAAACTTATCTCATGCAACTGTAGCCAGGCACCTAAAGAAACTTGGTTACGTAAATCTTCGGGATGTATGGGTTCCGCACGAACTGAGTGAACAAAATTTAGTTCAGCGCATTTCCATCTGTGAAGCACCGATAAGACGCAATGAAACTGCCCCTTTTCTGAAACAGCTGGTTACAGGAGACGAAAAGTGGATTGTATACAACAACATCCGAAAGAGAAAGTCATGGCGTAAGAAAGGGGAACCACCACTCTCAATTCCTAAACCAGGGCTTCATCCTGAGAAGATTATGCTGTGCATTTGGTGGGACTGGAAAGGAATTATTTATTACGAATTTCTTCCTCCTGGGGAGACCATCAATTCAGAGAAATACTGTTCTCAGTTGGATCGTCTGAAAGTTGCCCTAGGAGAGAAAAGGCCAGAATTAGCATCTAATGGTGGAGTCATCTTTCATGAAGACAATGCCAAACCACACACTTCTGTGTTAACTCGTCAGAAATTATGGGATTTCGACTGGGACGTGTTACATAACCTGCCCTATTCTCCAGACATTGCCCCATCTGACTATCATTTATTCCGATCCCTGCAAAACTTCCTTAATGGCAAATGCCTTACTTCCTTGGAGGATTGCAGACTCGCTGTAGAAGAGTTCGTCAACCAGAAAACTGCAAGATTTTGGAAAAATGGAATTGATAAGCTTCCTGAGAAATGGAGATATGTTATTGATTATAATGGTGCATACTGCACAAAATAAAGTTTGTTTTGAAAAGTTCATTGCCTTGATTACTTTCGATGACCTTGCGTATGTAAAGAAATTTCCCCTAAATAATTAGGCAACTTCGTTGCCTTAGTTGTGATACGGGCATACAGTGCAGGCGTTCTTTGTCGTAAACACGTAACAAGAATCGAACGAATTTATGAAACAAACCAATATATCACAGAGGTAAAGGACTTGCCGGCATAGATTATGTTACGCTTCTGGAAGGTGATAGAATTTTCGGTTTCTTTACTGTCCCAGAAATCTCTCGAATTTATGAATGAGATATATATATAAGAGATTGTAACATGCCAGGGGACAGTTGTAAAATCAGAATGAGTCGCGTGGTGGTAAGCAGAGAACAGCTGAGTGTTGTAACGAGAGCTGATATAAACTGAACGCTGTTTGTTATTGTCATCGACCATGGAAGATTGTGTTGTATATGTGATGCAATGTTGTTACGTGAGAATTGAACAGTGCATTTCTATGGAAATAAAGAACATTTAGAATTTCGGCAAATTGGACTTTTAATTCTACGAACCCACAAAGTCACAACTGGTGTTGAGAGTGAGACGTTACGACATGGAGGCTACATTGGCACAGATTCTAGAGAAGTTGAAGACGGCAAGTAACTTGGCCGCGAAGATGACCGAATTAACAAGGAAGACGGAGGCAGCAAATAATCTGGCCGCGGAACTGAAACAAATGAAGAGGCTAACGACAACATCACCGAGAAGATGGAAGAAATGAAGGTAGAATTAACAACGAAGACGGAAGCTGCAAATAGCAATTTGGCCGCTACAATGACCGCGAAGGTGACTGAATTGACCACGGAAATGAAAGCCGCAAAGTTTGAAGAGCAGTTGGCCGGCGTAAAGGAGGACGTCATGGAGCTGGGCGAGTGCGCCGAAGACCTGGCGAGCCGCGTTAACGGCCTGGAGGGAAAGGCCGACAGTAGCACTAAGTCCTACTGCATGAATAGAAGAGCACACATCAGAGGAGAAAGTACTATCATAACTAAAGAAATCACTAAAGGATGCCCTCAGGGATCAGTTCTAGGACCCCTCTTTTAGGATATTTTAACGGAACCGATAATAAATAGTTTGCAACAATCGCCTGAAATATTAGAAGTTATAGCATATTAGAAGTTATAGCCTATGCGGATAACTTATTAATATTGGTAGCAGCTAATAGTCGGAATGAACTGGAAGCTAAATCTAAGACTTCTCTTGGAATTCTTGATAGTTGGTGTAAACAAGCCAAATTAGAAATTGCTCCGCAGAAGTCGTTTATTATGCTCTTTAAAGGAAGTTTAAAAAGAGATCTTATAGTCAAACTTAATAACATCAACATCAAAAGAGCAAAAGTTGTTAAATATCTTGGTATGTATATTGATGAGAAGCAGTACTTTGATACCCATATAAATCTGTAGCAATGAAAGCTAATGGAGTATTAATGAAACTATCTGCAATAGCTACGAGAATATTTAAGCTTTCTCCTAGTACAATTCATACATATCATATGAGTTTCATGGTGGGTATAACTGTATATGGAGTGTCAATATGGACACATAGAGTAAAATTGAGGAAGAATATAGATACTCTACGGAAATACCAAAGACAGGCTTTACTTTGTTGCACAGGAGCAGTATCAACGACTGCTACAATGTTTTTATTAGTGATAGTGGGAATATGGCCATTGGATTTGTTGATTAAACAAAGGGCAGCCTACTTTTGGATGAAGCGGAGAGAATTCACAAAGATAGAAAATTTATTGGGAACGCCATGCAGGACGAGGAGAGAAATTAGGAACATATTAATTGAAGAATGGCAACATGAATGGGATCAAATTGATGTAGGAAGAAGGACACACAAAATCTTTCCTAGTATAAATGTGAGGTTAAAATTAAAGGAGATCCAACCAAGACGAAGTGGAATACAATACAATACATTTCAGGACACGGACCGTACAAGACATATTTTAAAAAGATAGGAAAGGCAGATGAAACCATGTGCACAACCTGCATGGAAAAAGATACTCCGGAACATGCTTTATTTGAATGTATAAAGTATACATAACAGCTAGAAGAGAGGAAAGAATTAGCAGGAAAATGTATATGGAACATCATTAGGAAGAGGGAAGATTTTAAAATACAAGAATTGGCAGCGGAGGTCTCAACAATAGTAATGGATGAATATAATCAACAAAGACTGCAGCAACAACTCGTAAGAGACAATATTCAACATAGATATTGTGAACCACCTTCCACACCAAGAAGATCTGAACGACTTCGAGGACAGAATATGGATACCTAGCTTCAACAACCAAAGGAAAAAGAGGAACTTCACCTAGTCGAAGGATTAATAGAAGAGGACAATCTTGGATTCAACAGAAGGATTTGAAGCGACAAAAGAAGACATCAACACAAGAATAAAAGGATAGATGATTTATTAGGGATAGGAAGGTAGAAGTAGTTTAGATTGTGAAAATTGTAAGCTACAATTGTAGCAATTAGATTAGATAGGTTAGTGTAGGTTAGCTTTTCTGCAAAATGTTTGTAAATATCAATATAATTATTATGTTTGAGTAAATATAAAATTGTAATACTGTGTCTTGGTGTAGCATCTAGAGGCCAAGACATAAGAAATGCAGAATAAAAAATAAAAAAAAGTAACACTAAGTCCCTGAACACCATGGTAGAGGACATCATCGGCAGGAGGTTGAAGGACTTGAAGGCAGACGCGCCGGGACAACACATCTGCACGCGTCAAACCACCTAAATATGACGGCGCGACAACTTTCGAAGTCCTCCGCCGCCAGTTCGACACGGTGACCAAATGCAAGTGGTCACCAGAGGAAGAGGCCGCACACCTAATAGCCAGCCTCCAGGGTCAGGCCGCGCCGCAGAAGTCCTGAATGCGGTCCAGAGAATGGCGGCGCCCAAGAACATCTGAGAGGCCCTGGAGAATCGCTTTGGAAACCACCTCTTAGCCGCAGCGTACCACAGCCAGCTAAAGGCAAGGTCACAGCAGCCAGGGGAGACGCTGCAGGAGTTCGCCTTGGCAATTGAGCAACTGGCTAGCAAAGCCCTAGTCGACCTCCCGCCAGAGTTCTTATCCCGAGAGGCTGCCTACACTTTTGTCGACGGTGTACGAGACACGTCAGCGCCTAATGCTCGGTGACTACAAAACCATCCATGAGGCGCTAACGGCAGCATTAAGCATGGAGGCAGCCAAGGTGACAGCTATCCCGACGTCGAGAACGAGGAGTGTCTGCTACACCGGAGACAGAACACCAGCCGAGGGACGCCGGCGAAGACCTAGTGGCGTGTGCTGCGGGTGCGGCCAGCCGGGACACAAGGAGAGAGGGACAGCCGAAACCAGGAAGAGCAGCCGGAAGAACGAGCAAGGCCCATCGTGGCGAGGGGCACGTCGGCGCCATCACCACCATCCCCTCGAGTGACACTGCGCGCCATCAGCCGGCATATTGATGACAGCCTCATCGCGGACGGTTGGGTGAGAGGGAAACCGTGCCGCGTGCTGGTGGACACCGGGGCAGCCGTAACCATTATCAGACCTGACGTGGCCAAGGGCTTGTCGACGAGGAAGCCGAGCCGACCATGCCAGCTTGTGACGGCATTGGGTGACACCTTGCCTGTGGAGAAGAAGGCCCTACTGAAATTGACTTTGGTACGGAGTGCCGTGCGACTGTGGGTGTTCGTCGTGAAGGTGGCTGAGGAGGTTATACTGGGATTGGATGCCCTCAGGAGCCACGAGGCGACGGTCGATGTTGGCAGGAAGGTCCTGCGGCTTAACGGAGAAGAGGTCATACTCCGGAAACCCGAAGAGCGCCTTGGAATCTGCAGGGTCATCTTGAGGAAGACGTGGTGGTCCCCGCGAGAAGCGATGGGGTGGTGACGGCGCGACTGGAAGGCCAGCGGACGAAGAACATGATGCTGGACCAGAAGACGCCTGTGCACGCACTATGGGTAGCCAGAGCATTGTTGCCGTGCCGAGAGGAGGTGCCAGTGAGGCTGCTCAACCTGGCAGACACTGATCACGACGTCCAGGCCGGAACGGAGCTGGGGACGTGTGAGCCCGTGGTCAGCGTAACCGCAATCGACAAGATACAGGAGCCAGTGCCGACACACCTGGGGCCCCGGCTGGAAGGCTTATTGGAGAGGGCGGCCGACCACCTGACCGCAGAACAGATGGAGAAAGTTCGCAGTGCTCCAATTTTGGGATTTCCACAACCAGGTGGCACCTTCCTTGTGGACACTGACGCCAGCGCCCATTGCATTGGAGGTGTCCGATACCAAGTCCAGGACGGCCACGAGTGGGTGATAGCTTACTACAGCAAGACGCTATCCAAGGCAGAGAAGAACTACTGCGTCACCTGGCGAGAGTTACAGTTGTGATGCGGGCATACAGTGAAGGCGTTCTTTGTCGTAAACATGTAAGAAGAATCGAACGAATTTATGAGACAAACCAATGCTTCCAATATGCTTGTTAATAGTTTTACCGTCCCTCTCTTATATTCTAATGTCGGAAACCTATAGTTTCTGCTTCAAATACTTGCAAGACAGTTTGCTACCGGACATGGGAAATTTAAAACTTACTGTCGAAGTTTCCATATAAACTCTCCTGATGGATACCTATGTAAATGTGAAAGTATTGATGAAAGTGTTGAACACTTAATATTTAGATGTGATCTTAATTCCAAAAAGAGATATCTTATTCAACATCTTACATATTGTAATACAGATCTTCAAACACCATTGTTTAATGTATTCCTTAAAAAATGTTGCACTTCAGCCTTTGAGCACTTTATTGGCCAAATTTTTAAAATGTTATAATTATTATCATGTTCTGTTATTTTGATCTTTTTATGTGTTTTTGTAACTAGAACCCTAATGTATCTTACTGGTAAATAGGGTTATTTCTTTGGGAGAATAAATAATAATAATAATAATAATAATCATAATCATAATAATCATAATAATCATAAATACTTGCAAGACATTTCAAAACAATAACATCTGTATATAAATAAACAACTGATATTAGTAGATAGTGTCAACATGAAAAATTCAATGCCATGGCCAGGATTTGAATCACGGATCTCCTGGTTTCCATCCAGTCGCTCTAACCCATTGAGCTACCATGGCCAACTTGCCGTCATGACATTAAATTCTCTATTTGACTTGTATATTTCCCTAGCAAGTTGGCCATGTTAGCTCAGTGGGTTAGAACGACTGGATGGAAACCAGGAGATCCGTGTTTCAAATCCCGGCCATGGCATTGAATTTTTCATGTTGACTCTTATCAAAAACCTTAGCCTATATATGGCTAGAATGAAGAAATGATTAATTTCCATCAATTAACTAAAACTGCTGTTAGTGTCTAGTTGCAAGAAAACCCAGTTAAAAAGAGTGTGAAGTTCATAACTTTTTTTAACTTAGTTCACAAAAATGTATGATGTCAAAGAACACAACATTCATTGCACTGTGCTGATATGAATACTTGTGTACAACTACTGCTCGTTCCAAACATGACGCACAGCTTTATGACTCACAGTAGAGAACATGGTAAGGAGAGATCATCATCTTCTAGCCACAGAGGATGAGGAGGGTGGGGGTGAAGAACAGTCTGCTTTCATTTGAAGATGGTGGAGAGTGATTGTATAGTTAAAACAGCGTGTGTTTAGCACAAAAAGTGATGTTCGGCAAAGGCAAGCAGCATTATGCCATTCTTGCAGAGTTTTGCCATTATTGCTCCATTATCCTCATGAATAGATGCCATCTGCTGTCCCTCTTAAGACCTTTCAGTGAAGTCATACTTTAAGCTCCTTGTCAAAATGCTGAAGTTACCTTGTCTGCAATAAAACGTCTTACCAACCATAAATGACAAAAGATGTTGAGAGGGTGAGCTGATCGATAAAGGTTGCATCAGTAGCACATCAGAGGTTCACAGGCCGCGCTGTGGCTCAGTGGTTAGACCGCTTGGCTCTCACCAAGGCGGCCCGGGTTCGATCCCAGGTGACCGCAAAGTGAGATTTGTGGTGGACAACACTGCGCTGGAGCAGGTTTTCTCTGGGATCTCCGGTTTCCCCCACCATCTCATTCCACCGTTGCTCCATCTTCAACTTATGTATCAATGTCATCTCCTGCGGTGCCGTATGTAGTAAAAGCGGGCGTTAAACACTACACATTTCATTTCATTTCATTTCAGAGGTTCACAAATCACAAAAGGGCAATATCTAAAAAACATAAGGTGGTATCACAAAATGGGTTTCAGTTCTGTAATTAGTGCTTAAAAATCTATTATACCTTGTTTCACGTAAGCTTGCCCAGTATCTCTTAACGGTCACGTGACCTAATCACCTCTCATTGGTTGCTGTTGTGGTAATGACTGTCGTGCGGTAAAAATTAGTTCGTTATTTAACATGGTGATATATCATTATATGTTGGAAGAGAATTGTCAAATTTATATTTTCGTAACTGTTTTAATTAAATATATTACGCAACAGAGTTGATTTATCTGAAATGCATGTTAATTCTTAAACAAAGTAAAGAGGAGGTTCCTTTGCTCTCAAGCACATGGCACGATAGCATGTGATTTAGCGGTAGTGGTGACATTTGTTTATAAGACTTTTATCACTGACCTTGTTTTGAACTGGATTAGTCATGCATCGCCATTCGAAAGTGCGGGAGCTAAATTATTTTATTGATAGTTTATTGCGCATGTATTATATGTATAATGGCAGAGTCTACCGCCAGTTTTTCGCTTAAGTATCGCAAGGATAATTATTTACAAACAGGCGAAAAAAGAATTGTGTTGCATGTGTTTAATGCACTCACAGAGAAGAATCCGTCTTTGTCAGTGAGAGAAGTCGAACAGCTGGGCTCTGAAGTTACAGGTGTGAGTGTTAGATCCGTAGGAACATCGCGACATGAAATTGAAAAAACAAGAAAACTTACCACTCCAGGCAAAAGCAGGAATAAACAAAAGTGCGTGCTCGGAGAAAATACGTGAAAAGTGTTGTGCGTCTTCATGTGTGTAGTTTTTCTTTAGAAACGAACTTCCTAACATAAGTAACATTTCGTCTGCTGTAAATGAGGATGCAGATTTACCAAATTTCAGCAGATTGCTTATACAGCTGGGATTTGTGAATGAAAAAAAGAGGCAAGAAAAATGTGCTAAAAGACAGAGGTGATATTGCTGTGTGGCGAAGACGCTATTTGACAACCACACTGCACCGAGATACAAATCGCTAAATATACACGAAGAACACACGAAAAGTAAAGTATGGTGTGACACGACTTTTAAGACTGAAAGACAAGCATTTTTGAAAGGTATGTGTGCTGGTTTAAAAAATTCCAGTGGAAAAGGCCGAAGGCCTTTCATTATAAACTCTTTCAGTTTCATTGCTCAGCCATTCTGTTTCAATTTGCTCAGTTCATTATAAACTTGTATTTTTGCATGCCTTCATATCCTTATTTGTATGATTTTTGTATGATTTTATTTATCTTCCCGGCAATTATTACGAAATGTGACGGGAAGGCACCGCCTATGGCGTATGACGCGAAAGCATTAGCCAATTAGGGCGAGGGGGAGGGTTGTTGAACGCGGAGTTATACATTTCAGCCGGACAAGGTTATATGAAACGGAGAGTAGAATCACCTATTTTTGGTCATGTGTAAATTTCAGTGTTGTACAGTGTAATTTTGACAATTATTTATCATAAAATCTGATATTAAAGCATTCCATATGTCAGTCACCTGTCACATCTAACTCCATTATAAAACTTTGTATCTGTTTGATAAACATACATTAGAAATTATATTATCATTTTAAGGTTATGTATCTACTGCACAATTTGCATGTGTTTGTGATTTTATAGTTCATTCAGATTATGAAGTATACAAATTAAGTTATTTTATCACACCATGAAGGAATTCTAAATTTAAAAAACTATATGTAGTCAGATGTTTTACACTTTGTCACCTACATTTTTATATTATTTAGGGACTAGTTTCGGAAAACATCACCTCCATTTTCAACCTCTATCCAACTCTGCTGATTCTAATCTTTTATAACTAGATAACCTATGCACATGTATTGCTGGAAGTTATCCCAATTCACCATTTTATGTACAGGCATTGCCAACAACATACTATCAATGTTGTGTGAGTGATGTAGCACTATTGCTACTTTCATTTATCATATGTTGGCAGCCTACATTATGCAGACCCCAAGCCAACTTCGGGCAACATTGCTGTCTTTTCTTGGCCTTCAGGTATACCAACACCAAACCAGAAGGTTATAAATCACTGCCTGCAATTAAACTTTTGGTTTTGTTTAACTATTAGATTAAGTTTATCATTGGGCCAAAGTCATTATGAATTCTCCATGTGTGTTTTTCACCTTTGTATGCATTTGCTTTGTCACGTGGATTTCTTATTCTGTCTTGATATGCTTTAAATTAGCATTTTCCATTCCTATTCTGATTCAGCCTTGGATAGCTAATTCTTATTCACCAGTCACCTCACATAAAGTATGTCCAAGTGTATGCATCTCATTTTGTGTGCCATGTCTTCACAGCTTGTGCAGTCCCTAACTTGCTTAAGGTAGTCATGGTGTTTTGTCCCTCCAACTTTAGTAGTACGAACTGAAATAACCACCCTCTTGCACTTTTATTTACTTCTGTTGATATTAAGAGGGGTAACCTTTTTCTGTAATACAGTAGACTCATGATTAATTAATCCTGATTAAATGAGGCCCCTGGTTCATGGAGTGCATTTTTGGGAAATTAAAACATATTTTAAATATTAATGCAGAGTGTCCATGAAAGGCTACGAAAGATCTTTTTATTTAATATTGTGACAATATTTTGTAGAGTTAGAAAAGGAGTAAACTTGTCAAATTCAAATATTCAAAAGATAGAGATAAAGTCGAAACACAGGACTTCCTGTCAGGATACATGCAACTTATGCTTACTTGTCATACACAGGTCGTCAGCTTAGCCGACATGAGCTGACAAAGGTTTAAATCAGCTGCTAGATCAGCAGGAAGTGAATATTTAAACCCCCAGAATTTGGCTTAAGCAGGGACAGTCTCGCGCGTGCTAGACAAATCTGCAGCATCTCTTTAAAGGCCTCATCTTCTATTTGCGAGGATGGAATCTAGAATGTTGGTGACCTCAGCCAAGGTAAAGCCAACAGCTGACTACTGAACTATCCTTGTTTGTTTTATTATGTAGATTAGTAATTCTAGTTTTGTTTAGAATAAAACCTCTTTATGCCAGAACTACATGTCACCCTTTTAAGACAATCCTTTACCAACCCACAGTCTCCCTTTTAGGAAAAATATCCTTTCTGAGCTGTCCCCTTCAGGTTCCCCATAAAGATAGAAACCCTTAGTGACGTTAAGTGGCTTAAATTGAACACAATGCCACTTCTGGTGCAGGTGCAATGCTTGAATGTTACACCTGGTTTAGGTGCATCATTTTATGTCTTATCTGGTTGATCCGAGTCATTTAACGCCACACCTAAATATAATCTGTTTATTTTTCAATGACACTAAAAGGTATTTACTATAAATTTTAAGGAATGGTGTTATAATAATTCCTATTTAGTTTTAAGCCATTTTCAACCTTTTAGAAAAATATTTTCATCTATTCAAGCTTTTCCACATACAAGTGCACTTGTAGTTAAATCTGAAAAAAAAAAAAAACATATAAAAACAATCAAGTTATCTGTTGGGCTTATAGGCTGTGGTCCAGTAGGATTGAAATATCCCGACGTTTGGCCAAGGACTGCGCTTGTCATCTTCAAGAGGTGTGATCTGTGTTCGTAAGAGTTCGAATGACTTGGTAATGGCCGGCACACTTATATATATATATATATATATATATATATATATATATATATATATATATATATGGCAGGTGGGCAGAGCTTGCTGCTCAGCTGAGCACTCATTGGTCTGGGTCTTCGTAGGGCTGTCTCGAGAGTTTATATTTTGTTCTTTTTTTCCAGCACTGGCATCCAAGTATTGTGTATGTGGGGGGCTTCTTCCTTACGATTGAAATTGTTCAGATGTTTGAAAATTTCTGTTGCTTCCCATTGTAGGTGGGCATGATAGTTGATGGAGGATGATAGGAGCTGTGTCTTTATAACTGATATCATGACCAAATAATGAATGTTCTGCCAAGGCGGATTTCTCTGTTTACCCCAGTCTACTGTGCCACTCATGTTCTCTTAACCTAGTACTAACATGTGCATGGTTGTGCCAAGTAAACCTATCTACAGCTACAAAGAATTTTGTATACTCCTGCTGATGAGTGGGTGTCCTATTTGTCTTTTGCTGATCTTAATAACTTTTATTTTTAATGTTGGTCTGTAAATAGTATCAATGTTGTGAGTTCATAATAGTTTTCCTATATGGTCAGATACACCTTTAACATATGGGAGGACCACTTTAGCAGGCGACATTCTGCTTTTTGTGTCGGATGCCTGGGGTGTAGTGCACACCGTATCTCCTTGTGGCTGTAACTGTTGGCGCTGAAGGCTGTATGTATGTGTTTGAGTTCCTCTTCCAGATACATTTAATGGTATAGGTCTTTAGCTTGCTCATTGAGTGTTTTTATGATGCCTTGTTTCTGTCTTGGGTGATGGTTGGATGTTTTGAATAAATAGTGGTCTGTATGCGTCGGTTTTCTATAGATGGTACATTCAAGACGAAGATCTGAGGTTTTTATGACAAGAACATCCAGGTAGGCCTGTCTGTTGTTTTCATCTTTTTCTGTGGTGCGTACATCTGTCTGTCTTTTATGAATATAATTTTCAGTATGAAAGGTACTTATTTTCCTTGTATGATACTTGAGATGTTCTCTGGCAACCAGAGATGTTTCATGTGGTCTTTAAATCAATTTTCTTAGATATTGTTACTGTTATACTTTTTATAGGCAAAACGTTTATCTGCATCAGTATATTTGGACAATATCATACGAGGGCTATCCAGAAAGTAGATTACGTTTTCGTCTGTTTCCGCTAGGGGCGGGGCTAGCGCAGCCATCTTGGGGTCAGAGCGTTGCGCAGCTCAGTCGGCATCTAGCCGTGCTAGTGAGAGGTTCGTGCTGTGCTCCGTTCAGATACTGTGACGGTTTGAAATGTCTGCGTTAATTGAAAATCCCGCGAGCTGCGAGGTGCGTGCAGTAATAAGGTTTCTGACTGCAAAAAACTGTAAACCGATAGAAATCTATCGGCAGCTTTGTGAAGTGTATGGGGACAACATTATCACTGAAGGTGGAGTGCGTCAGTGAGTCATCAGATTTAAAAATGGCCGAACCACTTGGTTACCACAAGTTTTGTGCAAGATGGATTCCAAAAATCTTGACAGAGGACCACAAAAATCAGCGAATGGCTGCAGCGTTGAACTTTTTGGACGTTTACCATAAGGATGGTGACTCTTTACTCGATTGCATCGTTACTGGTGACGAAACATGGGTGAAACACGTGAACTGTGAAACGAAATTGCAATCAATGCAGTGGGGGCATACAAGTTCTCCCCAAAAACCCAAGAAATGCATGCAAACAATGTCGGCAAGGAAGATGATGGCGACTGTTTTTTGGGACAGAAAAGGTGTGATTTTGGTGGACTTCCTGGAAAGAGGCACTACAATAAACTCTCAAAGGTATTGCCAAACTCTCCAAAAACTCAGAAGAGCCATTCAAAACAAGCGCAGAGGAATGTTGAGCTCTAAGATCTTGTTGATTCACGACAACGCCCGGCCCCACACGGCAAATGTCACTCGTGAAGTTCTTGAATCTTTTAAATGGGAGTTGTTTCCTCATCCGCCGTACAGTCCCGACCTGGCACCGAGCGACTTCCACCTATTCCCAGCAATGAAGAAGTGGCTGGCTATGCAGCGTTTTGATGCCGACGCACAGCTGCAAGAAGAGGTAACGAAGTGGTTGAAGGCGCAGGCGGCCGAATTTTTCGACGAAGGAATTTCCAAGCTCGTACATCGCTACGATAAATGCCTTAATTTGAATGGTGACTATGTCGAAAAGTAGTATTTGAGTGTGGCTTTCATCTGTATGTAATAAAATTTGTTTCCTATACTTTGTTTACTTTTTATTCCAAAACGTAATCTACTTTCTGGATAGCCCTCGTATATTTTAATTCTGTATTATGTGTCTTTTTTTGCATATGGTTTAACTAATGATAAGGGGAATGCATAATAAATTAATATATACTAATGTTGCCAATCATACTTAATGTTACCTATTTTTAAGCAATGAAAAGGCTCTAGAAACATGAGAAAAGTCATTTGCTGATACAACCAATTGTACCCAAAAAAAATATTTTTAAAAAGCACTTGTCAAACATCAAAAACACTTCAGTTCCACTTATATCTTATGATTAGGACAAGTTTCATGGAGCAAGCTTCCGCATCATCAGCTGACGATTGATTCACCAAATGTCAGCTGATGATGAGGAAGCTTGTTCCTTGAAACATATCCTAATTTTAAAATGTAATTGTAGTTGAAGTGTTTTTAAAGTTTGGCAAGTGTTTTTTAAAAATATTGTTGTTAAAGCTCCACTGATTTAAATACTTCTATTTTATAAATTTATTGTATCCAAGATTTTTGCACAGACTCCTTTGCTGTATCTCAGTAAATGTGACTCATCATGACAACTATATGGCAATTATTATATTATAACAAGTTTGAAAAAAAGAATTGGATTGAAAAATGCAATACCATAGCCAAGATTTGTACCTTGGATCTTCATTTTCTTTCTGACTGCTTTAATCATCTGAGCTACCATGGTAATGTTATTGGCACAGTATTCAATTCTCCAACTACTCACTTTTTTCCTAATAAACCATAAAGAAATCATAAGTTCATTTTTGAGATAAGTCCTACTGGCATCTTACAAGATCTTTGGTTGAAACCGTGGCTGTGGCATTGACTTATTCAACCTCTCCAGCTTTGTTCTATACACAATTTAAAAGAATGATTAATTAGCAATGACTGATATATATTATAACAAATTGAATTTCCTATATTTAACTCAAAATATTGTGATCCTAAACCTAAAAAACATAAAACATAATTACAGAACAGCCTCATAGGTGCTTACAGTAATCAGAATAGATGTAACAGCTCGTAATTTGTAATCCCTTAATAATTATAGGTAAGGTCCTTTTAAACTTGCTTCTTAACTACTTTTTGTGATCTTAAGCAAATGGCATCATTACTAGGGTTTTGATAACACACTATTAGGCCATGTTAACTGCAGCACTAAAGTAAATTTTACATTAGCAATCAATACTTGGTGTCAAGAAAAAGTGAAACTGCCTGTCTGGGATTTCTCAGGTTTTCTGTTAGGAAATTTTGTGATGTTTATTTTGTTCAGAAAATTAAAGTGTAAAAATATTTTTCAGTTTTCTCTCATTGATGATTGCATGTTCAGAAGAAAGAAAAAAAGTGTTAATGTCTTGTGATTGTGATTCTTTTGTCTCTGCAAATTAAATATAATGTTAAATAATACATGCTTGTTTTGTATTTTAGAGGTAGATGGGATGCAGCAAATTGTCGCTATGATGGTGCAGCAGCTGGCATGGGACATCGTATAAATCCTTATGCAAGCCGTGAAGCCAGAATAGTGTTTTCAACATGGAATTTGGATCATATTATTGAAAGATCTCGCAGCATTTTACCTGCTATTCTTGAAGCAGCAGTTGAGGCCACAAAGAAAGGCTGTTTAATCAATAGCAAATATTTTTTTCAGCTTCTATTCACAACATATAATCTCAAGCTGGTACATATTGTTTGTCATGATAAAGGGGCACATACTGCTAAGTGTGATCCAAATAACTATTTAATATCAACTAATGAGACACAGTGTTCCCAGCAAATGTGTAATGAAGCACCTGTTGTTGCTGTGCCATGATGTCTGAATTTGCCAAAGCTAATAAATAAAATATGTGCTTAATTTTAATGGGCTTTTATCTTCTCATCCTTTCAAAGATTATATTTTTCCATGAGGGTAATGTCATTATATAAAGCTAAGCTTACATGTATCCTGTAGTTCTAATGCTAACATTAATTAAAACATTTCATTTAGAAATTTTTACACCTTTTTTGAGTTATTGCAATGCCCCAAAGCCTACAGTACATGTGGAAGAAAGAAGGCATGGTAAAGATGTGACCAGCATATATTACAAAAAATATATAATTGGTTACAAACTTCACTTTTTTAAGGAATTATTTCTTCACTGAATACAAAACTAGTTTTGCAAATATATCTTCACCGAAGGCATTTATTTCTTTATAAAGTGTGATGTACTTTTGAGTTTGATTTGAGTTTGATGATGTAATTCTTTATCAAATTCTTGACTGGTGGGATTAGGAAGTTTATTTATCTGTTTTTGTGCAGCATTTCACTTTTGAAATGAAAACCTTAACCTTGATGAAAATCCAAAGCAATCCTAACAAACTCACAACATGGGAGAACATCTCAATATAGAAACACAAAGATCAATTAATAAACTTGGAAATCCCACCTGTCAACAGTTTAATAAAGAAGTTGATTGTTCCACCATCAGAGACTGCAGGGAACGACATCAGCATGAACAACCTTCAAGTTTGAAAATGGACGCAACAGCTCCTGAAATTAGTACAAGGGCAGATCAAATATAAATGGGAATTTTAATATAACTCTGCTGTTGGTAATAATTTTGAGGAGAGACTTTGCCAGTATGTTGGTGGGGGTATCCCAAGAGGGGGTATTGTGTGTGCATGCACTGCAGAGAACGGGGCTGCATCAGTATGCCATGAGTGAGTAAGAGGTGCACATCTCTGTGACGCAATGCATCATCAAATTTCTTGTAAAAAAGCGCACCAAACCATTGGAAAATTTGAGACAGCTCTGTGCACAGTTTGGGTTAGAAACGCTTTCGAAGACTGGAGTGTATGAGTGGGCTAAAGTGTTTGTGGTGGGAAGAGAAGCTGTGGAAAATTGAACCTCATAGGAGGAGGTTGCGGACAAACATTACTGCGGACAACATTGTTGCCATTTGTGACATTGAAGGTCGGCACATAAAATTATACGAAATTGATTTTTCCCCAGAAATAAGTTACGGAAGTGTTCAAACAATCATCTGAGATGAACTCCATTACAGAAAATTTTCTGCAAAATAGGTTCCTCATCCCTCAACAAAAAAAAAAAAAAAAAAAAAAAAAAAAAAAAAAAAAAAAAAAAAAAAAAAAAACGTTACGCCAGGAAGTTTGTCAGAGACACTTGCATTGCTACAAGGAGGGAGAAGATTTCTTGTATCACATTGTGGTTTGTGATGAAATGTGGGTACATTACTACACCCCAGAGTCAAAGCAAGCATGGAGTGGCGGCAAGGATACGAAGCAGGTGCGGTCAAGGTCAGAACATGCCCATCTGATAGAAGGGTGCTTACAACCATTTTCTGGGACTCCGTGGGCATTTTGCTGGTGGATTTTCTTCACAAAGGATAATTAATGCAGCCTATTACTGTCACATTCTGGATGAAGCAAAAGCTGCACATCGCAACAAGCAACACCGACAACTGATCCGAAATGCCATTCTTCTCCATGACAATGCGAGGCCACATACTGCTACTTTGTGGGAAAAACTGGAGAAAATGCATTGGACACCTCTGGAACACACTCCTTACATTCCAGATTTATCACCTTGCAACTACCATTTGTTTGGACCACTCAAACAAGACCTAGGAGGACAGCGCTTTGATGATGACCCACGTGGAGAAGAGTTCTGTGCAACTGTCTCCGCATGGGTCCTTATTTCTACAAGGATGGCAAGTAAAACTTGTGTATTAAAGGCAGGACACTGCAGAAAAGTAATCTGTATATGAGCATTTTTGTTTGTTGATAAAATAAATTTAAAAAAAAAAAAATATTCCCAGTTATATTTGATCTGCCCTTATACTTCAAAAATTAAAATGTAAGTGGCATAGTGTAATAAAAACTGACTACAAATAGTATTATGAATTATAATACAAAATATATAAAAGAACAAAAGCAAGCAATGGAGTTTGATACAACATAGGAATTATGTCTGCTATTCTCTTGTTCTAAACACATTGTTACCTCTGCAATGCCATGCACAACATTTTGCTGATGTCTTCACATATTTGCAGTTTCTTGAAAGAATGCATCATTCAGTTGCATTGGGTCAGTGGGGTGGTATTTAAGGTTACCACAAAGCAACAATTAGCAAAATTAAAATCTGGAGATTGTCAAAAATGGCAACTGCTGATACAGTTGTCAAAGATTTAATTGTTTTGCAGGAATATATAGTGGCACACCATCTTGTGTGATGTTTTTTCATGTTATGATTCCTGTTTAGGGACAATGAAGTTTTGTGACATGCTGGAGTAGTGCTCCTGTATAATGAAACAATCTCTCATACTTCAAACAAATAAAGACCAGTGGTGAATTGTGTATGTTTTACATGAGGCAGCAAACATATTCCCATTGTTTTCTAAAAATCAAACCCCATTTTGATTGCTCAACAAAACCATTTTGTTCATTTGCTTCAATATATATATATATATATATATATATATATATATATATATATATATATATATATATATATATATATATATATGAGGGAAATTAATAATGGATCTTGTCTCTTACAAACTGAGGGCACGTTGAATAACAACCTGTACCTAATCATCTGCGAAAGGTAGTAGATCTGTCCTAAACGGACCCTTGGAAGTTATCGACTCTGAGGGCGCCAGAAATTAACGCAGATGGTTTTCTCAGCTCAGAATTGGAAACCGTTTTTTAAACTCCAATCCTTGAGGTTGTCTTGGTCTGTAGATGGCACTCTAGAAAGTGTGCACTGAGATGTACAGTAGACGACAAAGTTGTCTACAAATAGGCATGACGAGACCCCCGTAGGAACACATTTCGAGATAGAGTTAATCGCAATAGCAAACAACGTAATACTTAGTACCGATCCCTGTGGTACACTGCTCTGAACAAAAAAGATTCGAAAAAACCGAGCCGACCCTTAATCGGAAAAAGCGGTCTTTCATGAATTCCTGAAAGAAGAGTCGTAGGCGTCCATGTATATTCCAGGTATGCAGATTGCGCAGCAACCCTGCCCGCCAGCTGAAAAATAATCTTGGTAAGGAGTCATGCAATGAACCTGATGATAAATTCTGGGTATTCACAGAAATACAGTAAGAAATATTATGACAAAAGGAATACCAAACATGCCGATCAAGTGTGAAAACAAAAGGAAACATTTCTCTAAAGTAGATAATTTCACATGCGATTTAATTCGGCGAGAAATTTATAGATTCTATGCAAAAGGGAGAGCGCCCACCTTAGACGAATTGGTTGCACATTTGCAAGAAATTTGTGATTTTCCATTTGGGCACTGCACTTTGCGCCTCCTCCTACAGGAGCTGGGTTTCAAACACCGCACTTTGAATAAGTTAAGGGCTATTATGGAATCCAGTAGAATTGTAGCTTAGCGATTATATATATATATCAAAACTAAGGAAGTTTTGCAGTAATGGACACAAGATAATTTGTTTAGACGAAACCTCGTACGATACCCACGACGTATCGAGAAAGGTGGCAACATTGCAGAAAGGTCTGGGAGAAGGAGGGCCTGTGTTGTAAAACGATTATAAGGGTTCGTCAAAGGCAGCGGCCGACGTGCACATCAGTTAACTAAACAGACTCTACCATCATTAGTTCGCCTCTGGTGTCTAGCAGGGTTCGCTACGAATTCCTATTAATTTGTAGTAGGTAAAAATGTTTAAGAAATGGAGATGTGTTAATACCTACACATTTCTTGATTCCCGGAAAACTGCAAATAATCGGTACAGTTTGAATTTATGGTTCCCTAATCAATTTTCCTTTCGATGTTCTTAAGCCAATCAGAGACAGTAAAGTGAAGTAAATCAAATTTGGGGCAATCCACGTAATAGGAGCTGGTTCCACTTTACTGCTCTGAACACCTTGGTTTCAATGCCAGTCTAACTAGTAATCATAAAAGGACTACACGCACGGCAGAGGTGGGTTATAATATATCCCATACAGGTGGGTGATGTCAGCATATCACGCATTTTCCAGCTGGATAGTTGGCTCAAGGGCTCCTCACTTTGTTCATGGTTTGCACAGTTCCTATATCTGGAATTTAACACGGTTTTGTATCTATGCCCCCAAGTAGAGCACCCCCGGGAAGAGGAAGAGGGGAGAGGAGACAGAGGGTGGCCGACCCCAAGGAGTCACTACAGTACAGAGGGCGACATGCCTACACGTTACTAGTAGAAACTCCCCAGTGGTCCAAGACAATCGTCATCCCACCTGCCGTGGCCCCGAAATTGTCAAGTGGAAGGTTCGCGGTCCGGAGCCCCCCCCCCCCTCAGTGCAAGCAAGACTCCAGGCAGGCTTGCACAATCGGCATCTCGCAAGCCACGTTCCTGAATGGGCCCACTAGGTCGGTTCGGAGACCGGAGTCCGTGCCGCCGGAGGGGAAAATGTTTACTCAGAGTATATCAACCTGCCATGCAGCGCCAAGACTCTCGCCGACACTTCTACTCTGAAAGAGATCACCAGATGAAAGATGATGTGAAATGGAGGGACAGGAAATTCGGGGAATGTAACTAACCTACCCAGCATTCCTCTAGCAACCCGGGAAAACTCCCGACAAAACCCATGGGCCAGGTAGGTCGGCCACGGGAATCGAACCCGGACTTCCCAAATACGGGCCACAGACAGGACCGCCTGAGCCATCCCGCTCGGTTCGTGGCCATTTACCTCTCTAAGGTTATAATAAGATGAATTTGGCTTTATTTGGATGTATTAACGTCTTTAAAAATGTGCATTATATGGCAGGAGTTAACCAAGTACGTTTAGTGCGGTACAACAAACTTTCTTCTACTTTCTCTTAACTGAGTCCCAAGTTTGGAACAGCAGAATTTGATGATTAGAGACTGCGGGCGTGAAAGTTTGACTGCGTTTCGTATGGTGTCAACGAATTCCCACAAACCCAAACCCAAAGTGCGTTAACTTTGAAAAGTTGAACCTCTTGGTTATTTCAGAGCTTATTCTGAAGCGCAGAGATTGGCCCCAGTGGTCATATTACGCACGATTGTGTACACAGTATTTTAAACAGCTTTGTGATATTCTTATTAGGCTAATAGAGGTTCCTTGACCAAAAGAGGGGCACAAATTCAACAACATATGTGAACGTTTACGCCCTACAGTGCCCATACCGTACTCTTCTCAACATGAGTCCCTTTTTGAAATACAAATACTAAGAGTCGCTGGTATTATTTTGAAACCTCATATTTAAGCCCTAACAACTTTCCTTGGAGGGCTAGAACAAAAATGGAAATTTTCAGACCTTAATAACTCAGTCACTATTCACCAGTTGTTATGCAAACCCGTTTTATAGAGCAACAGTATCGTAATTTTATAAAAAGAGACAGTATTTTTCTACTCTTTTTTCTTCAAATTTTATACTTTATGTGTGATGTCTGCACAAGGTAAGGCCACGGTAATAATTAATTTAAGTTTTGATGCACTATAACTTATAACTTTAAGATGAAAGAAAAATAATCGAAAGCCTAAATAATTTAATCCTTGTTTAATAAGTAAGTTTTCGATGTATTCTTTCACCATGACAAGTTTTTCAAAAGAAGAGAACGTTTGCATATCGCCAAAATAAATGAAATGTGTAGTGTTTAACGCCCGCTTTTACTACATACGGCAGTGCAGGCGATGACACTGATGATACATGAGATGAAGATGGAGCACCGGTGGAATGAGATGGCGGGGAAAACCGGAGATCCCGGAGAAAACCCGCCCCAGCGCCGTGTTGTCCACCACAAATCTCACTTTGCGGTCGCCTGGGATCGAACCCGAGCCGCCTTGGTGAGAGCCAAGCGGTCTAAACACTGAGCCACGGCGCAGCCATGCATATCGCCATAAAGTTTGTCTGTTGTTCTCTGTAAGGAAGAGATACAATTTCAGTATGGCCAAAAGCAGTAACAAATAAATGACGAACGGGCGACATGACAAATCCGATGCATGGCGCATAAGCCAACTTCAAGTACTGTTAAGTCGCCGCACTAGACGCGCCACCATACGGAATATCGGGGAGCACACAGTGATTTATTTATCAGCAGTCTCCTAGTGCCCATGTTCACCGTGTGTCCAATGTTGGAGAGGCTGCGGGTTCGATTCCTTCTGCCGACTTGCCTGACCATGTTTTTTCTTTTTCTTCTTCTTCTTTTTTCGGTGTTTTCCCGGATCACTAAGCGAATGCTGGGAAGGATATTTACCTTCCTTTCATTTCTTCTCTCCATCCGGTCTTTCCAGATAAACAAATGAAATAAAATAAAAATCTGCATACTATACCCCGGCACCTAATTTCTTAATTCGGGGTAAATACCCAGACTTTTATTCATTTATTAAAACATCAAAAACATATACAAAACATACACAATTTACAGATTATAAATAAAAAAATTACAAACATTTTAAAATATACTCTCATCAAACATAAAAATCCACAACACATTTCTAAAAAGATACATACATAAAATAAATTAAATTTCAAAAATATGATTAAAATTTTAATTTTTTTCTAATCCATCCCTTTCAAACTTTTAAAAAATTAATTTAATTTTTTTTTCAAAAATTTCAAACATACTTAGAAATATTTTAAACAAGAATATAATATTACTGGTTTCCAATAACACATAACTGGTATTGCAGTTATTAGCTTAACTATATTTTCAAATTCCCCATACTAAAATTTTTGCCGCCGGTAGCCGGCAGCCACCATTGGTACTGGTATCCGAACAAAAATATCCCAACCACACAAAACTATTAATTACAGGTTGATTAATTACCTACGATACATTTTAAAAATGAACAGGTATTGATTTAACTAATGTTCAAGAATCAATAAAATAGTCTTACAATTAATTATAATTTAAAGAACAAAAATATTATTAACAGAATTATATAACATTTCAAAATTATTATTGACAATCATGAATTAAAACCTTTATAACTTAATATATATAACTTTACTTTAACTTTCTAAAATATTATTTACAAAATTCATATCAAAATTAAAATTCAAAACCGAAAAAGTTTTAATACACAAAATAATTTCCACTTCCAATTAAAACTTATAAATTTTAATACAAAACATTTTAAAAAAAGCAAATTTAAAACTATCATTTATTATTATTCAAATATTAAACTTATTTAAAATTTAAAATTTTTATTGGTCTTTACAGATAACAAGAGATCATTGGTGTTGTGCTGTGGTGGCCTCTGTGCTCTGGAAATGTGGTGTTCGGCTGAGGGGAGATGCTGTGGTCAGCCGCCACCCTTCCAGGGGCGGCCTGGAACTCCATCGGGCTAAAGAGCCTGCCTCACTTGTTCGGGACTCAGCGCAGCTGTAGTGGCGTTTGTGTTGGATTATGGTCGTCTCTTAGATGCTTTAATCTCACTCTTCCTCCTGGATCTGACGCACAACAAGCCCTTGGCTGCAGTATCGGAATCTATGTCATGAGAAAAGACAGACCGAACCCCTCTGTACCCTGTGAAAAAAGTTCACCAAACACTTACCAGATTAAAAGGAAAATGAGTGGAATAATAAAAATTTATAATAATAAGAGGAAATAATAAGAATTTGTTGATATATTAAAACAAATGATGGTATGTAGAAAAAGTCCTGCGATAGTTACATACAAAAGTTTTTAAACAAAGAAATTACTCGTGTCAGAACAATGAACTAAACTATTATGTAAATATCTTCTACAGCGTTTTTAAATGCAGCAAAACGGGTTGGGGTTTAAAAATTCGCCTTTTTCCTGAGGTTCCTTCAGTCCTCATAGCACAAGTTAGAGGGAAGATAACCTCACATTAGTCATGGGATGTTCCCTTCCTAAATTTCCATTCCTGTATCATCACTGTCCACAGCTTATGGTGCTATATGTCGTAAGAATGAGCGTTAAACACTACTAAAAGCTTTATACTAAAAGGCAGGGGCGGCTTCTGAGGTAGTGCCGCTGTGCCATGGCACCATCTGTATGAAAACGAAAGAAAGAGAAGTGTATAAGAATTGCGCAAAAGTAATTGTTTATGAGTAGTTGCTCCCTCGTTTGAATAGGCGCATTGAACGCCAGCGCTCTCTCTTGGTTGTTTTCCGTAGCTTGGTGCCGATTCCAGAACGGCACCGTCTACGCTCATAAACGCATATGTTAGGGCTAGGGGCTAAGATGTCTGCTTATACACGGCTTCTTATGGAAGAAGGTCAGATAAGGTAATGCCAGGATTTCTCTGGCGCATAACTTACGCTTTGCCCGTTAGAGTGCAATAAAACACGGGACTTCAGAGAACCACGATCCTGCCACCTAGCGAAAGACAATGGTAAGAATACATTTCGCGCTAAACCTTCCTTTAATGCAGTGTCACCATCCTACTGCAAGTTAATTCTGAGGAACCTCAAAACGCAAATTAATGCTTAATGAAATCAGTTGCAGAAACACAACACATAGATATCCTTATAAATAAAATTAATTGGGTTTCAATGTGAATATAGTATTAGATTTTAAAATTTAGGGACAGTATTTCAACATGTGCATATTTCACAGCAGCAGTTTTGTTGGTAGAACACAAAACCCGCGCGGCCAGCATGTGTTGGACACATGTTTTCAAAGCAATGGTAGAGTAGTTCTGTATGTGCTACTGTAGTGCTGTAGTTCATCGTGAGTACGGATTTTTAAAACAGTGTTCAGTGTTTTTCTTTAAGTTAAAACTCACAGTAAAGTTACGAACATGAACAAGGTGAGTGAATTACTGAAAACTTCATTTAGTAACAGGACTCTAAGTGAATAAATTCAGATAAAAACAATGGGTAGGCCACTCTCGAATCTGAATCTGCAGCAGCAAAAAAAAAAAAAAAAAAAAAAAAAAAAAAAAAAAAAATCGATGCCGTAAGTTTAATCCGGATATTTATCAAAAGATCAAGTGGATTTGCGGCTGTGATGAAAACAATGCAGTTTTTTGTTTTCCTTGTGTGTTATTTGGGGGAGATGTTCATTGGTGTAAGACTGGAATAACTGATATTGGGCATTTATGGTCTAAAATGAAAGTGCATGAAACATCGAAGCGACACATGTACAATGTTCTGAGTCTTTCATTTCTAGGCAAAACCAATATTCAGGACAAATTAGATTCGCAGTATAGGCAAACAGTCAACAGCCATAACAAACAAGTAGACAAGAACAGGTATATATTGAACTTAATTATAAACTGTATTCGGTTCTGTGGTGCTTTGGAGCTGGCTCTTAGGGGACACGACGAATCTGACGCCTCTCAAAATACGGGGGTTTTTCGTGAGCTCATTCAGTTTAGTGCGGAGTTGGATAAAGAACTTCAAGTGCATCTCAGTCAGTCATCAGTATTCAAAGGCATTTCTAAGACTGTTCAAAACGAACTCCTGCAGTGCATGTTGGAAGTGCATCACGAGGAAGTGCGCAAAGAAATAAAGCGTGCGGATTATGTTGCAATAATCGCGGATGAAACCACTGATGTGTATTGCGAATTTCAGTTGGTTATTGTTTTGCCATACATTGTTTATGGAACCCCCGTTGAAAGATTTTGGAATTTTGTTAATCCAGAAGGTCAGAATGCTCAGTCTATCTCGGAGTGTATTCTGAAAGAAATCGAACCCATAATTGGAGATGACCGAGCAAAACTAATAGCTCAGAGTTACGATGGTGCAAACGTTATGAGTGGCGAGTCAAACGGAGCACAGAAATTAATAAAAAAACAAATACCCAGATGCGCACTACATTCATTGCTATGCGCACCAGTTCAGCCTTATAATGTCTACTGCAGCCTCAATTAATCGAAAAGCCCGCATCTTCTTTGCACATCTTTCAGGCATTTCTTCTTTCTTTTCAAATTCGTCACAAAGATCGAAAGTGTTGCATAGCATAATTCAGAAAAGCTTACCCCGTGTGTCTCTCACAGGATGGAATTACCATTCGCCAGTAGTAAAGGATATTTATGAAAACAGGAAGGAGCTTATTTCTGTCATGGAAACAATGAGTGAGAACATAAAATTACCCTCTACTATTGAAAAAGCTGGTTCATACAAACAAAGACTGCAAGATAGACTTCATTTTCTGGCTATCGTTTTTCTATAAGATAATGCCTCATATGGACATACTTTTTAATCACTTTCAAAAGAAGACAACTGAACCAACCAAGGTAAAACAAGACATTCATAACTTTGAAACAATAATGCAAAACATCAGAGATGACATTGACTCCATCATCAGTCAGGTTAGTTTTGAAAATGACGAAACAATGCCTTACAAGAGAGCAAGGATTTATGATAATAACAAAAAGCAAAATGCTTTGGAGTTGTGTGATACTATCTTTTGTGAAATAAAATCACGTTTTCAGTTCACTGGGCACCTAATTGCAACCAACTTATTTGATGTAAGCCAGTTTGACAATTATGTAACACATTTCCCAGACAAATATCTAGAAATTACGGACACATATACATTTCTGGAGAAAAGAAAGTTGAAGGGAGAGCTTCAAGTGTTTTATGCTAGGCCTGAGTTGAGAGCAGTTTCCGGTGCGGTTCCGTTTCTTTCGCTGATTCTAGAGGATGAACTCTGTGCTACTTTGGAAGAGACTGTTAAGGTTTTGAAACTGTTAATCACTATGCCTATCTCGACATCATAAGCTGAGCGGTGCTTTTCAATGCTCAAGAGGATTAAAACTTTTCTACGAAACACAATGAAAGAAGAGCGATTGAGTGCCTTAGGAATGCTGTCCTGTGAAAAGCTGTTCGTGTGCAAAATTGACAATTTCAATTCAAAGGTGATAGATTTATTTGCCAACAAGAAGGAGCGACGAATGGATTTTCAATACCGTTCCTACTAATTCATTTGAAGCTGTCTTCATAAAGTCATGGAGCTGCTCCTTTCGGTGAGTACAATGCTTTTAATTTTTAACAGTTAGTAATTTCATTAAACCATTTTTAAAAATTCAGATTACTCATTTTGAAGTGAAAAATTGCGTCTTGTGTGTGCGTGCTTGTGTGCTCGCTCGTATGTGTTTGTGAGTGTGAGACAAAGATTTCTCGAGTTTGTTTCGTTTGATTTCAGCGCGAGAAAAATTATGGCTAAAGCAATACAATAACTGTCTCTCTATCACGAAATCGTACACGAACGCTTCGTATCACATTCTCCATGAACTGTATTATCAAACTGTTACTGTACTCGTTACACCTGTGCGTAACAAGAGTACGGATGTAATAAATATCTATTTCCGTTTCCCTGTACGTTCTGTATGGTACAGTATATTATAAAATAGGTTGCATTATTGATAAGACTACCTAAATTGTTCGTAATTGGTGCACATATTTATATTTTAACAACTCTTATTTATTTATGGCACCATTAATACAATACCTCACCGGCCGCCCCTGGAAATACCTTATTGTTTTACTATTAACAACGTTTATATTTACTACAGGAGTGTTTGGTTTAGTTTGAGGAGTGAAAACTGTTTCAGTTACTGAGTCAAAACCATTAGCTTTAACATCCACCACCTTACTAATTAGTTTCCCCTTAGTACTGAACAGATTGCCCTATTCAACAGGTTTCCAAATTTGAAGGATCCCCTTCTATTTAAATGAACTCCGTCTCTAGCAAAGTCTCTATCTTCTAACCAATAATTTTCATCAACCAGTAAACAGTCTTTCTTCTCACATAGCCAGTTAATTTCTTGATTTATTTTCATTATTCTCCTAATATTTACATCCCACCTACGAAGTACCCCACTTATTATGATTTTTGTTTCTTTTGATTTCGATCTAATGTTGTTTACAAGATCCATAATGTCCCCCATTATCTCTTCTGCCATTACTCCATGTTGAATATTGTTCGTACCTGCATGTATCAGCATTACGTCTGGTTTTTGCTGCTGAAGGTTCATCTTCTCCACTTTTTCTTGCAGCTCGCCTACCTTGATTCCAGGAAAACAACGTAATTCAAAACCTTTTTCCCGACACAGGTTTCCCGAAAACTTTAGTATCGAGTCGCCTACCACAAGCACATTTTTGTTTTTTATTTCTGTTTCACTTTCACAATGTTTCACATTTCGCATTTCACTTTCCACACGGTCTTGTGCTTTATTTTGAATTTCAAGCCTGTTCTTTATGCCACTACTGCGTTGCTTTGTAGAAGAATCCTGTTTCCCATTCCTGGTTACAGTAGCGACGGTTTTATTCTTGCAGTCGCACTCTTTCTTCTTTTTGAGTTCTTCATTTTCCTTTTTTAAAAAGTTGATCTCTTTTTGAGCATTTTGAAGAACTCTGTTAAGCAGGTTAATCACCACGTGTAGCGATGCTATTGTTTGTGCATCTCGCGTCTGCTCTATGGCTCCCGTAAGCAGCTGATCATTTGCATCAAAATTCTCCTGAGTTGCCTTGTCCTTTATGCTGTCTTCATTTCCCTTTGCTTCTTTGGTATTTTTAGTTACTAGAGGGCGTTCATTTGGTTTATCTTCTAGGTTATTGCTCATATTTACGTATAAATTGTGTTTACTTGATCGCGTTACAATTCCTACGGCCGCCATCTTAGAACTGTTAGGTGGAGAGGAGCGTGTGGTTTCGGAGAGTTTTTCCATATAACGCAATGAGGAGACTGTTTTGAAAACGTATTTATGTGAAGCGAGTTAGTGTCAGCACGTATAATTCGTTATTGAAAGTGTATAAAAGTGAGCATTTGAAACATATTGCGGATTGAGAAACATATCCGCTATTGTCTATATCACATTGGTTTCGTGTGTGCACGTACTTTAAAGTTTTAAGCCAATTCTTCTTCGGGTTATAAACGTAATCGATTTGATAATGCAGGAAGATGATGATCCGGTCATCAAAGAGATTCCGGTTTATTTATCCAAAATGTTGGCAGAAAAGCTATATGTTTTTCAGTACCCAGTACGATCTAGAGGAGTTAGTTATGAAGATAGCAATGTTTTGAAGAGTTGTATCAAGCCACAACATCAAGAAGTGAAACTAGAATTGGAGATGGATACTAGGAGCTCTAGTTATGACATAAACAAAGGTGAACAATTGGCTGTGAATGTAGATGGTACAGGAAAGAATGCAAATCCCAAGAAGTCAGATGAAAAATGTTTCCAGAGTGACTTGATGGATAAACAAATTCTGCAGTCTACACGTTCAGTTCAGGATACATCCAAATATGCAGTAGCTGTGTTACATGACAATGAGCTACACATAACTCCACTTCAGGGGATTATACACTTGAGACCGAGTTTCTCATATTTGGACAAATCAGACAAACGTGCCAAAGAAGAAGCTAAGAAGCAAAGTGAAAATGACCTATCAGAAGAAGAGGAAGAGGCAGAGAAGGTTACAGTGAAATTTGATCAAAAAGAAAAGGAAAGGATAAAGCGTGCCAGGGAACGATCTTTTGGGTATTTAAGTAAAAAGAGTGCTGAGGAACTTTGGTTTTATACTGAGTTTCATCACAGCTACACTGAAAAGGCTGACTTTGAACGTGGGAAGCTTTACTGCAACAACACAGCAGAAAATTCAAGTGAGCTAAGCTTAAAAATAGAAGATTACACGAAGTGCCTGGTACCAAGTGAAGATATGATAGAAGAACCTAGTAATGCTTCTTCGGATGTTATTACTTTGAGCAGCTTGAAATTGCTGCCTCTTGTTGAACAAGTAAAATACCTAATACGAGAAGCGAAGCTGCTTCCATTTTCTCAGCTTGTATCTGTATTAGGCCAGAATGCAGACAATGCTGGACTTCTTCGCACAGTGCAACAAGTTGCAGTGCTGGTTCAGGGTAATTGGGTTGTTCGCAGTGATGTACTGTATCCAAAAGATACATTCAGTAGCATTAACGGTGTACCTGCAGAACTTATGTGTCGTGGAAGAGACTATATTCTTTACCTTTTCACTCAAAATCTTTATGTGGATATCCGGAAAGTTTGCTGCATCGTGAAGCTACCATCAGAAGAAATTACAGAAATCCTGGTAAATATTGCTATATTACGCCCCAAAAAGGGATGGGAGCTGCAGCTATGCTACAACAAGGATTTCATTACAAGATACCCGGAGGTTGTGCAACGGCAGCAAATGTTGTGGGATGTAAAGCAGAAGCAGCTTAGTGAAGCATTCAAAGAAGACAGCTGCTCCTCTCCAGGCAAATCTAGCTGCAGATCCAATAGAGGCTCATCTGTGTCAGACAATGATGATAGCAAATTATTTGCTTATCCTCAGATTCCCAAATGGCGCAGCAAATCCTTCAGTTCAGACAATAAAAGTGGCGCAGAGGGAGGTGTTGTAAGGTATAAGCGTAATAAAACTACAATTTCATCAACAATTCCGCGAAAAACAGCCAAGCACAGTAATTTAATCTATAATACAGAAGTGTTGGAAAAGTGACGCATCAAGCCGGTCATGAGCTGGTAAAATTAAGACATCACAGATTCTGCAATAAAGGTGATTAACTGAAGATTACATATTTTTGTTTTAAAAGCCAATTGGTAGTGTAGTCTGCGTATACATTATCTTATAAATTTCAAGAAATTGTGACAAAAAAGAGTTTAAGATTTGTTTAAATTCATTATGAACTCTTTAAGCTGGAAAGTTAACTAATAGCATGATTAAAATCAAAATGAAAATGCCTCAGTTGGACATACCTTAATAACCTTTGCTTATTAATTGGAGGCTTTCTAAAGCAGCTATTATTTCCAAGTGCATATTCATTTTGAATTAGTGACTTATATACTAAGCAAGATCATTTTACCACATAAGTGTGGAAAACAATTTAGTTTTCTGCCAATTGTTATAAATAGTAGTTGGAAGTCTTATTTTTGGTTGACTAAAATGTATTTTTTGTCTCTTCTTTTTGCAGGTGAATATTATCTTCCCCATCATATTCTTCATCATATGTTTGTTTCTGGTTACCCTCCCATGCTACGTGAGCCCATGGGAAGTAGGCATTGGACTGACTTTTATTCTTTCTGGTATTCCGGTCTACATTATCTTCATTTACTGGAAAAATAAGCCTGTATGGCTGATTAAAGCTTCAGGTAGGATATTTGTTATGCTTTTGTGTCTGGGAATTATAAGCTTAATTAAAATCTAAATTTGGCAGTACATAATGCAATTTAGGGGAGAGAGCAAGAGGCACACAGATGTAGATAGCAATACATAAGGGAATGATCTCTTAGTGATGTCCTTGAGAGCAAGTCAGGATGAACGTGCAATATTAACAATGAACTGTCTTTAAAGGATTAGTTTAAATTAATAACCTGATATAATTATAAGTTTTAATTTGCTTATATATCCTTTCATGGAAGTGTTGAAAACAGTGTTTAAAAGTGAGTGTTGTTTTGTGTTATTAATCGACTCCCAATTAATTTAATTTGCTTATATATGTTTAAGAAATAGTTCATCTCCATCAGTGATTGACTTCTTAGATTTAATTGTTGTTATAGACAGGTTATTTGGTGACATCTTGCGGTTAAAGTGTTGGACTTTTAGAGAGAGTATTCTGGTGCCAAATAAAAATCTAATGTTTGTATCCTGCTTATATGTGATTCTCTGGTGTGTAGAGCTCAGTTGCATATCTGACTGGTTTTATCAGTTTAATTTGGCATAATTTCATGGTTGATACACCAGAAATGAAGAGCTACTGCAAAGTTTTGTGTTTTTATTTTGCACATTTCAAGTGTTCTTTTAGTCCAATTTCTTTGTCTCTTCTAGTTTTACCACCTTAAAACTTTTTTTTTGTTCCATTTATACCCCACCTTAAACTGCAATGGTCATATCGGCAGCCATTCTCCTTTGGAACATATCACCTATTGGCGATGATGTTAACTTGTAGATGTTGGGTTACAGATACTTTGGAACTTTTTCTCTTTAAATCATTAGATCACGCACACATTCACATTCGCATTCATACTTCCAGACTCTGGGGAAGATAAGTTATTATCGTGGTTGGAGAAAAATCCTGTCACCCAGCCGGGAATCGAACCCGGGGCCCCTTGCACAGCAGGCAGGTGCTCTACTGACTGAACTATGGAGCCAGCTGCCTTAGAACTTAATACAGTCTAAACAGTCTATTTTATATACATCTATTTTACGTATTCATATACTGATGTTTCAGGTTGGAACAGTTAATTATAAGACCTTAAAAATTGCTTGCATAGTTTATTTGGAATTTTCATTAAGAAATTATTCTGAATGTATTTTTTATTTATTTATTTATTTATTTTTATTTATATTTATATTATAATTCTGGGTAACTTCACTAAGGAAGACTGAACCTTGATCAGAAAGTAAAATAGCAGGAGCTCTATAACGACATATAATGTTATGTAAAAGTAATTTAGCAACATGTGGAATTGTAGCAGAGGACAAGGGTGCATATTCAACCCAACGGGAGGCATATTCTGTTGCAACAATTATATACTTATGTCCAGAAGTGGATCTTGGAAAAGGACCTAACAAATCAATACCCCAACGTTCAGAAATGGCTGTGACAGGAATCGGTTGTAATACACCAGCAGGTTTCCGATTAGTTGGCCCTTTTCTCGTTTAGCAACTATGACAAGAACAAACAAAATGATCTATATCTTTCTTCATACCAATCCAATAGTACCGAGAGTGAATTTTTGCAAATGTTTTAGCAAAACCTAAATGACCTGAAGGTGATTTACATGACATGATGATAAAATTTCATGCTTAAGAGCTTCTGGAATTACAAATAAATGTAGAGGACCTGTAGAACCAGCATTCTTTCTATACAAGACACCAGACTTGAGTGTATAGGTGGAAGCTTGTCTCTGAATTTTTGCAGAAGCAGAACTAGGATCTTTAAGTGCATCAATGATGGGAATAAGTGCAGGATCTTTGTTTTGTAGGTCTGGAACTTCAACAGGAGACAACAGACAAGTAATGAGCTCATCTAATTGTTCTAATTCAGTATCTCCAGGTTGCAACACAGGAAAACGAGACAAAGTATCTGCATCATGATGTTTCTTTCCAGATTTATAGCAAATGGTATAATCAAATTCTTGCAGCTTTAAACTCCATCTAGCTAATCGGCCTGTCAAATCCTTCAAATTATTTAAATAGCACAAGGAATGGTGGTCCGAAATAATAAGTACTTTATAGCCAAAAACAAAGGAACGAAAATGTGTAAGGCCAAACACAATTGCCAAAAGTTATAATTCTGGAACACTGTAATTTCTTTCACATTTTGACAATGTTCTAGAAGTATAACCAATGGGTTTCAATACATTATCAATTTTTTGATAGAGTACACAGGCAACACCTAAACCGCTAGCATCAGAATGAAGCTCAGTGTATGCACCTGGAGTATAATGGGCTAAGACAGGAGCTGATATTAAAGATTGTTTGAACTCTTGAAATGCTGATTGTTGTTCACTACCCCATATAAAAGGTTGATCTTTACTAGTCAATTGTAGCAAAGGTTGAGCTATAGCTGCATAGTTTTTAATGAATTTACTATAAAAATTAAAAAGTCCTAGAACTTTCCTAACATCCCTAACATTTTTAGGAATTGGTAGCTTTTGAATAGAAACAAATTTATCTGAATCAGGGGAAATATCATCCTTTGAAACTTCAAAGCCTAAGATTTTAATTCTTTCCATAGCAAAAAAACACTTTTGTGGTTTAAGTTTGAAATTATGACTTTCTAAACGTTGAAAAACAGCTTCTAAATTTGCTAATAATTCCTCAAATGTTTTGGCAAATACAATTATATCATCCAAATAAGCAAGGGCTTTCGTATACTTAAGATCACCTAGCAACTTTTCAGCTATGTAACTGAAAAATCGAAGGGCATTAGTCAGTCCAAATGATAATCTTTCAAATTCAAACTGACCTTGAAAAGTGACAAATGAAGAATACTTCTTGCTATTTTCTGCAATGAGCACTTGAAAATAAGCTGATAAAAGATCTAATGACACAAACCATTTTGCATCTTCCAAATAAGTCAATAAATCATCAATAAGTGGCAATGGAAATGAAGATGTTTCAGTTACTGCATTTAATTTTCTATAATTGACACACAATCTCATAGAACCATCTTTCTTTTTGACTAAAACAACTGGCGAAGCCCAAGGGGATTGCGACTCTCGAATTATACCAGCATCTTTCATTTCCTTAATTTGTGAGTAATAACTTCTCGTTGTTTAATTGGTACTCTATAAGGTCTTTGTTTGCTTAATAGGATTTGGATCTGTAACTTTAATTTCAAACTCAGCTACATCAGTAGTACCTAATTCCTGAAGAGAAGTAGCAAAATTGTGAGTATACTTTAAAAGTAAAGAATGCAGCCGTGCTTTTTGTGAATCAGACAATTTACTATTTACATTAAAGTCAAAACTGGGAGCTTTTAATGCAGAAACATCAGGCGTAGCAATAGAATTACTTTGCACTACAGCAACATGATAAGCTTTTGCTAATACTGTATTAGCAAACAATGTTTGAGGTTCCTTTCTTGGAAGTGTTGAAAACAGTGTTGTTATGATAAATTAACTTTAAAGAGAGTCAATTAAAGACACTAGACAACACTTACTTTGAAATTTTTCCGGAACATGTTTCTGAGGCTTTGCCTCTATCATCGGCCGGCTCTCGAACTCAGCCGATGATAGAGGAAAGCCTCAGAAACATGTTCCGGAAAAATTTAAAAGTAAGTGTTGTCTAGTGTCTTTAATCGACTCTCTTTAAAGTTAATGTTTGAGGTACTGCAGTATTATTATGAACTGGAATAACCACATCTGATGAAGACTGACACAATAGAGAGGGAACAGAAATATGCTTTTTCTGCATAATAGATTCAGAGGGTTCCAATACAACATCTTTCATAACTGGTATCATAGGTTTAATTGTCACAAAGCTAATTGTTAAAGGGGGAAGTTTTACATCTTGCACCACAATATTTAACAGCATTTACTTGATCAGAGTCATCATCTTGCAAAAGGTTAATGGCTATATCAGCAAAAGGTGCAGTGGCATGATGAATAGGAATTTCAAGAGTGTTACCTTCAGTAGTAGTCATTGTAATTAAATTTTGAGTATAATCAATAACTACACCATGCTCATTGAGAAAATCATTACCTAAAATGAGATCATGTGGTAAATCTTTAACTACCAAAACATTTTCTTGAAAAACTGTGTTATGAATAACAAATTCTAAGGCAATACCATAGGGTGCATTCAACAATTTGTTTCCAGCAGTCCTCAACATCATTTGAATAGGTTGCAATTTAGAAAAGTCAGTAACATGAGCTACATTTAAAATACTGACTGCACTACCTGTATCCAGTAGAATATTACCTTCCTTATCATTGATTATACCTGTAAGGTTTAATATCTGACCTGATACAGGAGCTATATTCCCTTGTATTGATGAGTGTGAAGAAGCCTGGCTGGAACGTTGCTGTAATGTTGCTAAGTGTGTTCCCTTGAAGCTGGATGTTGGTAGTTTTTTGAGTGAGGTAGGGGACTGCGACACACACTTGCCATATGGCCTCTTCTGTTACATCTGTAACAGATGACTGATGGATCGCTCTGATACTGACGACCTGAAGCATGTGCATAAGATTGACTACGCTGCGACTGAAAAGGAGGCTGGCTCGACTGTACAGGCACTGGTGGTGGTTTCTGAAACTGATTGAACTGTGTACCTAACTGGTCAACTCTACTAATTAAATCTGTAATAGATACAGAAGGCGCAGCTGCAGTACTAGTGGGTGGCAACAGTTGTGGCACTGAAGGTTGGTTAAGACTTAAGGAAGATTGAACTGTAGCCTTGATGTTATTTTGAGTAAGCATGTGCTGTCGACTTTGTACATAAAACTGAGCATGATCTACTCTATGAATGACAGTTAAAACCTCATCAACTGATTGTGGGTTTAGGGGAACCAAAGTCTGCACATAATGAGGTTTTAAACCTTTTTATAAATGTTTAATTTGTTCAACTTGTATCATACATGGATTAATCCTATCACACAAAGATAACACATCATACACATAACTCATAACAGGTTCTGAATCTAACTGCACCATCTGGTGAAGCTTCATTTCTAGCAAATCTACTGAATTTGTATTTTGAAAAGCTGTAAGAAAACTGCTATCTAAAGTTATCCAGTCATGATGTGGGTTTCTATGTCGAAAAATTTGGAACCATTGGGCAGAAGATTCTTTTAAGTAACAAGGGAAAAATTTCAATTTCATTTCATCATTCCACCCACTGGCTGAGGCTACCATTTCAAAGCTTCTAAGAAAATCAAATGGTGATTCTGAAGAAGCACTTGTAAAATATGATGGTTCAATTGCAGGCCTAAATACAGGTGTTTGCAGTACTGGAGCCATAGCTTGACTTGGGGTAGACACAAGCTGAGCATTAGCACTAGAATCACTAGAACTGGAGGTTCATTCTGATTCTACCAAAGGTTCAATTGGTAAATTAGATTGGCGCCAAGTACGCTTAGACATCATGAACTAAATAGTGATCAGTAATCAGTACACAAGTTGAATTACTAAGAACAGCAACAAATGTGAAGAAAAAAGTTACTATTTGGCACTTTGGCACATTTATGCAGAACTACTATGTGGGTTAAAAAAAAGTATAAAAAAAAATTATTAAAAAGAGGCCAGAACTAACAACTGAGTCCTTCAAGTTGTTAGGGGCATAGGGGAGGTTCCACCTACTGGAACCAAACAAATAAATTACCTTAAAAGCGTAACATTTACACGTTAAGTTTTCTACTTACACTTTCACTTGTTTCACACTATAAATTCAGCAATTGAGTAGTTTTGTTGTTACAACATACTCCTTAACTAACAAAATGTTAATTCATAGAACTTTTATTAGTTTTTCCTGTTTACTTTAACTACTACTTCTATGAATAGGGTAAGAAAAGCATTACATTAACACAAATTACATTGTTCAAAAAAAGACTTGAAATAAACACACAATTAATTGTTTTTTTTTTTCCCCGTTTACCAAAGGGCAGATTTATTTAGATTTACTAGTTAAGCTAGCAAGGTAAAAAAAAAAAATGTTCCACGTGGTCTTACATTTTTTATACACAATTTCTACATATCACGAAAGATTTTTTTTTTTTTTTTTTTAATTTTCACAATGACCCTTTAAAAAAAATTATATCCAGCGCCTCCACGAATATGTGACGAACTGATCTTAGTTTGTGAAAATTAAGGAACACATGGTCAGGTCAAACACGGGAGCAAACACTCAGAGCAGAACTACATGCTTTGGCGAGAGGTTGGGGTTTCTCTATAAAGGTTTCATTTCTACAAAGGTAGGGTGGAATTCACTTAATAAGAATATTTACTACAACAAACAGATTACAAAGGCGGACATAACGGCCATTTACCTGTCCAGAAGTGGAGTTGCCTACAGAGCCAAGAGCCAATTTAAGAGAGAGTGTCTATCGTTTACAGATTATTCATCTAGTCATCAAGGAGGGGAGGGAGTGACGTCACACCTACTACTTGAGTCACAAGAGTGTAATTAATACAGTTATTTGTGACAGTATCATGGTACATACTCACAAGTATCATAATATTGCTCATCCTTAGGGACATATTTTCAGTAACCAGTTTGAGACAAACCAACACTCTGTAAAAATAGTTTGAATGTTTGCTATCAGGAGGCACTGGAAAGAATAAAGAGTGAAGTAGAACATTCATGCATGTTGATCACTATGGATGAGACTATAGAAATAATGGAATGTTCTACAGCAAATCTTGCTATGGGAAGATTAGACCTTGAAGCTCCAATTAAACCATTCCTGCTTGTTTCCAAACCCTTGGAATATATGAGTCATTTGACAATAGCCTAATTTGTTATCAATGGCTTGAAGACTTACCAATGGAGGAAGAAGCAACCTACAAGTGTTCCATCCAAATCTAGTACACTTTACATGATTTACTCATTCTCTGCAATATGTGGCCAAAGAAATAAGAACCAACCTTCCCAAAGCTAATAAACTTGCTTCATACACAAAGAAACTTTTGTAAAAGTTCCTCAGTGAGTTCAGTGCTACAAAGAGCAGCTACTCAACCTTGCTCTGCCATTGGAGCCAGTACTTACAAGGAGGGATACATGGATTCAAGCTGTCTTCTTTTACACTAAACATTTTGAATCTGTCAAATCTGTAGTAGAAATGTTCTCACCAGAATCAGCTCTCTTGGTACATGAAAATCAAGCTGCTTTCAAGAAACCTAACATTGAGAGCTCTTAAATTAACTTTAAAGAGAGTCGATTAATGACACTAAACAACACTCACTTTTAAATTTTTCCGGAACATGTTTCAGAGGATTTGCCTCTATCCTCAGCCGGCCATCGACTGGTTCTCATTGGTGTAGTTGGCGATATTTTGTCACAGGTCTCCTCTGGTGGCGGTTCAAGGAACTTGCTGAACAAATCATTAATAGACTCTCTTTAAAGTTAATTTATCATAACAACACTGTTTTCAACACTTCCAAGAAAGGAATTGAGAGCTCTATTACATACATTACAAGCAATTTTGTGGCTTTCACAGAAGATTACAAGATTGGCATTTTCAACACTTTCCCTTCAGAAATCTGTGGATATTGTGGAAGATATGAAACAAAAAGACTCCTCTGGGTGATAACATTGCAGTTAACTCTAAGAA
The DNA here is from genome assembly GCA_030765055.1 of Mantis religiosa. Lineage (NCBI taxonomy): Eukaryota > Metazoa > Arthropoda > Insecta > Mantodea > Mantidae > Mantis > Mantis religiosa. Next base: position 181,831 of record JAUKNK010000468.1, read on the forward strand.
TTTTCAGAGTGTAATTGATGGAAATAATGGCTACTCTACTTTCTTTGTTATAAGCAAGATCCTGGTGAATGGCAGAGAGTCGTACTCTCTGGAGGGCATACCTCCACAAAAAATAGTCTTATTCAAGTACAGTCCTGTGACATCTTGCAATGCTGAAAGATCATTTACTTTATATAATAGCAAATAAAAAAGAAATTGGGGACGAGAAGCATATGTAGATTACTGCAGTAGGCAAGAGAGAGAAGGGTTAGCTTGGATGAGAACAAGAACAATATTTCTAAGAGGGATAAGAGATAGAGAAAAGGGAATTTGTGAATTGTGTGGGGGGAAAAGAATGATAGAACACTATGTAACAGAATGTGAGGAGGTTGCAATGTGAAGAAAAAGATTTGGGAGGAAAAATGGGAGAAAGTAGAGAAGAGGATAGTAGCTATAAAAACGTTAATGGGAAAGGAGGAAAAGAAGGTAAGAAGTATTGGCGAGTTCTTGCAGAAAGTAAAAGAAAAATAGGCCAGAAATGTAAATAATATAGGAAAGGAAGATGAGGGGGAAGAATGGGGCTAATTAAGTAACAAGGAGGCATGGAGATTAAGAGATACCTCGCAGAGCAGAAGACCAGGGTGTCATGTAAGCCAAAGTAACAACAAGGTAAAGAATCTAAATGTAGCCAAAAGTTGTAAATTGTAAAACTTTGGAATATGAACGTAAATAATTCAATAATTCAAAATTCAATTATGTAATAGAATTTTATCTGACCAAAGAATGTCATATGCACTAGAAAATGAGAAATATCTTATAGTGCATTGTGCTAGGAATTGAACAATATATCTGTGTTACTACTTATTTTTAATTTCTTCTGTTAGGTTTATCAAGACTGGATTTTGGTGTAGTTTTATTCCTGCATCTTTTAACAAACATCATTTCAAGTTTTAAAAAATGCTGTGAAAACTGGAAGGTGAATTTTGTGAATACAGTTTAAAATAAGTGTGTAGTAGTATGGAGCAATAAGTATGGTGGTGCAAGGAATTACCGGTGACTGATATAAATTAATTTTCATTTTAAGTCTTGACCTCTAATTTAATTTTAAATGGTTTGTTATATGTTTATAATTACATATTTCATTACCATATACAGTAAAACCTCTCTAAAGTGGAACATGATCGTTCCGACATTAATTTTCCGTTTACACAGGTTTCCATATTACAGAGGGGTGTGTTTGAATACAAAGAAATTATGAAATAGGTTTACAGTGAAGGAATAATATTAGGTGATATGTATTATATACTATATTTTCAACTTACATACAATAATTGTAGTTTATCAACTAGTTTCTCTGTCTGTTTACAGTTTTTCCTTTCCAATCTTCAACTGCATATCAACATCATTTGCTTCACTACATACAGCATTCAAAACGATGCTATGGCAATGTTTGAAACTCTCAAGGCATCCATTGGAAGCTCTGAAATGGTCTTTGCCTAATTCTCATGCTGTCTCAAAAGCTTGAGTCTGAAGCAATGGTCCAGAAATGGGAATTCCTTTAGCGCGCACACTAACAAACCACTCTAACACAGCACGATTTAGCTCGTCATACTCTGCAGATTTTGTGATGCGTTTCACATGTCTTGCTGTTCCTTTTAACCTCTCGTCTTTAATTTTTATTTTTTCAAAATCCCATAAATTTGAGTTTTCCCCACTTTAAATAATACAGTTAATTCTTTAGTTCTTGTTCTTTTCGTGTTCTTCAGTAACCGTAATTCTTTCCTCCAATGATAGCATCTTACATTTAGAACTCAATTTTACAGAATTTGTGTACACACAAACTATGTTTTTAATCATCAAATTTCACAGTTTTCTTCCACCCATACTTGATCACTTGTAACAACAAAACTACAAATGAACACACTGCAAAACAGTTGTACCCTCACCATGTGTATTGGAAGAGAGTTGAGAGAGCGGTTTGTTTTCCCTTTTCCTTGAAGGATTACAGTTTATGACTTTATAGTTCATGTAACTTCGGTGCAAGTGCAGCTGCCCTCAAAACTATTGAAATTTTTAAAACACGTATGTTGTAACCCATTACACATAAAGTAATCTATTTTAATCAGGTTATTTATGCAAAGAGTTCCCAAAAAATATTTCTGTTTCCACATTGGGCAGTTCTCTGGCTTAAAGTATAATTTTACATGGGAAATAGCTAGGTTCCAAAATTTATTTCTAGGTTTCCAGCATATAACGGGTCCATTTTAGGAAGGTTTTATTGTAATACAATTTTGTGCTTCATTGTATCATAGTCCTTAAACAACGAAATGATGGGTCAGCTGAGACACTCTGTACTTCACACTCCACAAATTTTCTTTCAATGCATTTTGCCTCTACTTGAAGGCATTATCAAGAAGTTGTCGACTGGCCTTCAAGTGGAAGCAAAACACCTTCAAAGAAAACTTATGGTATGTGAAATACAGCGTGTCTCAGTTGACTCATTGTACTTATAGTTTTTAATTATTACATTACTTCAGTGGTATTTCCAATTTGCATTTTCAAATTATCATTACCACATATTTATGTACATGTTTCTCAATTCAGTGTTACTTGAAAATTTGGGCTCTATTCATCGCACAGATTCTCATGAGGTTAGACAAACTCAGAAAGGATATATTGCAGTTTATGGAGTAGATCAAAGCATCTAATTTATGTTTTTAAAAACTGATGATTCGTCCAAATTTTTTAAATGTCCATTTAGCTATAATAAATTGCCACAATATCTGTGATACTGGGATGTAGAGAAATGAATGAGGTAACAAAATAATCCCCCTCCCAAAGATTTCTCATTTGTAGTAGGTATGTAAAAATTTCACTTTCTAGATTTTAAAATGTTTCTTGAATAGCTATGCACACTAATGGATTACCATGAATTACCAAAAATATACATTTGCATTACAACAGAACTGAATATTCATTTTCTACAACTCCACTTTATTTTTTAATAAATAATTTCAGTTACAGTATGTGAGAAAAATAATATATATATATATATATATATATATATATATATATATATATATATATATATCATTAGCTAAAAACAAAACACACTATTTCTTTCCAAAATCTATCAAAGACAATAACAAATAAGAGTACAAAACAATTTGCATTTTTGCCTTTAGCTTTGGAGTTTTAAATTATCTTGTGCAATTGTGTGATTTTTACGAAGTTATGTTGTTATAGAATTCTTGAGAGCAAGTTCTTGGTACTAATGTTCAACAATAGCTAATGATTTAGTAGCTTGTCTACAGTCATGCTCAGCACTCCAAACTGTATGTGTAATATATATTGCCATTGTTTTAATTGTGCTTCTCCTTTTTATTTACAGATTCGTTTAATCTGGCTTGTGCCAAGATGTTCATGTGTGTGACAGAGGAACAAAAGACATATTAAAACAGCTTAATGCTACTGCTTGATAGTGATTAGCATTGCTATAAAACAGGGTCGTTGTAAGAGTGACATTATTGTACAGTGAATGTTTGTGTTGCAAAGTTCTAGTTTTATAGATGTGTGCGTGTGCCTGAGTGTCAGAGGAGAGTGGAAGATTGTGCAGCTTCTGTCATTTAAGATATTAATTTAAAACTATTTTGTGAATAAGCAACAATAAATACAAATAAATGTACAATGTTTTTTAAACAAAAATGTTATTCCTCTTGACTTAACGTCAAGAGGAACACGCGAAAGTTAGATCCAACCAACTTTAAAAATGTTATTGTTACATTTTACATTTCTAATTACAGGTGTTACATTACTGAAAAAGGAAAAAACAAAAAATGTACATGTTTTGTGATTATTATGGTCAGCTTCTTACCTCCTAAACATAAGAGAAGTGAGGTTCATTATCCATTGTTAGGGCATTTTTGGAAACATTATTTTCTTCTCTGGGATAGATGGGAGAATGTTTGAAAATTATCAAAATGAACATTTGGCTCTTCTTTCTAATATGTGATGTGGGCAATTTTTCCAAGTCCTTAGCACTTTCATACCACTATGATGTTTTTAAATACAACTATGATGTTTGATATCATTTCTTTACTTTTTAGTGCAATTTTGTGCTGGAGGGCATTCTTTTAACATTACTGAAGTCATAACTTAATTGTTTATTTATTTGCTGTGTATGTAGCTACATTGAGGAATTCAGTGCAGCCAAACTACCCTTGTTTCTCCACTGAATGCAATGCTGCCAACAGTCTTATTTGTTCCTAAATGACACTATCTAGCAAATTAACTACAAAAATAAACTGATTTGTCGAGCCATTTCCCAACTTCCCACACGTACTGAACAAATCGTGAATATTCAAAGAATGCACAGAACGAACAGCCTTCACTTCTAACAGTACAATGGGCACTTCTGCTGGACAACAAGCCTACTTTTTTAAAGCAATAAAACCTGAGAGGAAACATGTTCAGTGTTTTCCAAAACTAACCTGCGCTAAATGCATCCACATGTCTTTCTTCACCAGTGTTGCATAGATGTCTGGGAATTTTTGCAGAGGCTGGCTAAAAGGGTTACACATCTTTCTCATGTTGGCTACAACGCGAGGACCTATAGCTTGTCTGCTTGTACATGCGTATACTTGCACCTAGGGACTTAGAAAATATTCTCGCGTCACACAAAAGAAAGTTTCTCAGACTTTTAAACAAAAGATTCTTGCTGTGGTGGTAGAAGCTGAAAGTAGGCATGTAAATGAAGCACCAATATCTGTCAGTCAATGAATCTGCCAAAGTAGGTCCATTATAAACCCAGCCTTCCCAAATCTTCCTCCTTATGTTTTCCTTTTTTGCATGTGAACCATTTATGTTAATATAATGAAGCCCAAGAGGACTTGGCATGTTATTACTTATAATTTTACAGCACATGCAATTATAACATTGTTTTGGGTTGACAGAGATTTTCTGTAATACTTTCTCTTTGTCACACCATTTGGTGCTGCATTTGTTGAAATTATGAAAACAAAAATGGACTGTCAACTTGGTTTGGCTTTTTTAAGTGGATAGTGCTGTAGAATTTTGGTTTATCACATTTTGTGTTTCAGAGTTCATTACAGTTAGAATGTAAAATTTTCTATGCAACTAATGATTTGTGCAATAATTATGTATGAATATTGTGTTGTGTGTTTTATGCATTTTTTCATAATAAAATGTCTCAAAATTGACAAATAAATTTATAAATCTCAAATGATATTGTTAATAAGATTCATATTATTATCATCATTGGTGTTCCAGAAATTTGTCTTGTAGAAATTCTTTTGTGGATCAGTAAACTTATTAACAGGCCATTTTATTTAAACACATGTATCATTTCCTTGGGTCATGTTCAGTTTTACAATCTGCTGAATAAAAAGATCATATATTAAAAGACTTACGATAGTAAGTCGCCACAAACAGTGTATCTTGAATGCGAGAGCCCTTAGCGATCTACCGGGGAAGTGTATTGAGACATATTTTATTAAAACTTAGAACTTCACCCATGACGACTATTAACAGTAACACTTTTGGGACATGTTCAGCTGATTGGTGACTGAATACTATCTTCACATTCAGCTGTCATATGGACCTGTTCTAATTGGTTCCTCTCAGAATATTTCCTATGTATGAAAGTGCATTAGACCACTCATCGATAGCATATCAAAATTTAAAATATGTGAAATGTTATTTATAATAAAAATCTTCCCTCATGTTGAAAGTTCAAGTTTCATTGTTAAAAGTTTCAGTAATTTAATCAGGTTCATAACAACTTGCCAGCCAGTTGGAGAACTTAGGGTCATGCTGGCACGTTGCCATGGTAGCTCAGTGGTTCATATTCCAGCTATGGCATTAAATTTTTCAGTCTGACTAGCTTTCCAAATCTTTCAATATTTCTCTAATGTGAAAGAATAATTATTGTAAGTCGCTATTAAGGTCATATATATACATACACACAGGTTGTTTCCAAATGAAACTGAACGAATATAGCCGTTTCGTAGTTTGCAACCTAACTAGTCCGAATTTTGGTGTTGCAGCCTTGAAGTTCTCTTAGGCATAATTTTATGCAGCTTTAAATATTACATTATTCTGTGATTAGGCAGCACAGGAACCACTGGTGTGTGAACCTCAGAAGTTGTTATTGGGATGCAACGGCCACGAAAACAGAAGCATTGCTCCTTGCTCTTTATCAATGACTCTAGTCTCACTTTCAGGTAATGGGACAAAGGGCAGTTACTTGTAAAAAGAGTCGATAATGACTCGGACAGTTTCAGGTTTGCTCATTTTGCTATGATCTTAATTGTATGGTTCTTTCAACCAGTTACTGTAAAGTAAACCAGTACTGTAAAGTTACAACTTCCTTTTCAGTTACAAATGCTTTATCTTCTATTATTAAACACAGTGTAATAAAATGCTTGTGTCATTGCATAAGGCATTTAGTTTTGGTTAATTTTATCTACAATTCTTTGATATTGTTTTCTGTTCTTTTTGTCATTTAATGCTTCCATCCTCAATCTCACCAACGTTAACTTCCCTCTAAAAGGTTTAAGTTGCATATGTCCACCAGCTTGTTTGCTGCCATCAACTGTTATAACGGAATGTTGGAACATGTTAAACACCCATAAACAAATAACTAAAGAATAGCTTCTTTATTGCAGTTTCAACCCAAAGAAATTCTTAATAGTAGCAAGCTACCTGGTGTATGTTGGTATATTTACAAACAGCTACAGCACGCGACATGGTGTATCACCTACCTGCGAACTTCGATAGTGTGAGGCATGCAGCATTGTTCCTGTAACTGCCTGATTCACACTCATTCTGGTGCGTTTTTTATCTGGCTTTTTTGGCGGTGAAAACTATCTTTATGTGTCTCATAGAAGCTGAGCAACTACTTCTATATATTCGTTCGGTGTTGTTTTGAAACACCCTGTGTGTGTGCATGTGCGTGTGCGGGTGCAGCCACGGGTGGGTGGGCGGGTGTGTGCGTGAGCTCCTATGGTTACCAGGAGTTAGAGAATTTAGTGTCATGGTAGCTCAGTGGTTAGAGTAACCGGATGAAGACAATGAGATCCGTGGTTCAAATCCTGGCTATGGCATTGCATTTTTCAGTCCAACTCTACCCTTTCCAAACCTTTCACATGGCTAGTGTGAAACAACAATTAATTTCCAGCTAAACTTGAACTTCCAACATGAAGAAGATTTTTATCATAAAGAATATTTCACATGGTTTAAATTTTGACATGCCATCAATGAGTGGTCTAATGCACTTATATAGGAAATATTCTGAGAGAGGAAGCCAATTACAAGAGCTCCACTTGACAGCCAACTGTGAAGATAGTGGTCATTTGCCAATCAACAGAGGATGGACTGGGACGGTCCCAAAATCGTTCCTGTTTTTAATAGTTGACATGAGTGAAGTGCTAAGTATTAATAAATTATGACTCAGTAAGGCTTTTAATATGAAATTAACTTCACTTTTAACAACTATTTTAATGATAGTTTCAAAAATCATATACTATTAATTTCAGACCAATCATAGGTAAAAATTACTTCATATTTTACTTTACTGCAGTGCATATAATGCAACATACCCATATTAAATAGGTAAAGAGCTCACATTAGTGAAGATAGCTTTTCTTATCTATACATATTTCAATATAATTCATTCATAATATATATTTTTAATGAATACTTCTTGTTTTACATAATCTGCAAAATCTCTCTTGAGGCAAGGTTTGAACCATGAAACATAACTATGATGTAGCATTACATTTCCTTCACTTAAATGCTAACCTTGCAGCATTCAATCCCTTATGTTTTACTTTACTGTGCTACAGAGCATTGTGTGGAGTACTCAGAGCATGAAACTAGCAGGGACGAAGTAGTTTCATATTTTAACTGGATAAAGGACCAACATTAATTGGACCAATGTCTGCACCTTTCAGTCAGCATGATTTGTTTTACATTTGTAATAAGTATAATTTGGCTGTTGATCTTGAGAGCTATTGGATTATAGGTAATGGGATTCATGTATAATAAAGGTTGAAACATATTTTTTTAAAGATCTGCTTGCATTTGACCATTTGATTACATGATGTAATTATATTTGTGCTTTCTTAATTTGTTCTGCTTCTTTGGTGGATATAACAATGTTAATTTCGCACAATTTAACACTACAAGCATGTGATGTGATTCAGATCAATGTGAAATCATATGTTCAGGTAAAATGCCTGCAGTATCCCTCCATGGTCCTGTCATATGATCGGAAGGAGTGAAGAGCAGTGCAATTTCTTTAACCAGTCTATCAGCATGTCCCGAAACCCACCAGCAATGTAGGATATACTTGTCTGTGAGATTAGAATTTTCCACCTTATACTAAACCTCCCATGTATCCACATTAGAGGGAGAATTGTGTGAACATATGCGCTTAAGGGTATGTTCACTAACCTCTGCTGGTTATTGTTAGAAAAACCTGCAGACAACAGAAATAGTATCTACGTTTTCGCTACCTAGTTAAAAATTTCAACACCTGCTTCAGTAAGTGCAGAAGAACCAGCAGTAAAAATGACGATAAGGGGTGGAGTCACCACATTTGAATAATTAGCCATGACCTGTGAAAATCACTGTGTTGTAAATGGGTCCCCATGTTACAAATCAGAAAACATAAGTCATCTACGGTTAATGTTGTTGTTGTTGTTGTTGACTAATGGCACTGGGGATTAGTTGATTTGCATCATTTTCCCCTAATCTCCGGTAAATTACAGATCATCATCTGAGCAGAAAAGTACCCTGAGAAAACTAGGAAGCCGTCCAGTGCACAGCACTTCTTGAAAATTAATAAGGAAATTATAGGCAAGCCAAGCAAACCTCAGCAACTACGGAGTGCTAAGCGTTCTCCTAACAAAAGTTAAGGCTATGATAAAATGGTGTTCCACAAAACTGAAATAGCTTAAAAGCAAAGCATATCTCAAACCCTTGGCCTCGCCATGGCTGAGCAGCTAGACAGCTTGACTGTCACCAAAAATGAAATGAAATGTGTAGTGTTTAACGCCCGCTTTTACTACATATGGCACTGCAGGCGGTGACACTGATCATACATGAGATGAAGATGGAGCACCGGTGGAATGAGATGGCGGGGGAAATCGGAGGTCCCGGAGAAAACCTGCCCCAGCGCCGTGTTGTCCACCACAAATCTCACTTTGCGGTCGCCTGGGATCAAACCCAGGCCGCCTTGGTGAGAGCCAAGTGGTCTAACCACTGAGCCATGGCGCGGCCTGACTGTCACCAAGGTGACCAGGTTCAATCCTAGGCAATCCCAATGAGATTTGTGGTGGACAATATGGTTTTCTCCAGGATCTCCAGTTTTTCCCGCCATCACTCCACCAACTGCTCCATTATCATCTTTCCTTTCATCCACTTTGCCCTCATTCCGTTCATCTACCTTTCTTGCTCTTATTCCAGGCATTGGACTGATCACCCATCCCAGATTTCTCTATCCCATCCAGAGTTGCAGTTCCTCAACCCATCACTAGGCATAAGCGGTAGAGGACCAAGAATCCCCAACTAGGGAAGTTAAAGAAGATTATTCAACCTGACTTCGAAATTGACAGCATGTCAAGTTCAGCAAGCACCTTCTGTATGGACAGTTTGTCCCCTATACTGAGTATGATATTCCCTATTTGATACAGGATGGCATTAATTTTCCGCTGCCACACCTTAAGAAATCTCCTAATTCTATCTCTCTCATGAAGACAAAACTTGTTAGCCACCTTCTGAATTTCTTTCTCAGCAGAATTAATAAAACTTTGCTTTGTCAGTCTGTGGTTGATGCCAAGAATTTGGCATATTCAGATCAGCATCTTGCCATTCAGCAATCTATTTTTAACAAGTAAACCACAATTTAGCCTACACACGGCCAGTGTGAAAGAATAATTAATGTCCATTAATTAACCTAATAGTGGTTAACTATAACGCTCGGGCCTTAAAGTACTTACAAGTAGTAAGTCGCCATTAAGGTAGTTGTCTCATGTGTTTATGAGAACTCCTAAGTGGTTTACTGGGAAAATAAGAGTCAGTTGGAGAATTTAATGTCATGTCGGCACGTTGGCCATAGTAGCACAATGGTAGTGCGGCTGGACGGAAACCAGAAGATCCATGGTTCAAATCCCGGCTATGGCATTGAATTTTTCAGTCTGACTCTATGTTTCCACAATTTAGCCTACACACGGCCAGGGTGAAAGAATAATTAATTTCCATTAAGTAAACCACTTTTTGTAAAGAGGGACAAATTTATTAGATTATTATATTTTGTTAAAGCTGTAGAAGTTCTATTCTGTGAAAATTAAGTCTTGCCGCACTTTGAACAGGCCCCCTCCCCCAAAAGAAATATGGACCTGGATTTTCAGTTCTGTCTTGGAACACACTGATATCTTTTATTTTATTTTCAGTCTTGTATATAACAATATCTCTCTCTCTCTCTCTCTCTCTCTCTCTCTCTCTCTCTCTCTCTCTCTCTCTCTCTCTCTCTCTCTCTCTCTCTCTCTCTCTCTCTCTTGCAGTTCAAAACCTAGCTCCCAAAGTTCTTGGAAGGTATTAGCCATAAGCACATCGAGTCATGTGACTTTGCTTAAGAGACCTTCATTGATACAACGATGTGGTTTTGCCCTAGAGTGTCAAAGTTATTCTCCTGAAAATGAAGTATAAGTGCTTCGAAAGTTATGCCATACTGTGTCTTCTGTCCGGAAGTTTGATGGTAATCAAAGTGCACTTCAAATTTACCCACTTTTAGCAGCTGAAGTTCAAGCTGCACATGACTGCAGTTCTTTTAAATTTTTGGGTTAGTCATGGGAGTGCACATTCAATTTATGCATACAGGAAACGTAGGAAACCTTTGAATCTTACTCACTTCACTTACAATATTTAAAGTATCATTCACTAACCAACCCAGGCGAGATTCGCAAAATGCAGACGATAGTATCAGGAAAGTTATTCAAAGACCTTTAAAGCCATTATGGACACCCTGCATACTTGCGGCTCTACCACAGGTCATTAATATATTCATATTAAGTGTCTTTTAGGTATCCTTTTATTTCCAGTACATTGAACAGTTCAAGTAATTAATTAAATAGGGGTGTCACATTATCTAGTCCAGTCAAATTAAACATATTTTCAGGAACAGAATGTGCACATTATTCAATGAACACATCTGTCATGGCTCCTTAGGATGGACACCCTCTGTCTCCTCTTGCATCATCCTTCCTCCCAAGGGATGCACCACTTGGGGGCATAGGTACAGACGCGAGCAAATGTATTGCGATACGCGCAAGACTGACCTACAGGAGGGAGGCGGGTTTCTTATCAATTAGTTGCTCCAGGATGCTTCAATTTCCTTATACCTAACCAGCAAGTTCGGCGCACAGGTATTTAAGCCTCAATGGAAAACAAACACAATTTTGCCACATGAAACACAGGTGGTTTTATACAACTCCCCATTATCAACTTAGGTATTTATCGATCCTTTTCTTATTGACGTAATTTTCTCTCTCTTCCTCTCTCGCACATACATTCCTCAACCATTTTAATCTCCCTTACTTCTTTTTAAATGCATTTCCAATACTCAAAGTAGTAGTTTATCTGGAATGAAATACTTCTACCTTTCATAGGTTAGTGATAATTTATATAATATTAAACTGCATGGTACTTAAAATTAAGTTTATCTTGTTCTGAAAATAAATACATTATTTCCTTTGTTACAGTTCTCAAGAACAGATTATATGGACATACTACTACAATTAATATAGCCACCAAATTACAAAATGACTTGACACCAAATAACTTAACGACCAACGAAATAAATAAAATAATTATTTTGTTTGATAATGACAGTTCATATACAAAATCATATTAGCGTCACCGGTATGTCGGAGGTTTCACGAAGGAGTTCTTTAAATGTCAGTAAAACTGATATGATGCATTTCATTTTTAGTCGCACTTACAAACCATCAAACTAGACCGGGTCTGAACTCGCAACCTTGGGATCAGAATGCCAGCACCTAAGTCATCCTGGTCAGCTTTTAGTATCATCATCATCATCATCATCATCATCATCATCATCATCATCATCATCATCATCATCATCATCATCATCATCATCATCATCATCATCATCATCATCATCATCATCATCATCATCATCATCATCATCATCATCATCATCATCATCATCATCATCATCATCATCATCATCACCATCATCATCATCATCATCATCATCATCATCATCGTTATTGTTATTATTATTGTTATTATTATTTATTATTGTTTATTATTATTATTATTATTATTATTATTATTATTATTATTATTATTATTATTATTATTATTATTATTATTATTATTATTATTATTATTATTATTATTATTATTATTATTATTATTATTATTATTATTATTATTATTATTATTATTATTATTATTATTATTATTATTATTATTATTATTATTATTATTATTATTATTATTATTATTATTATTATTATTATTATTATTATTATTATTATTATTATTATCATCATCATCATCATCATCATTATTATCAGCTCAAAAACTTTCTCACAATGTGGCATGTTTGGAGTATTTTTTTTAATTTACGCCCTCCATCGTTAAGTCATATTGGACGATAAATGAAATGGGTGAAATGATGCTCAAATGTCTCCAGGATCCATGGAGCTTACAGCTACCCATATTTGTCTTAAGGGATAAGGGAAAACCCTGAACTCACCATGTAACTCACCCTAACAGAGATTCGAACTCGGGACCTCTTGAGCTTGAGGCAGACACACTACCATCTACGCTACTGAGGCATGTGTTCGGAATAATGTTGCTCGTTGTATATTGCTGATTATCTTCACTGGAATTCCGATGTTTTGAATGTTATCTGCTAAGAATGTTGAGACCACAGCTTCCACCGATGTAACTATTGGTATAATTTTTACACTTCATAATTTCTGGATATTTTTGATCTCTAATGCCAGGTTCTGGTCAGTTAAAGTCAAGTCTGTAACTCCATATACATTGAGTATCTCCAACTAGGTGGTGGCACATCATTACACTTTGTAATGAGGAAAAATGTTCGCATAACTTCCATATTCATCTCTGTAGTCCATGTGTCCTTCTCGTTAGTTCTTTTCCTCTAACAGCAGTCCTGAAATCAGGTTGCAAGTTGGAAGTAGCAGTGTATTCTTTCATCATCTCTGGGTTTTATGATTATCATGATTATCGCAATCACCATTACTTTATTATTATTATTATCATCATCATCATCATCATCATTATTGCTGTTGGGTAGACTACTAGGCAGCTTAATTCATTGTCATGCGCCTCCAGTGGTCGGTGGAAGGTAACGTCAGTGTTGAAGAGCAGGTAAACTTGACCTTTGCTTTCACTAGGCTAAACTAAATGATCATAGAATTTTGTTCCCCTTGCCTCTTCAACCCCCTCGTCCATCGGAAAATTTTGCATGCGTGGGTACAATAGAGCAAATTTGGACCTCCGTGCCGAGTTCCCTCAGAAATAATCCAGTTCCAAGAAAACCTTCAACAAACTAACCTTTAAATGGATAGTGTATTATTATTTTTCTTTTCTCATAAGTGGCTCTAATAATTTTAATTAAAAGATGTATATTGAAGAGATAAAGTGTATATCTTGAATTTCCTGCAAATAGCGTGTGAAGTCCTTTCTATTCTGTTTTACATAATTGATAAACTAGAAAAGATAGATGTAAATCTCATTATAGCACACAATTTATATTCGGGCAACATTTATTTGTGTCACTAACCATTTTGGAGATATTTTTTGTTATTAGTTCGAATTTTCAAATATTTGTAACTTTCTCAGGTGGAAGGTGATTATTCATTTTTGTAGTGGTCACAAAAAGAGCATGAAATATTTAACTATCATATAACAATCTGCTTTGTAAAATTCTGACTATCATTTTGGCCCAATCTGTTATTCTTACACCTGTAACAAAATGTTCCTTACTCATTCAAAATTATGCATCATTCAATCAGAATGAATAAAATTTCATAGAGGATAACTGCTCACAGAAAATTCAAGATACATTAGTCATACATTAGTCATGTATAGCTTAAACATAAACTAAGAGATTTTTAGAGCTGGTCGCTAGGTGATAGCTTTGAAATTCCATTTTGTTTGTTCGCACAATAAATAAATAAAATTAATAAGGACTCTCCTTTGAGAAAAGTATAAGTATTGGAAGACCCAGGCAAATAACAAGGAATATCTCTGAAAGAGCTCACTCCACACAAAACAAACACACTTCACTTAAATTGTGTGTTTTAAAAGCTCTGCAGTTTGTGTGGTAAGATTTTGCATATCTGCTACGATTTACAAGTTATGCAAACATTATTGAAAATAAAGAGGACTTCAGAGGTTGTTGACAAAAATTTAAAGATATGCTTAGTTTTACGTGGTATGAAAATAGGTTAAATATATAGGATTATACTAAGGTCATTGTAAGAAATGAAGTTCCTATGTTTAACATTGGCAACACGAAAGCAATCTGGGTGGGGACTTAACTATAGAGTAAAATCGCTCTCCCAAAAACATACGCTGCACACCAAACTTCTCCAAGCATGCCATCACATGCTCATATTGAAAGTTGGTGCTACTGTTATGCTCATCACAAACATAGACTTGGCACCGGAAAAATAATTTCCCATTCTTTTGTGTGCCTTAATGTAAACTTATGTAACATTGCACGTTATTACGGGAACTGAAAAGGGAAATATTACCTATATTCATGTCAAAAATAAAATTTATTCTACTGAGGAGAACATGACTTCCTCTGACGAGATTATAATTCCCATAGAGCTAGCATCTGTTATGACTATAGAAAGGTACAAAGGTGAACATTTCAGAAACTTACCTTCTTCCTTCCTTAGCCAGAGTTTACTTACTGACAACTGCATGTAGCATTCAGTCCCGTGATATTAATATCCAATATACAAAAGCATCGTGTACCGAGAAATACTATAATGTGACTTCATTTTGTGGAGTTTATTTAATTGTGCTGTTTTTGAGCCTCATTAAACAATTTCCTTAAGTGAAAATCAATAAGACAAGGCACAACAGACCTGGTGAAGTGTACTCACCAATTGTCACCGCTTCAAATGCGTGGAAGTGCGATGGATTTTTTGGATTTAAAAATGATTATCATCACATCCTTCAAACAAGAAGCAAAACCAGTAGCTGTGTGGTAGATTTTGGTCACGTAAAATTATTTCAAGCCAAATAAAGAGGCCTGTGAGCAAAAGTAAGCAGTTTTCACCCAATAAGAATAGAATGCTGAGAACAGTGGCATTTAAGCAGCGTTCTTAAATAACTCAATTTCTTGTAACTGCCTTCGTGATCATTGAAGCGTAAAATCTAAGAGAACCCGATGTGTGTGTGCATTTGCGTGCGCGTGTGCATGCGTGTGCGTGTGTGTGATAATAAATTTGATAATATATTGTTATCTTATTTAGTTAACGAAAATAATTTTAATACACGTACATATGTTAGACCTTTTTCTAATTCTTTCCCTATAGGTGCGCACATGCACTGGAAGGTGAGTTAATCTAGTAGTGCACTATGAAAATAATTTACCTCCTTGATAAGTATTGCACCATTTTAGTTCCTTATTTATTGTGCTTCACTTTTACGTGGTGACTAGTACAATGCATATAATTTTGAACTGTAATGTGTAACATTTTAGTGATTGCGTGCAATAAAATTTGTATAGCTTAGTTCATGACTATTGTTACTGTCTTTGGTTTCGATCGTGTGGGTTTTCTTACATTTATTAATCCTTGTCACCTTTGGTACTTGGATTACGACGCCGTCTTCTGGAACAACTCCTTCTTCTTGAGCAAACTCCCTCTCCTCCTCCTTCTTGAACAACTTCTCCTGCATCTTGAGCAACTTCTTCTTCTCCTCTTTCTTGAGCAACTCCTCCTTCTCCTTCTTGAAGAGCTTCTTCTTCTCCGTCTTGAAGAACTCCTGCATCTTGATCTTCTTCTCCGACAAGCAGCATTGACAGTATTAAGAGGACCCGCCAATTTTAACGCTCTGAGGAGCTCCACTCGAGCTCTGTCATTTAATTCTACTATCAGATCTTCAGCGTTTTTCGTGGTAAGAACTTGCAGTAACTTTAGTACGGTGTCTAATAAAGTCTTGTCTTTCTTGATGTGCGTAGTTCTCCTACTCCTTTGAGGGAATGGTTCAGTAAGTGTCGGCCTCCCATTTCGTTATTTGAATGCTCGGATTCCTGAAATTTTGAAGTCTTGTTTGCCACACGTTTGCTAGTCAAACAGAACATTTTGTAATGATTGATTCCTAGTTGTTATGGAGATGCATCGTCATTCAACGTGCCTTTAAATTAAACAAAAGCAAGGGAAAATAAACAGTGTAGAAACCTACGAAAAATAAATTATGATGTGTAACTATCGCGTGTTCTTCTTTGCTCTAGTACAAAGTCTTCTTACAGAAATATATCCCTCTGACTACTTACCTTTATGGAGATAAACATTTGTAGAAATTGCCTTATACGTTAGTTTCTTGTAAGCGCACACAGATTAGAGAATAAATTTGCCCATAGAATATACACAGAGCTTTTAAAAATGATCGCTGAGTGATTTCTTTGACTTTCTGTCATCTTTGCAATGCCAAGAGATAAAGATAACATGGTGATGTTTGAAGGAAATAAACCTTTAATGGAAAATTAAAACTTATAGAAAATAAAATTTTTGTCAAGTCTCTACAAGTTAATGTGCTTTAAGAAGAACTTTACTGAAATTAACTGTAGGTATAATAAACAAATTTGTACAATGATAACACATCCTAGAAGCTTAGCACATAATATTGCAAATAACATGCTCAATAAAGTACCAGTTGCAAAGCAAACCTTTATCTGTCTGTACTTAGTAGGCGAAGGTAATTTCGAAGTTAAATTTTCAAGTCCGACGGACGTAAATAGTACTATGTTATTGGACGAATATTGTAAAATCTCAGAAATAAACAATGTTACTGTGTAGTGTGAGTGTAACTAAGTGTCAGATTCACTGAAATGAGTGGCAAATGTAATAAAAATGGGCTGAAGCAAAAACATACAAGAAGACGACTTTTGGAAAGAAATAGCGCGTAACTAGATTTTGGAACCTATCATCATAAATTTGCAGTACTCAGACTTTGAAGACAATGACAGTGACCAATTATCTCTTAAGGTAAGTAACATTCACAGCTATACGATGCACCGCTGGTATTTTCGTTGGATTAGAAAAATAAGTAATTCATAAACTATAATTAACTTTAAACTAAATATTTGAAACATTTACATAATATCAAATATTCATGTTGCAAATGTGATTTCAACAACTGCATTATTATAAAACTTTGGAAAATTCAGTTTGCGTTCCTTACGTTTAGGGCCACGAACACTCGCAAGTGTGCGAGAGAGAGAGAAATATAAAAAGAGTGGGGATAACGAGATGGCAACGGTGAAGGCTCTAACACATCTGATTCACCACAGGTGAGAACTCTTCCCATTTGAAACACACAGTAGACAGATTCATTGCAAATGTCAGAAAAATATTTGTGAAAGCCCCAAGAAGGACAATGATTTTCAAGGAATTGGCTCCTGATGTTCCATTACCTCCCCTGCCCATTGTAACCCAATGGGGAAGCTGGTTAAATGCTGCAAAATATTATGCAGATTATTGTGACAAAATAGTAAAAATAATTAACCTTTTTGATACTGAAGACAGCTCTGCAATATACTATGCACAATCACTATTTTCAAGCAGCTTACATGAAAATTTATTTATTAAAAAAAATGTTGCAGATGTGATCAAAACCACTGTGAATAGAACTAAAAAATACCAAATTGACAGAAGCTCAACAGTTTGCAGAAGAACCTTCATTAAAATTGAAAATGCAGCTGCTTCGTCACTTACCAAAGCAATGCATCATAAAATGAAATACATGTTTGGAAAATATCCTGGCTATGCTACAATGATGAAAATGAAAAATAGTTTGTTTTATTTCAATAAAACATTCTCTAATTATGATGAAATGGTATACAACGTTTTATGTATGTTTCTGTCATA
>JAUKNK010000468.1:205000-285000 GCA_030765055.1 Mantis religiosa
GTAAAAGGCTAGAGCCAGACTGAAAGCTTCAATGCCATCAACGGGCATTGAACCACAGAACCTCTGGTCTCCGTACAGCCGCTCTATCAATTGAGCTACTATGGCCAACGTGCCAACATGACATTAAATTCTCCAACTGACTCGTGTTTTTTCCCGGTAAACCACTAGGAGTTCTCATAAACACATGAGACAAATCCCTCAATGGCAACTGACCATGCTGTAAGTACTTTAAGGCCCGGGCTGTATAGTTCGGACCACTATTAGGTACAATTAATGGAAATTAATAGTTCTTTCACACTAGGAAGCACTATGAAAGGGTAGAGCCAGACTGCAAAATTTAATGCCATTGCCGGAATTTGAACCAAGGAACTTCTGGTCTCCGTCCAGCCCAGCTAACCATCAAGCTACTATGGCCAACGTGCCAACATGACATTAAATTGTCCAATTGTCTCGTGCTTTTCCCCATAAACCACTAGGAGTTCTCATAAACTCATGAGACAACTACCTTAATGGCGAGTTACTATGCTGTAGTACTTTAAGGCCCGGGCTTTATAGTTCGGACCACTATTATGTCCAAAAAATTGAAATTAATTGTTCTTTCACACTAGCCGTGTGTAGGACGCACTATGAAAGGATAGAGCCAGACCGAAAAATTCAATGCAATCGCCCGGATTTGAACCACGGAGCTTCTGGTCTCCGTCCAGGCGCTCTAACCATTGAGCTACTTATGGCCAGCGTGCCAACATGACATTAAATGCTCCTACTGACTCGTGTTTTTCCCAGTAAACCACTAAGAGTTCTCATAGACATATGAGACAACAACCTTAATGGGGACCTACTGTGCTGTAAGTACTTTAAGGCCCGGGCGTTATAGTGCTGAACACAATTGTGTACAATTAATTGTTCTTTAACACTAGCCGTGTGTAGGATGCACTATGGATGGATGGATGGGATGGGATGGGATGGGATGGGATGGAGGGAGGGATTATTGAGTTTAAGGGCGCCCTACTGCGGGGTCATCAGCGCCCTTTTTCAACTGGATTTTAACACTACACGTATTTTGAGTTCTAAAATGTGCCCATCATGAATAAAATCATTGCGAAAACACGCTTTTGGTCCATATTTAAAGCAGTGTAAAATAAAATGTTAAAAGCTTTAAAATGTATTGTCCGCTAAATGTGAAATGCTATCCCTAAATGTAATTTTAAAAAAAATGTCTGTCCGCTAAAATATCTTGCAAGCACACCATCTTATGACGACTTTGCGGGCGGCCGAATTAATGTACCCTTCTTTTTGGGTGTGGGGCTAACAGCTGTACCATCCAATTTTTCTGTTATTTTTTGGAAGCCGTCCTGGAGGTCTGGGACGTGTCCTCATGTTCCATCTCTTCTACGGATGAGGCCCCTTTCCCAATAGAAAACTTCGGTTCAAGGACCTCAAACCGACTCGATACAGAGATCGACGAGGATTACATGCGTCGATCAGAGTCCTCATCTGAAGACTCCTCAGAGGAGGAACTTTTAGATGCCCTGGAACTCTGCTTTCGGCTGGCAGTTTTTCCGGTAACTTTGATGAAATTGGATTTCTTTTAACTGGTCTTAAATTATTTGGGTGGAGGGCCCAAATGACCTTGTTGTTTACGGGCCCTAAAACACCACACACTCACTCACTTGTTTGGGCGGGGCATCATACCTAACGACCTTTTCAGTCTTGGTGGAGGTTGATCCTTTAGCCGGTGACAGTGCTGGCGATCTCCTTCCTGATGGAAGAGGAGGGCCTCCTAGGTGCAGACAGGGGTGATGGAATAATTATTTTCTCGGGTATTGTTGCCGCACCGATATCGCAGGTTTGAGTGGCGATGTCTCTCCTTGGCACCGGCTTAGCTGCTACTGCGCTGTAAGTAGCGGACCGCGGGAGGGATGGTATTCGAGTATGTGCGAGTTTCCGGGCTTCCGAGAAGGACACCCTCTCTTTAACCCGGATCTCTTGAATCGCCTTTTCCTCGACGAAGCGCGGACAATTTCGGGAGCTGGATGGGTGTTCTTCAGCACAGTTCACACATTTAACAGGTGAAGTGCAACCACCTTCGTGCAGTGACCTCGCACAGTTACTACAGGGAGGTGTACCATTACAGAACTTGCTAGTGTGGCGGAAGCGCTGACTCTGGTAGCACCTTAACGGATTCGGTATATGTGGGCGTGCCTCAATGGCCTCATACCCTGCCCTAATCTTTTGTGGGAGATCCACCCGATCAAACGTCAGTAACAGGGTACGGGTAGGCACCAATTCCCCTCGCTGCTTCCGCTGTACACGGTACACAGCCGTCACACCTTGGTTCTGTAGGTTTCCGGAATTTCCTCATCAGACATACCGTCAAACGCACGGGTGTTTACCACTCCGCGCGAGGAGTTCAGGTTCTTAAGCGCTGTGACATTTACCGGGTAGCTATCTAATAAGTTCGCCTTCTATAAAACTGATGCCTATGTGACAGAATGTGCTTCCACCAGGAGCGTGCCATTTCTAGAACGAGTACAGGATTTAACTGGACCAGCTATCTTGTCCAAACCCTTTTGGATGTCGAAAGGGTTCATTGACAGAAAGTGCTTGCCTTCCTCTCTTCTAGTTACGACTAGGTATCGAGGACCACAGGGCTCGACTACTTCTTTTCCATTATCCTTCACAAATGTTGGTTTAAATTTCAGTGCCATAGCGGTAGTGTCCTTCACCATTGCTAACGTCTCCGATGACGTGCTCACATCCTGTGCGCCACCCCGGCTTTGGTCAGAGTCCTGGCCTGGACCTTGCTCACCTCAGGGTCATACCTCCCAGGGTAAAGACAGAGGGACCCAATCGCCTTCAGGAGTGTAATAGCTCATGCAGTGGTCGTCCCCGGGACTGACCTTTATCAGCGGATACGAACACAGTCCTACATGATAACAAGCGGCTGGGAATAACGCGTTACCCGGTCACTCCTTGCTCTTCCCACTCCAACCACCCGCGCTCTGTTATCCTTTTTTTCCTAACTACTAATGATAAGAGGTGAGAAGTAGGGAAGACATTGGAGTGGCTTGTTGGGATACCGCACTGAGCACTCCCGTTATTAGAGATGATAATGCAGAGCAGGCCGTCAACGGCGGGCGGGTAAAGGATAAGTCCAAGACGCCGAACATGGCCAGAAGGCCCTGAGCGACGCCTGGGGAGTAGAGGTGAAAGTGAAGGATGGAAATCAAGGTGGAAGTAGAGTCTTTATTAACGATTTGTTGGTGTGTATTGGAGGGCATAATCTCCGGCAGTTACAGCCGGGAGGGGGTCGTTGAGGCCATCAGGTGTGTGGTTGTGGACGTGGCGGTTTCCGTATGTTAGTGTTCTGAGCGTCGTAGTCTGCTAGTCTTTGTTCGGCGTAGTTCAAGTCGTGGAGTCTAGTGTGGAGGCTATTGTCCATTAGGGTCGTTAGCGAGTGGAGCTCGTCAAGTCTATTGTTGATGGTGGATAAGTCCGCGGGTTGACAGGGTAATGAGTTGGTGAGTTGTGTCTCCGCTCGGTGCATCTTGCGTTGTAGTGATGCCATAATGTCCTTATGTTCGGTGACTAATTGCTCTGTTCGTTGCAACTGGGAGCTGATGGCCTTCGTCGTCTGTTGCAGTTGGGTGACGGCGTCTGAGAGTTGGTCGAGTCGTCCAGGTAGTAGTCCGTCAGTCTTGGTGAGTGTGTCCTGGAGGCTGGTGAAGGCAGCGTGGGTGGCGTCCTTTTGTTGGGCTGCTGAGGTGACGGCTTCCTCCAGTTTGCCCAGGCGTTGGTTGAGGTTCAGAACCTCTGAGTGGAGGTCCTGAACGTCTTCCGCTGGAGGTCGGTGGCTGGCGGCGTGGAGTGCGGCTGACAGGAGCTCCTCGAGGGTGTGGAGCCGGTTGTTGACACCCTGCAGGTCCTCACGGAGGCAACCAAGGGCTTGTTGCCATCCCAAAGGCTCGTTGGCGGCTACTCTCTGGGGTGCTGTGTCCTGCGTGGCTGCGCGTGGATATGCAGGCCACCGCACCTGTCTTGTGAAATGGCCAAGGCCGTCACAAGTGGCGCAGTACCTGCGGCGTCGGCGGAGATCGTGGACCCTGCAGGTTGCAGTTGGAGTTGGAGAGCCACAGTAGTGGCACCGTGGCGGCGTGGTGCCTGTGTCTGCGCTATGTCCATAGGCGCAGCAGTTCCGACACGGGATGTGTCGCAGCAGTCTGCTGGCCTCCACCTTCAGGAGCTGTCCCAAGATGGGCAGACCTGAGGTCAAGGCGGTGTCGCGGTCCCGAGGATCTGTAAACTGCAGGCGCACGCAGGTGGTTGGGCCTCGTCTTGACGAGATCCGTGTGACGCTTGTGGCTGTGGGCCACTTCTGCGTTGCAGCGGTAAGGATATACCTTGCAGGGAGGTCCAGGGGTACTCCGATGACTACTGCGCAGTGTGTAATGTTGCCTCCTGTCGGTGGTTAAGTGGAAGTCGCAGCTGTTGGGGATCGGCTAGTCTGTGGTGTCGGTGAAGCTGCTTGTGTTGCTGCTGGGTAAAGCAGTGGAGTTTCCGGCGATGCTGTGGTGGTGGCTGGCCGTGTTGCACTCTGTTATCCGTCAGATGTGTGTTCAGGGAGGAAACAGAAAAACAACTGGAAAGAAAACAAATGGGATCAAACACCAAAGTGGACCATGGTTGGGCGTTTGAAGGAACATTCTTACCTCGCGGAGAAACCTAATCCAGAGATTATACCAGAGCCTCTTCTGCCAGTTTTCGGGTTTACTGATGGGCCTTCCCACCAGCCGTAGCTTTCGTGGGGCACACCAAGTTCCCACCGTACATCACCCCATCAGTCAGTCCCCCAGTTCCTGTTACCCACTCCTCGGGCATGGAACACGGAGTTTGCATTTTGAGGGGCAGGACGCACTATGAAATGGTAGAGCCAGACTGAAAAATTCAATGCCATCGCCAGGATTTAAATCACGGAACTTATGGTCGCCGTCCAGCTGCTCTAACCATTGAGCTACTATTGCCAACATGACATTAAAATCTGTAACTGACTCGTGTTTATCCCGGTAAACCACTAGCAGTTCTCATAAACACACGAGACAATTAACTTAATGGCGTCTTACTATGCTGTAAGTACTCTAAGGCCTGAATAAGTTACACTGGAGAAGGACAGTAAACAGCACACTTTCTGACGGCCTGTAATAATGCGGCATGGTAGAATGTGACCTGTCACATTACATGTTTATGAATGATTTGTAATCTCTATTTACTCTACAGAGCTCAAAGCAGCATTATTCGGTTGTTCCGTTAAAAAATCTGGGGGAAAATGTATCAGCTGGATCATCCAACAATTGAAATGAGACACGAGGTAATCTGCTTTCCCACGTTTCAATTGAGCACAATGCAATTGAGCTAATATTTGCCCAAATCATGTTGCAAACGGAATTAACACATTTCAACTGAGTGTCGTTGAACGATTGATCCACGAAGAAATTAACAAAGTAACAAAAGACTGGGGAAAGCTACATGTGATATGCAGATAAACTGCAAGAAAATTACTTTTGGAAAGAAATGGCACGTGATGAGATTTTGGAGCCTATCATCATAAATTTGCAGTTCTCGGACGATCAAGACAATGACAATGACAAATTTTCTCTTGAAGCAAGTGACATTGACAGCAATATTGATGAGTCAGTGGCAGTTCCCTTGGATTAGAAAAATAGGCAGTTCATAAACTATAATTATGTAGTTCGTTTAATAATGATTGGCACTCCTCTTATAACTGCTGCAAAGTTATATGTGTCGATATATAGGCGAAGTTAGGCGATAGGACTCTCTACTGCCACCAAATGATGTTGCTACTCCCCATAGGTGGTGCGCTGGAGAAGCAATTGTACCGTCTTGTGAGTACGCTTGCGGACATCAGTGAAACAACATGGAAGCAGATAAGCGTGGGCAATGGTGGACTTTGAAGGAAGGAGTGACTGCTTCAGACATCTATAGGAGGTTGATGACCATATGCCATATGTGGGGAGTGTGTACCAAGTCGCAGGTCCATGTTTCGTTGGGATTTCGTTGGAATTCAAAGACAGCAGGGACTGCGCTGAAAAACTCAAAAGCACTGGACGTCCAGCAACTGCACGCAAACCAAACAATACCCAGCTTGTTAATGACCTGATATTGGAGAATAGAGGAATCACTTTTGGTGAATTAGTGTAGGCAATAGGTCTATCACGGGGAACCATACAGACCGTAATCCACGGAGATTTGATGGTGAAAAAGGTGTGTGCACAATAAGTACCACATACCCTCACCAATCTGCAGAAACAGAAGCGTGTGGTGGTATGCCAACAGTTGCTGCAACAGTATAGATCCAGAGCAATTCTTTGTGAAACTGGTCTCCATCGACGAGTCATGATTTTCCCACGAGACTCCAGAAAAGAAACGCCAGTCTATGGAGTGGAAGCCAGCTACGAGCCCTCGTCGCAAGAAGTCACGGCAGGACTATTCGATCGGAAACACAAGGCAACTGTGTTCTGGGATCAGGAACTGCTGGTGGATTGGCTGCCTCCCAATACGGCCATCAACAGTGAGCGGTACTGCAACTCAATGCAAAACACCTCAGACGTATTTATCGCCGCCATAAAAAATGGGACCGTGGTGTTTTCCAACAAGATAATGCAGTCCACGTGTCAGACGCCAGACCATGGCCACCACTCCTACACTAGGGTTTACTGTGCTGCCACCTCCATATTCACCCGATTTGGTTCCCAGTGAATATGTCATGTATGGGCGAAGTTACCTACCAGAGCAGCCCTTACGTGTTAAGGACCGACCCCCTCCTACAAAGCAGTGGAGAAAGGAGAGCTGTCCCTAAAAGGGGCGCCCCACAAATCCAGAGCTCTTTCCATCGGCAAGACCTAGAAGCTAACAAGCCCCCCCATCTGGTCCGACAACTAAAGACGGGTGGAAGTGGATACCCCACTTACGCGCGTCAATCTCGCAGGGAAGACTACCGATTAACCTCGGTGGGGCCGCCTGGTGATCTAGCACACGTTCTACTAGCTCTGCAGGCCAGTACCCGGGACTTCTTTGGCGACCCTCAGCCCCTACGGGTGGCCGAAACCTGGGCGGAGGTACCCGATCTCCTACGGGTGTCGGGAACACACTGCCCCTCGAGTCCAACACAATCCGAAAAACTACCATTCAGGGAGGGGCTCGAATGTTCGGCCCGAGGTTTCTCTCGTAACGTCAGAGGTACCACGAGTGCTAAGGGTCTGCAGCGCCCGCACCACGGCAGCTGAAGGGGACGGATACCCTCCCCCACGGAATCCTAGTGAATATGCCCTATAAGACTCGATGAAAGAGATCATACAGGGTAAGAAGTTCACCACTACTGACGAAATTCATGCAGTTGTCCATCTATGGCATCGGGAAACCCCGAAAGAATTGCATACTACGAAAATACGGTAGGTGCGAGAACGATGGGAAAAGTGCATACAGATTTGTGGGGAATACCTATAATGTTACATGAATGAATTTGTTCAGTAAATGGTTCCTGTAAACAAGAGAGCCACTAGTAGAGCTTACCGGGAAGTTCTGGGCTAGTGCCTTCTCACGGAGGCCCACCACACCCGCAGGACCCGGCACCCACCAAGCGCCAAGCACACCCCATCTCACCTGGCATTAGGGCCTTCCAGCCCAACACAGCCAGCCACAATGTCCAAGCAGCCACCTGCATGTCTTTCCATCCGGCTGCCTTCCCCACATTCGCCACCACCGGAGTACCTCCACTACAACACCAATCAACAGTAATCTCTCATTCAACTCACACCGCCGTCATCGTCGGGGCACCTCGAGATCTGCCTACTAGGTTCATTGTCTCCGCCGCATCGCAGAGGTGGCCTTCAGCAATGAAAGCCACTAGAATCACATCTAGAAAATACCCCACCACATTAGTGCGTATATAGTTCTCCGATTTAGTGGAATGACACGCTGCCTTGAGGACCAGCCTGCCCTTGCTAGGGCGCTGCCTGCAAATCGAGGCCAGCAAGCTCCAGTGATACATCCCCTGACGGCGCTGTTGCGCATATGAACACAGCACCACCTCCTGCACTGTGCCTCCTCGGTGCCACTACACTAACAGCAGAGTGCATGGAACACGAACTAATGCGCAGCCGCCTGTACTACGCCACCTGATGTTGCCTCGGCCACTACACTGGGCACGTGCAGTGTATCTTGTATCCTCGCAGGAGCTTTCCTCGCACAACAGAGGCCATGGGAAGGACAGCACCACCATCGCCGAGCACATCACTGCATCGGCAGATGTACGTGACTTACTAAAACAGCTACGCGAAGAGCTTCAAACACGGAACACACGCCTTCAACGCACTGCGGAAAATTTCACCGCCGCCGTCTCTTCCAGGAGGTCAGTGGACGAGATCCAGGACCTCCATTCGGAGGTTCTGAACATCACCAAGCACCTGGGGAACTGAGAAGAAGCCGTTACCGCCGTCAACAACCATGCCGCCGTCAATGAAGCTGTACTGGACCTCACGAATCGACTTCACACTACCACATCACAAAGTGCTTTGCTCAACAATATTCACGCAGAACTACAACAGACCTCAGCAACAACAGCAGTAAGCTAGGAAACCCTTCTCTCTCTCCCTTTCTCTCCAGAGGAAAACCCAGTGAATTGTAACTCAGCGAGCCAACATCAGAGCTTTTGAGCCAACTGATCTAACAGATCTTCACAACCTTACTAAAGAACTGCACAAGCTAATTACAAGCAGTCATTACCACTGCATCCACGATAAGGTTGAGGAAATCCTTGATGAACAGGTGCAGCTTCACAGGCGAGTCACCGAGCTCCATAATACCACCCACCTGGACTGATCTACTTATAGATAACGTGAACTCTGAAAACAAGCTGGCTCCAAAATTCACCAATACTTTGAGACCAGCTCGACAAAATGCCCTCTAGCGTTTCAAGGTCGGATTAATGCACTCCCCTACTTGCTTTTCCTAAAGAGATGCCTGTCTATTGCAAGATACTCCAACTTCCCACGCACCTCGATCACGGCCTTTGGTCATGTTCGACGCCTGGTTATCATTCTCTTACTCGTTTGTTGTCATCGGCAGCTCGCAACACAATTTCACCTGTACTAATAGGGGTGCTTTTTGAGGGACCCCAAGAGGCTGTGATAAAGCTTCCTCGACGCTTTGCCTAAGTATTAGAATTAAAAAAGAAAAGAACGAACAGGAAAAGGGAAAAAATAACTTTGCTATCCAGAAGCTGTCTGGGTGGCACGCTGGTTACACCTATGTCGCAGTAGCAGAATTGTTGGGAGCTGCCCGGAGGTCGCTCCCGATGAGGGCAATGAGAAGACGTGTAGACTGCTCGGATTCTCGCTGCAGAATCAGTCGAGTGTGAGAGTCTATGTACAAACCTATATGCACGAAAGTCAGTGTGTTGTTGGTTACAGACGAGTAAAGCACTGTACGGGACAAAACTCAATGTAATTACGGAATGCGGAGAAGTCGGTTAAGAGGGATAAGCTAGTGACGTGTAGCGATGCTTGCATAAACAGAAATTATCCCGTGAGGTTGTTCCTTACACGAGCGAAGCAGGCAACGATTTGGATGACATCACAGAGCTTTCCCAATCCCCTTATAGTAGCAGACGAACGTCACATATCATACACTGCCACTGAGCTGGGTGCAGCTCGTTTATAAGCTAAGGTACCTTAAATGCAGGGACTTAAGTGCAGTTAAACTAGCAAAACCTGAAAGCACACTTGAAAGATGATATGCAAACTGAAATGAAGGGAATTGTTGTAAAGGAAATCATATTATAAATGTAAGCACTCAAGCATTCACCTGAATGCCCGCCTCGGTAGCGTAGATGGTAGCATGTCTGCCTTACGTTCAAGAGGTCCCGAATTCGAATCTCGATCAAGGCGAGTTACCTGGAGAAGATTTTTTCCGGGGGTTTCCCTTATCCTGAAAGACGAATGTCGGGTAACACTAAGCTCTATGGACGCTGGACTCATTTGAGCATCATTTCACCCATTCATTCATCTTCCGATATGACTAAAACCCAACTTCTTGATTTGGTTGCAATTGGTAGCGATGAAGGTACTGCAATGGGTCTTTAGTATTTGTTCAAAAAATGCCTTACAGAAACTGATGTCAATATAGAGAATGTTGTAGGCTTTTGTTCTGTCAATGCCAATGTTATGTTGGGCAAAAAGGAGTCGTTTAAAATTCATCTTCACAGCGGCAATCTGCAAATATTTATTAATATTTGTGTAGGTCATTCAGCACACGTGGCTGTAGCGCATCGCAGGATATTCCTTCCTATGTTGAAGCACTGTTACAAAACGTGTCAAGGTATGTTTCCTGTTCTCCTAAAAGACAGTGTATCCTAGAAGAATTTCAAACGCTCATGCATACTTCTCAGTTAAACATGCTAAGTCCCTATCAGACAAGATAGTTTGCATTATCAAATTGTGTCAATCGTGTTCTTCAACAACAGAATGTTCTTTTTGAGTTGTTCAAAGAGGCAGCGTTTGAACACAAAAATTCTGAACTTCAGAATCCTTATCTTAAAGCATAACCTCATTTCATGAACTATGTTTTGCCAATTTTTAATCAGTTCAATGCAATGTTCCAGTCTCACAATGTTCACGCACAAGATTTATATCCCGAAAGTAGGAGACTTGGTAGAAGGCTGGCAGCACAGTTTAATGACAGTGAATTTCCTAGAATCTTCATGTTTCTCATGATAGTTATTAATTTATTGAGTATATTAATACCTCCATTAGACAACAGAGAACAACAGGATCATAATAATCACCATGAATCCATCGTCTTGTTCATCTACCATCTCAAAGAGTAAGGTATGTTACTTTTTATGTACAAATTTTTGTAGCGGAACGTAGCGGAATTAAGCTCAACTTGTATCGAAATGGAGGGTAATTTGGTTGGCAATACTGGATGTGCAGGTGTTTCACTTGTGTAAAACAAATTGAAGAAATGATTGTGTATTGATTTGATTTTGAAATATAGCTGTTTAAGGAATAAGAAATGCTGCAGAGGGAGACGGTGCATGCTTTATAAAAAAACTTAGTGAATGAGATGACACATTGTTATGATGCGTACGGCAATTATAAAGCAATGCTATTGTACTTAAGGGGTATGTATTTTTAATGTTACCTTTCTTGTAGATTTCAGAACAACGAATGCCATCACGACCAAATCTTTACTCTACTTTACGTTATATAGTTGTAATTTTCGTAGATTTTGTGCTTTAACTGCTTGAAAAGGAAGCCACTGCTGGCAATAGAGAATAATCTGGATCATCGTCCAAATGAATATGTGCGTGGAGGTGTTAGCTTATGCACATTGTGTTTATCTATTTGTATTTTTTGTCATGATTAATAGGATCGTCAGCCAAAAACAGTTTATTGGTGTAAGCTGTTATGGCTCTTCTTTAGAACATGCCCCTAAGAAATTTTGTCTTAAGTACAACATCGGAGGCACGCACGAGAGCTGACTTTGTTTTTCTTTGCCACAGAAATGAAATTGTTTACCATTTCATAAAACTTGTCAGCTGAGAGCTACCACTTGAAATACCGAAACAATTTATCTACATTTATACAACAGGTTTCTGGTGGTTGTCCTTAAAGAGATATTACGTAAATTAATATGTACGTTGAGCCACTCTGAGCCAGAAAATAGGGTGCAAGTATTTTTGTGTAATGGCGACATAAAGTATGAATTGGAATATCTTGCCTATGTTTAGAAGAACTGAGGTGTACCTACATTCTTTTTAGTTTCTGTTATCAGCTCTTCTTTAGAACAAGTCCCCCGACAAAATTTTTGTTTATGGGTAAAGGTACACAATAACAGCATAGTTATATTGTTATGGAATGACATCATGGAAGCAAGTTGTAGTCAACTGCAGAGTTCTGAAATATGCGAATACAGAGAAAGGTTGCAAACACATTCTCTTCTTATTATAAACTAGCGCTACTGTAATGGGAATACTGCATAGTAAAATAATAATAATGATAATAATAGATATAATAACCATAATTATTATTATCATCAGCATTATTCTTATTCATACTAAACTAGTGATACTGTAATGTGCAAGAAACTGGCAATGTATAATAATGAAAAAGTATTTATTAATTAATAATAATCAGTTTTCTATCATCATTATGGTGAAGCTGGCGAGACTAAAGTGGATAAACAATGATACACTGCCATTTTAAATAATATACACTACTAGTTTCCTTACATATTACAGTATCGCCTAGTTCGCTTATGTAGTGTTGGTATTTTCTGCGAAAGTATGCTTTGGATGCTGGCAACGCTCGAGCTATGATGTCATCCCTCCATATTGCTGCACCATTACGCCATTATTGTGCACCTTTACTGCCTTTATGCTGCAGACTTGTTATATTTTTGTATGATTAATTGCTTAACAGACATATAAGAAAACACACTGCCTGTATAGTTGAATGTTCATCATTCTGTTTTCTCAGACGAGAAGTTCCAGTTTCAGTTCCGGGCTGGTGCAGGGGAATTTTGTTTTAATAGAATCACTTTCTATCCGCAGCAGAGTCTGGAGGTATGGATGTGGGAGTGAATATGAGTGCATTATCTAATAAAATTAAAATAGAATAGATTTATTATCTTTTTGACTTAGCTACATGTTTCACAATTCATCAGGAAAAGAAACAAAGAAATTACGGTTTTATTTACAATTCATCAATTCTATACAAAGATTTCACAATTAAGTATCCTTTAAGGTTGATTGGGAATTGTTACCATTCAGTGTCTTAATTCCTTTGGTAACTTACATAAAATTTTGCCCATTATAAGAGTATTTTTTTCTGTAGTAGCCAGTAAATGAGTTAGTTGTTTCTTAAGTTAAGACACTTAATATGAAGAAGTTAAAGGGGCTGTACAAAATGGGGAGGAAACAGCTTAGTGGATGGATACTTTGGAGAAATTAACATTACTCATATGGAAATACAAATTCTATATCTAGTGGGACACCATTGTGCACAGATCACAGTGCCTAACAAGGCTAATTCATCCCTTGTGTAACCTAGCATCTCAAATGTAACATATCTAAAGACTGCGAAATCCTTCCACTGAAATCGTGAAAATCCATTAGTCATTGCAATCACTGTGCATATGCAAAAACATCAACAAATTTCAGCGAATTTGGGGGGCACGTCATTGTTATATGCTTGCAAAAGTTAAAGGCATGTGAACATTGGCCAATGGCAAGCGGAGCACTGTTGCCAAATGTAATGTGTGTACCGGCAGAAGTTCTGTACATAAAAGAGTATGTTTTATATGCCAGCAAAGGTTATGACTATTTTTTCTGTAATTAAACAATACATTAAATGTTTCTAAAACGTTAAAATATTACCTTGACACACTTCATAGCAGTGGAACAGCAAGCACGGTTTCCAAACCAGTAACTCGCTTTCCAACTTTGTGGGTCTTTTCCGTAGATTGAAATAAATGCATACTACTTTTTTCTAAGGATGAAGCTGCTTCACTGCAAATTCATGACACTGTGTGTACACCACCTACATCACAAGCTTCCACAGTTAATTGCTGGGTTTTTGAAAAATCTACAGTTGCCCTATATTCTGGTTTGGGGAGCTTTTGTAAGAACTTGTTCACATTAAATATAATATTTCTGCCCTGAGAATGAATCACTTTGTTTGTTGATGGAAAAATCACTTGTCCCAGCTTTGAGAAAGATGTTCACAAACGCGGATCACAAATACAGGAGAAAAGATATGTGTATAATAATAAATAATAACAATAATAATAATTAATAATAATAATTTAATGTAGTTTTAACAATATTTCAGCTCGAGTTCAACACATGACTTAATATTGCTGTTCACGTTAACAAAATAATACACCACTGCTCTGAAAACGAACTGAACATCTACTCAGTCTGTTTCCAATTGCATGACTTCTATTTTCATAGTAGTGCACTGTTTATTTGTGCTTAACCTGAGTATTGTGAGGGAGAAATGGTGGTGTTTTTCAGGCTTATCTGTGTTGAATGGGTGGATGTTGGGTAAACACAGCCTTGTGAAGATAAAACCTGCATCACTTGCATTTTAAGTATTGTATAGACAAGATTTTTGTACAGTCATGATCAGAAAATAAAATTCTTCTTATTTTAAGATTGCCATCAGTCATTTTCAAATATTTATCTAAGCATAATTAATGAAGATAATGTTCACAGTTCAGGTGCATGAGATACGTGTACCACATTTTGCAGTGTTGGTAGGAGAGACAAGCTTAGGATGCGTTGGAGTCTGCAGTACGGCCTGCCTCCATATGCCTTTAACTTTTGTGAAGATTATACATCTGAAGGTACAAGTGTTGCCCAATGTGTTACTTAAATAATCATGGTTAACATGGTGCACCATCATATTGGAACATGATGTCCAGATCAGAATATGCATTTAGTTCATTGCAGAACTGCATTTCTTTTTCCCCCGAGTGGAGGAAAAATCCATTTATGGTCTTCCACTGAGTTGGAGAGTACAGTCAGTGGGGTATGTGAGCTTCACCTCGAGGGTACTACTCCACTACAAAACCTCTACTGGATTGGGAAGGAGAAATATGCTGCAGTACTACCTAAAGTACCCGTGCATTCCAAGAAGTAATCATAGCTGTCTCGCAGTGCGATTCAGTGGAGTGGGTTTTTGGTTCAGGGATACAGGCTTGACATGGAGCCCAGACCAATCTGCTGCATATTTTGGGTGGTATTGGGTAGGATTCAAGTGTCATTTGTTAGGAAGATTTCAGGTGTTTATTCATGACGTGGTGCTGTCTTAAGATTATATGCTTATTTGTTACTACAAGTATTACTTGCATGCATGTCAGTGATCTTAAGATTAAGCTAATATACCTTAAAGCTATGTAATCTATACCTGAATGTATGTATAATTTGCAGTATTGGCATTGCCTATAATGGTCAGTTGATATTATCTGCCTTTCGGCATCGTTAAAGTGTGTTAACCTTCTCGTAGTCCATGTATCAGCTTGGTTGGCTTTCGAGAGTGCACACTTGGCGGGCGGTCTGCCTACAAATGCGGGTGCGAGCCTGTACCACCCATGGGGGATGCTAAGTTGGCTAGATATTGTATGTCTACTTCTGGCTCTGTGAGATTAATTGTTGTTTCAAAAAGAGACATTGGCCTTGCATGTTTGTTGTGGGTTGTGTTGTATTCCCACAGTGCCCGTATTGGTTGTGGTTTTTGTTCTTCTCGAGTAAATTGAATCTTGAGTCTTTTAATGAATTCCTCAATGGAGTGCATTTTTAACTCCTCGTGGAGTTGGTATGCCGGTGCAAATGCTGGTAACCTCGTGATAATACAAAGTATTCTATTTTACATTGTTTGGAATCTTTTAGTGTGCTTCTTGTCTGCATGTCCCCATTTGTGGGCAGTGTATGTTAGGATGGGTCTAATAAGTGTTTTGTAGAGTGTTTTCTCCATCTGTAGTGTAAGTGAGCTGTTAGTATTAATAATTGAGAACAGTTTATTTAATTGAGCATTTGCTTTGGCTCTTACTGTGTTAATATGCTGTTTCCATTAAGGCCCTGATCTATTGCTACACCTAAGTAGGTAATTGTGTCCTTCCATTCGATTTTGTCTTGCCTGAATGTTAGTGGCATTAGACCATGTTTGTTGCGGTGGTGCTTATTTCACTTAGTAAATATTATTGCTTGGCTTTATCAAGAATTTACTTTTATGCGCTATTTTGTAAGCTATGGGTCTAGGTTAGTCAATGCATTCCGTAGCCTTTTGGCTATTATTCTAGGTGCGGTCAATTGTGTGGCTAGTGCTGTGTCATTGGCATATAAGTACCTATCTACTCTCACTGTTTCCAGTATGTCATTTATATATAAATTAAAGAGGATTGGTCCAGTAGGCTACCTTGGGGAACTCCTGCCCTGATGGGTCTTAATGAGGAGGTTTCGTTTTCAATACTTGTTTGGAAAGACCTATTAGATAGTTCTTGATGATAATTACCACGGAGTCTCTGAACTCTAGTGTAATCCAGCGTGCCAAACTCAAAGGCCCTTTCTATGTCTAGTAAGACGACGCCTGTCGATCGATTAGTGTTGAATCCTTTAGAGAGATATAAGATGGCAGAGCAACAGCAGCACTATAAAATGAAGCTCCGTAGTTTTGGAGTAATAAACCAAAAAGCATCGAAAATACGCAATATGGTGATTACAACGAAAGCAAAAACTGCAAATGTGCCTGCAGAAGTGAAGATACGGTGGAAAACACGCTGGAGAGACAGAAATCAACAAAATACTGGGATCAGCAGATGAAGCATGAAACGAGACACATGGACGCAGCTGAAGAAAACATATCATCACTGCAGCTGATAATTACGATCCTTACAAGGGATCTACAGGAAGCAATAAAACAAATCCTACAACTAAAAGAAGAAGCAGTAGATTTGGAAAACAAGATTAAAGAAAAAGAAAGCATAAGCTGGGAGAGTGTAACATCGAGACAGAAAGCAATGCCGTATGAAGCTACACTAAAACAAACGGTACAAACAAAAAATCGCTTCAGCTATTTAGAAGAGTTAGAAGATACAAATCAGGAAACTTCAGTAGTTACAGATGGAACGAACGCAAAAGAAAAAGCATCAATCTACAGATGGAACAAACGAGAAAAAATGGTGAAAAACGAAGTGAAAGTGTCGTTAAAACAAGATGTGGTTGTGATGGATTCCATAATTAAACACATGGATTTACGGGGAACGGCAGAAGTGAAAGTGTTTAGAGGCATTAGGACAAATCAACTAGAAGACCAAATAGACCAAAAAAGGGCAGGGATTCAAAAAATGCCGGTTATATACTTACACGTGGGTACAAATGACCTCAAACAAGCCACCTGTTCCGAAGAGGTTATGGGAGATTTATATAGTGCAACTAAGTGTATTAAGCATATGTACCCTAAAACATTAGTTATTATAAATTGCGTAATCAAAAAGAGGGATATAAATTTTAACTTTACAAATAGTGTAAATCAAACTCTTCGTTGGATGTGTAAACAACTGAAGTGTGTTTTTGTAGACATAGACAAGCAGATTGGAAGTGATTGTATTGGAAGAGACGGGCTGCACTTAAACAGAAAAGGTTCTTCTAAGCTAGGAAGAATAATGAAAAATGTAATTAATCTATGTAAAGTTCAGGGAAACTAAGCAAGAGAAGTGTAAATAGCATATTAAATACAAGTGAAATAGGTACACAAGTACAAGGAGATAAAGTACAGGTTAGTACTAACCTAAATTTACAAAATCATTTTAATTATAAAAAACACACAGTAACAAAAAGTAAGTTCAAACAAAAACATTTTAAAATACTTCATCAGAATATTCAAAACATTGCAAACAAAAGGGCATTAATTGAACAACATATACTAACTATGCAATTAGATGTAATAATTTTTTCTGAACATGGACTTAAGATAGAAGAAATAAATGTAAATAGTTATGAAAATTATACTTTAGGTACCAGTTTTTGCAGAGCAGAATATAAAAGTGGGGGAGTTGCAATTTATGTTCGAAATGGGCTAAAATATAAAGAAATTGACTGCAAAACATATAGTGTAGAACTGTGTTGTGAGTTAGCCGCAATAGAGGTTAAGTTAGAAAAGAAAAACTTTATAATATTAGGGGTGTATAGTCCACCAATTGCAAACAAAAAAGATTTCTTTAAAACTTTAGAAGACTGTTTATATAGCATAGTAAAAAACAAACATATAATTGTGCTCGGGGACATCAATATAGATGTACTTATGGAAAGTAGAAAGAAACGTTTGTTACTTGAAGTACTAGAGAGAAGCAATTTAACATTAATTAAAACAGAACCCACAAGGGTAACCAATCATTGCTCAACCTGTGTCGATCACATATACACAAATTTAAAGCCAGAAGAGTTGTGTAGCAGAATTGTGAAAATGGGAATTAGTGATCATTATGGACAACTAATCGAAACTAAAATGTTAGGTAAACAAAAAAAGGAAGCAAATAATAAAATAGAAACTAAAAGGATAGTAAATAAAATTACACTAGAAGCTCTAAGAAAAAATCTACAAGCAATAAAATGGATGGATATGCACAGCAAAAAAGAAATAAACTATAAATTTGACCACTTTTATACTATTTAAAGAAATTGTTTGGATGCAACAGTACCATTTCACAATGTAAAATTAAAAAACCAAAACGTAAACACTTGGGCCTCTAAAGGTCTAGACATCTCCAAAAAGTGTATGAAATTTCTTAACAGTCTAAAGCACCCAAATATTGATGCTAAATTCTATGATTACATAGAAAAATACAATAAAATTTTAAATAATGTAATAAGAGAAGCAGAAAGGTTACATAATGCAAAATTAATAAAAAATGCAGAAAATAAAATTAAAGCTACATGGAACATTATAAATTCAACACGTAAGGAAAATCAACAAAAATGGCAGGGAAATATGTTCATTGAAGTAAAGAACCAAGTGATACAAGATCCCATAAAAATAACAAATCACTTCAATGAACACTATATAAATATTGTAAAAAAATTAGGAATAAAACAAACTCAATATGTACCAATAAATGAAAAGAAAGTATGTAATTCAATGGTGCGTAGTGAAAGTAACGAGGGTCAAGTTATTTCACAGATAAATGCATTAAAATGCAAAAGATCCAGTGGACTGGATGAATTTACAAATGAAATAATTAAATATTGCAAATACGAAATTACAGATGTACTTACTCACTTAACCAATCAATCTTTCAGTTCTGGAATATTTCTAAAGAAATTAAAACAAGTTGTGGTCAGACCAATTTATAAGAAAAAAAACTCAAAATTAATAATGGAAAATTATAGACCAATATCTTTATGCTCAACTTTCTCTAAAATAGTAGAAGGATTATTTCTAACACAGTTACAAAGCTTTTGCAAAAAATTTCAAATTTTATCAGAATGTCAGTTTGGGTTTCAAAAGAAAAAGTCTACAGTAGAAGAAATTTTCGGAGGAAATGACATTATTATAAATGCCCTAAATAGAAAAGAACATGGTAGTCGCTATTTTCCTTGATCTTTCCAAGGCCTTCGACTGCGTTAACATAGAAATCTTAATGTCAAAATTGGAAAACTATGGAATCAGAGGCATACCACTACTATGGCTTGGCTCCTATCTACAAAATAGAGAACAATGCGTGGAAATAATACGTGATTTAAATGGAAAGTTAATGAAATTTCAATCATCATTCAAAAAAGTAACACATGGAGTGCCCCAAGGCTCAAAATTAGGACCGTATTTATTCCTACTGTATATAAACAGCTTATTTCAAATAATAAAAGAAGCAGGGGGAATAGCAATAGGCTATGCAGATGACACCACGATTTTAGTAACAGGAAAAACAGAAATAGAAGTACAAAATAGGGCAAATACTCTACTAGTAAAAGTAAACAGACATTTAGAAAACTTAGGCATGATATTAAACACAAACAAAACAGTGGATACAGATCAGTCTTAATAACAAAAAAAAAAAAAAAAAACAGACAAATATAAAGTTAACAATAGGAAACAAAGAAATTCAAAAGGTAAATGAAACAAACTTCTTAGGATTAGTAATAGACAACAGATTGAAAAGGAATGGACATGTTCAAAAAGTAATAAAAAAAGTTAATTCAGGTATATATATCTTAAAACAAACAATACAATTGATAGATAAAAAATGTATTAAACAAATATACTATGCATTCATTCACTCTCACTTGAGCTATGGAATTGTATTATGGGGCTCATTACAAAAAACTTTAGCTTTAAGACTATTTAGATTGCAAAAAAGAGCAATACGTTTGATGGTAGGAATACAGAAAAGAGACATATGTAGAAATGCATTTAAAAAACTAAATATTTTAACATTACCTTCATTATATACATATGAATGTATCAAACTTACATTAAAAAGTTATGATCAAAACAAAAATAGTAACATCCACAAACATAACACCAGAACAAAAGATAATTATTTTAGAAACAGACTTACTGGTATCTTAATAAATGCATAGAAAATAGCATTAAAGATTTGTATAACCACCTACCGGCTGAAATCAAACAGATAAACGGGAAAACAAAACTAAAGGCTGTCAAAACTTATTTATTACAGAAAGTATTTTACTCCGTGGAAGAATATAAACAGATTAGGTAGAATATGCTATTTACACTTCTCAACTTTGTAAACATGTTTGTAAATATTATTGTATTAATTTTATGTGTATACAAATTGACGATCCATGTAAAAGCTTAACAGTTGGAGACAAATAAATAAATAAAAAAATAATAATAAAAGTAATTGATTCAGTAAGTTGGAGGAGTTGCAGTGTGGTCAAGTGTTGCCATCCAAAACCAGATTGCTCGTTAATAAGTATGTTATTCTTTATTATGTGGGTATTAATGCATTTTAACAGGATCTTCTCCAGAACCTTTCTCATTGTATTTAGTAGGCTAATAGGCCTATAGTTTTCTGGTAGCGATTGGTTCTTATGCAACTTGGGAAATAGTAGTTTTTTTTTTTTTTTTTTTTTTTTTTTTCATTTACGTCCGCCCCAACGTTAAGTTATATCGGACAGTGAATGAATTGGATGAAATGATGCTCAAATGAGTCCAGGGTCCATTGAGCTTAGAGTTACCCTACATTCGTCTTGAAGGATAAGGGAAAACCCCGGAAAAAACCGTATCTAGGTAACTCACCCTTACCGAGATTCGAACTCGGGACCTCTTGAACGTGAGGCAGACATGCTACCATCTACGCTACCGAGGTGGGCCTGGGAAATAGTAGTATTTTGGCCTCCTTCCATTGTGAAGGGAATCTGTCTTTTTCAGTGGTGTGATTGAATGTGACTGCTAGTAGCTTTAGTGCATTGGTTGGCAGATGTTCATGTACAATATTTGGAATTTCGTCTGGCCCCAAGGCCTTTCTTGTTAATTGCTTAATTATCCATTTGATTTCTCCCGTGTTTTACTGTGTGTTTGGTTGTGGTCCAAGTTTTCTGTTATTGTTTCCGTTTCAGCCACAAAATCATGGTCCGATGGAAGGGCATTAGGCTGGAAGGTTGCTTCAAGTATATCTGCAAATGCTTCGGCTTTGTCTTGGGGAGTTTTGGCTATTCCATTGGTGATATGAAGGGGAGGGATGTATGTATATGTGCGAGTGAGACATTTCAATATGCGCCAAATCTTATGGTTTTGAGGTACTATTTTGCTTAGCGTGTCATTCCATTGATTTCTGGTGTATTCTTGGATATGTTTGCTAGTGAGATTATTTAGTTCATTGTATCATCAATCCATGTATTAGGTTGCGAGATTTTTGTCATTTTCATCTAGCTCAGTTTCTTGCATTATTAACCTTCCGTTGGGCGCATTAACTTTCGTGACGCCGTTAGTCGCAATGTATCTGCTGGATACATATGATGTTAATTGTGTTTCAGTATCTGTTTTCAGTTGTTTTAAAATTAATGAATCTTATAATGAATTGGAAGTGTTGCTCAGACATAGTCATCCTGAAAATATTGACACCAAGTTCATCTGTTGTCCAGAAGTTGTGAATATAATGCCTTCCTCCGCGGAACACACAAGCAAGATATAATAGCGCATTAAGGCTTTCATTTCTGTTATGTCTTCATCATCATCATCATCATCATCATCATCATCATCATCATCATCATCATCATCATCATCATCATCACCACCACCATCAACATCTTCATCGTAATCATCTTGTATCTTTTGTGCTCACCAAAATAGTAATTTTCATCATTTTCTAGCACTTTATTACTTTCCTCTTCATCAACATCATGATCTGTATCGGTGTCAACAGATCGTGTTTCAGTTATGTCTTCATATTCGGAATCAATTTCTACAAAATTATCCTCAATTGGCAGTGCATCATTGTCAAAAATAAGGCAATGTACCTCCTCCAAATCCTCAGGATTTTCCAATTCATATACTTGACTCATTTTCAAACCTATGTACAATTCACAGCAATAAAGAAAGGCACTCTCATTTACCTTGCAACAACGCAACCACTTACATCAGCATTCTCTAGCAATGACGTGGTTGGATCTGATAGCGGTGACCCTGTGTAACTCAAGTTGGTGTGATGTATCTGACAGATACAACAGCACACACGTGATGGCGTTTGCCTCATTTGCAAACTTAGCATTAGGGAGAAATGATTGAAACGTACAGGAAACAATAACAAAGGTATGATGGAATATGTCCTGGCTCGGCAAGCCCTTACATCTATTTATTGCCATAATAATGAAACAAACTTAGGCCATGTATCTTACAGATACATACGTGACTTATGAGTTAATCTGATATTGCAGTAAAATCGTTTGTTGATGTTGGGTATCTAATAGGGACGTGTTTCTTTGTGGCTTGCTTTATCGCTTCAGTGATATTGTTTACTGCTATGTCCTGTTTCGTCATGTGTTTCTATTGTTTCCACTATTGTGTTTTGCAATGTAGTCTTGAATGCCTCCCAGTTGGCTTGTCTGTAGTTTGATCTGGGGGGTTCTCTTTTAAACGATATGGGGGCTTCAATTTCGAATGAGCCCACCTTGGTAGCATAGATGGTAGCATGTCTGCCTCATGTTCAAGAGGTCCCGAGTTTGAATCTCGGTCAGGGTGAGTTACAAAAAAAAATAGAATAAAACTGGGAGATGGTCAGATGTTAAGTTGTTAATTACATGTGTATTGGCATTGTGAGGGATGTTTTTGAGTTGCACAGTATCTAAAATATCTGGCCTGTGATTCTGTACTCTGGGTATGAATGTTGGTTTCTCTGGTCCGGTTAGTAAAATGTTGGTGTTATTCATGTAGGCAAGGAGTTTGCAGAACTGTAATATTTGTTTGTGGTTAAGCAATTTCTAATAGGTTTTCATGCAGCATCAATGATGGTGCAAAACTTCTATCCCGTTAGATTCCATTTAGATACAGAAAAGTGAAGACTACTAATTGTCCTGTTACTGTATTTTTATTTTACTTTTTCCAAATTAATCATCTTGTATTGTCAAAGAAGAATTTAAAGAAAATGGGCTTAATTTTAAAGTTTTTAATTAGAGGTTAAAAAATACTGTAAGAAAAAAGGATAAATTTGAAGCAGATTTAGTGATTTACTCTTTGCTTTGTTTTACTTAGAATGTCTCCATCCATTATGTGCATCCTGCCTATGAGGTGTAGATAGCCCATTGCCACAAAAGAAGCACGATGTGAGTACCAGGAAAGGGTAGGAAGCAGAAAGCCAACACCCTATGGGACAACAATGACTGTTTCCAAAAAAGGTTTTAAAGTAACGGATGCCAAGCGAAGCCGTATTGTAGGTGTAGCATGCAGCTCAATGGAGGAATTGAAGAAGAAAGGATGTGAGAAGTTTGGAATTCCTCAAAAAGGTATCATCTTACAATTGCAAGATGGTACATTTGTGGACGATGAAGAGTATTTTTCAACACTAACTTCACAAACCTTGTTCATTATGCTTCAACCTGGTGAAAATGCTGTAACTGGTGCTCAACTAATACTACATGCATTGGAGATGGTGAATATTGACTATCTCCATGCAGGTGAAGAAGCATTTAAATTTCTTACTACAGATCTCAAGGACAAGGTTAGTGGTAAGCATCTTATACCATCTGTTCGAGAAGTCTTATAATTTAGTTTTATGTTACTCATCTCTAGGTATAAATATTGGTCTAGGACTAATAGTGATACATTTAATTTAACACAGTCATTAGGTTCATTCCATCACTCTCACATATTTTCAACTTTCAGCAGTGGTAACCTAAGATGGCCATAATTAAAGATGAGGTGTTTCAGGAGCCATAAGTAAACAACAGTGAGGGCAAATAAATTGCAATTTGTGTGCATATGTTTTAGACTGTGGGAGTTGCATTGTGAGAAGAAAAAAAATACTTGCCACCAGAGGGTGCAGTGTTGCAAGTGAAGGGAGCAAAATTACTTAACTCCAACACAATTAGTATAAATGACAATTACAAATATGGCTCAATATGCTGCCCTTGAACATGTTCCACAATCTCTGAATTACATTTTCCACTGCAGAATGTGGCACATTAAATAGTAAGTGAAGTGTTATGGGTTCCTTTAATGTTTGTAAAATGTCCATGTGTCCTTGTTCTTTAAATAACACCACAACCAAGAATCAGATGGGTGAGATCTGGCATACAGGGAAGTCGTTTCATAAGGAATGCACTACTGATGGCGAAATGTTGTTGGACTTGCTTCAACCCCAATTTGCGGTGTCATCCATCCTGCATGAACACATGTGTCTCCATATGTTGGAGACATCCATGATGTTGGAATTCTGGAATAACAAAATTGAATAGCATTCGTTGGTATCTCCATGCTTGCTGGTCATTGTTTCATCTGGTGTGTATTTATTAAAAAGTATGGTCCAATTATGAATGAAACAGTAAAGCCACAAGGGAATCTCCTTGGGTTTTGCAGAAGCCCAAATGGATTAACTGTGTTAACTGCTTCAACAATGGCCATTTAAACCCTGCATGGGCCGGAAACAAATACCCAATAAACAGAACAAGACATTTGAATTGTTAAATGCTGTAAAAATGCTTCTTAAATACACATTCGTATCTTCTGTATTAAGTTATTTAAACAAAATAAAAATTTCTCAGAAACTATTTGTAGTTGGTTTATTAATACTTGTCACTTGTTTATATTTATGAGAGACAAGTTTCAAAGACATTCGCCTCCATTTTCAATCTCTTTCCAACTGGCATCTGTTGTCTGCTCTCTCTCTCTCTCTCTCTCTCTCTGGTGGTGGAACTATGAACTTCTTAGTCAAATTATCTACTGGTGGGATTTCAAAGTTCATTACGCGATCCTTATTTTTCCATATGAATATGTTCTCCCATGTTGTCAAT
The DNA here is from genome assembly GCA_030765055.1 of Mantis religiosa. Lineage (NCBI taxonomy): Eukaryota > Metazoa > Arthropoda > Insecta > Mantodea > Mantidae > Mantis > Mantis religiosa. Next base: position 230,046 of record JAUKNK010000468.1, read on the forward strand.
TTATTTTGGTTTATCACTCCTTTTAATAATTTTGGATTTGGATCAATGTCATGGTTTTCATTCCAAAAGTGAAATGCTACTGCTGACTTATCTTCTTGTTTCAATCTGATGTTTCTAAAGTGCTCTTTGACTCTGGTTTTTAGATTTCTTTTAGTTTGACCTATGTAGCATTTGGAATGAAAACCATGACATTGATCCAAATCCAAAGTTATTAAAAGGAGTGATAAACCAAAATAAATTGACAACATGGGAGAACATATTCATATGGAAAAATAAGGATCGCGTAATGAACTTTGAAATCCCACCAGTAGATAATTTGACTAAGAAGTTCATAGTTCCACCACCAGAGAGAGAGCAGACAACAACAGATGCCAGTTGGAAAGAGATTGAAAATGGAGGCGAATGTCTTTGAAACTAGTCTCTCATAAATATAAACAAGTAAGTGTCGAGTATTAATAAACCAACTACAAATAGTTTCTGAGATTAATTTGACGTCACTGTTACTAAATTCCTCCAAACACATATATAAAAATAAAAACTTGTTTAAAACCATTAAAGGCAGTATACATTTACAGTATCATTGAGTCATTTTGTTTTGTGTGCATACGAACGATATGTGTATATGTATAGCTGTGTAACAACTTTTCCGGTTCAAGGTTTTAGGGTTTAGTTTATGTTACCAAGCCATAATCATAGTATATGTCATGTCTGACACACACCCTGGAAACAAACCTCTCTGTCAACATCTGTACCTCTTATTACAGTATTTCACAACTGAACTTTGTGGTAGTCTTATGCAACTGTTTTTGCTCAGTATTTCAGTTATTTATACTCACTTGGTGTTCACGGTGATTTCTTATAGCTATCGAGAGTTAAATGAATAGCACATTTGAAATTGTTAAATTTCAGTGTTATTATGGCTTATCCTAGTAATGTAGCAAATAAATTAGCTTGTGTAGGATGTGTACAGGCTTCTGATATCACTGTAGAAAATGTGGAGGACTTTTTGCTGTTTGACATGATTTGGATATTGATGGCGATTATGAGGAAGGTATTGATGTAGTAACGTTGAGGAAGAAAATTACCTGCTTCCTTTAGGTGTTCGTGATGAATCAATTTGTGGAGTGGTCAAAATAACTCGAACACACATAGGCATATACACAAATATATTTTCTGGCATAGAGCTAACTTTAGACATCCAACCAACTGACATTTTCACAAATATTTTTTCTGCTGACTTGGGTCTCTCATTGTGATGGAAACAAACATGTGTGAGTAGGGTGAAGGAAGCCCTTATCTCTAAAGGGAGTTTAGTGCCTAAGAGGAGAATTCAGAAGTGGACAGTGTGCGCATTATTTGTAAACCTACATTAGACATGTACTGGTCTACAGATGGCATGTTTGCTGCTCCACTTTTGGGGGAAATAATGGGTAAATATGGGTGGGGTGGATCAGTTATTGCAAGCTATTCCTTACGAAAAACAGTTAAATGTTATAAACAAGTATTTTTATACCTGTGGATGTAACCATACACAATTGTTTAGTAATTTATAGAGCTCTAAATTCATGCAAGGCAATGACCTACCTGGACTTACGTGTATTAGCTCGTAACCTAATTTAGTACTATAACATTCAGATGTGTAGATTTGCATCTTTGTCCCGGCTGCACTTGTAAACAGCTGGTATATTCAGAGTATTAGATCCTTTTCTACAAATTAGTTATGCCATGGGAGCTCTCCGTAAGTTCTTCACTGTTCGTAATAACTGAAGTGCAACTGAAATATTGCGTCATAAAACTATAGTCAGTTTTGACACATTACATTGTTTACATTTAAGTTTTGAGGGACTAGTTTTGGGAATGCATACACCATATTTCAGTTTATTTGGCCTCACCCTTTTTCACTTATGACTTTTCAATCACTTCACCTTTAATTATGGCCACCTTATATATAATTTTAAAGCTAAAATTTCCTGCTGAAAGCTATTGAAAGCATAGATTTATAATGTTTCATTTGTCATGAAAAATGGACATAATGTAAGACTTAAAACTTTCATGTCGAGTTGTAGCGGGGGTTGGGGTATTTTATCCCACTCCACATAGAGAAGTCATATGTATCCAAGATGTCTTCCTGGTTCTTGGTTGGGATGATCACATGTCGCTGAAGTCCGATGGTGAAGACAATGGGATGATGGTCTCTTAAATCTGAATGTTTTATTCAGATTTGTTGCTCAATCCCCAGCGTTGCTCCAATCGGTGCAAATTCAGGTGTGGTCTTGAGCAAGTGAATTAACTTTTTAAATAAATTCCAAAATAAATCAATGTTATTTAATTTTAAAACTCCAAATTTTTAATTCAATTTAAATCCTTTATACCATTCTTCATACATAACTTTACAAAGGAATTGTATTACTTTGTTACAATTTTCAGGAAATCAATTTTAAATCTTTATTATATTATGTCTCGACATTGAACTGTGCATCCGTTCCCTTCAATGTTCTCAATTAAAAAGAAGCTATCTCTGCTAGCCATTTATTCAACATTGATTTTTCTCCTTTTGTCACAATGACTACCAAACAACTTCTTTCTCACTGGTCCACGTCAATTATCACAACTAGTACCAACACATTTCATCATATCATTTACATAATCATTCCTTTCATGACCCACTGAATTTTACACTTTCATTTCTTACGCATATGAACTTTTCCATATCAATCTTTAATCTGTTATTAAATACATTTAAATATTTTCAATTCTTGGGGTCTAAACGAGAACAACTGTTACAGAGTGTTATTTATCATAGCTTCACAGGTGATCAGCTGTGAAGCTATGATTAAAAATGGAAATATTTGTCCATTAACAAGAAAAGCAAAATGAAAATTGAAGATGCAGGTGTATGAAAGTTAAAACAATAGATCAAGAAACAGTTTTATTCATAACACTATTTTTGAAACTATACTATTGTGCTAGCATTGGAACTAGTGACTTACACAGTCTTAACAATGTGACTAACTCAACTTGAATTTTGTGATTAATGTAACTTAATTTTTATATGGATATAATGTTGTAATTTTAAAATGCTTAATTGAGTATAAAACATGTTAACCTAATTGTATTTCATCATCAAATAAGATTATGCGCGATTGGAGGAATTTAGTAACAGTGGCATCAAAATTAATTGAAAAAACTATTTGTAGTTTGTTTTTTGACACTTCGTCACTTACATTTTTACATTATTGAGGGACTAGTTTTGGAAGCTGCCGCTTCCATTTTCTGTCAAATAAGATGTTAAGTTCCTTTCTTGGAAGTGTTGAAAACAGTGTTATTATGATAAATTAAATTTAAAGGGAGTCGATTAATGACACTAAACAACACTTTTAAATTTTTCCGGAACATGTTTCGGAGACTTTGCCTCTATCCTCAGCCGGCCATTGACTGGTTCTCATTGGTGTAGTTGACAATATGTTGTCACCGGTCTCCTCTGGTGGCGGGTTCAAGGACATTGCTCAACAGATCTTTCTGGGGGATGTCGAAATTGAATACTTTGTTCCTATTTTTTGAAATGAAGATTTGTTCCCATGTGGATAGAACACTTTAGAAACATAAAATATAAACAATTAGAAAAATCAGCAGTTGCCACACATTTTTGGGAAAAAAACCACAACATAAATCCAGAACCAAAACTACTAAAACATACATCAGGAAAACAAGAACTATCTGCATGGGAACAAATCTTCATTTCAAAAAATAGGAACAAAGTATTCAATTTTGACATCCCCCAGAAAGATTTGTTCAGCAAGTTCCTTGAACCGCCACCAGAGGAGACCGGTGACAACATATTGTCAACTACACCAATGAGAACCAGTCGATGGCCGGTTGAGGATAGAGGCAAAGTCTCTGAAACATGTTCCGGAAAAATTTAAAAGTAAGCGTTATTTAGTATCATTAATCGACTCCCTTTAAATTTAAGATAAGTTACTTAGGAGTGGTAGTAACATGCACCATAATGAGTACTAATCTTGTTATAAGTGGTGTCCAGTTGCATTGAGACATTTTTGGCATTCCTTGTTATCACAAGATTGTAATTCATGGGCAGTAGTCACTCTGTGCAGTTTCAATTTTAAAAGTTTAGCATCTCTATGAATGGAGTACATTCACTTGCTGTGCATGCATCATGTCTTAGACTTTTTTGCAGAGTGTTTGAATGATGCGCCAGTTTTGTCTGTTTTTTCTGCTGTTAAGAGCATTTCTTCCTCTGCTGAGAGCATTTCTTTTTTGCTTCTTAGATTTAGCAATCCTGTTACCATGAATACATGTACTTACATATGAACTATTCTTTGAAACATCAAACTTTTCTTTTTATAAAACAATCACTTTTTTAAATGTACTTTATTCTTTTAAGTATGCATGCAGGTACATTACTTAGATACGTATGAATATTCTTTTAATCACCAAATATTTTTCAAACCCAAATCAAAGTTTTAATATATGTTATTCTAATTACATTCTATAAGGCGTGAACTATTACTCCTTAAGAGTTTTTCATTACTGAGGCACATGGATAACAGGGCACTAATTTTTATATTCTTTTATAGAACAGTAGAGCCTGTGATGAAAGCTATAATTATGGATCTTTGTTATCCTCATCACAAAATATTTTCTCACCAGAGACCCTCTTCAAATTGTTTTTCCAGTTTAGGAATGGCCAATGTGATGTTCATTTGATTGGGAACAGATTGATCATTTTCTCAGTTTCCTATGTACTACAAAACGTTTCCTGCTGGTATTTATTAGAATTAGCATATTATGGACAGAAAGTAATGTTTTATCTGAATTGTTTGCAGAATCTCTGTAAAATGCAGTACATTTTTCATGACTCTGACCAGTAGCCTAAAACTATGGCTTTCTCTTAATTTACCTTATTGCAGTGGAAAATTATAATCATTATACAATAGACAGACTGGGATAATATCATTAGCTATTCTGTGTATGCCTGATGTGCACTAAGGTAAGGCTGTCACTGTACAGCTGCACTGTGTCTCAACATGATGTAGCGAACAGATTCATACCTCCTTTACCTAATGCAAAATGAGTGAGAATCATTTGGCTATCAACAGTAATGTTCAGGCTAAGAAAAATGTGTTATTAACCCAGACAAACATCACAGTCACAAATAAACAGTTGACAGGTGAGTGCTGTAGAAGTTGTTCAGTAATTTTCTACTGCAATACAAGAAAGATGGAACTTTTCAGAGGGGCATTATTAAGAGAGCTGCAGATCGGTTTCAAGTAACACCATTGACTGTTTCCCTTATTTGGCAGTGAGTAAACGAGCAGTAGGATCAAGGCAAGTTATGTGCTAATGTTAATCCTAGAAGGAAAGGAAATTGTGGGCGCAGACACAAAGAGTAGTAATTGGAGTAAAATAAATGACACTCCTTTACACAGATGTGGAACAATTAAGTCTTTGGCATGTTCTATTGAAGGGCCTAAATCAACCCCCTCTCGAATTGAAAAAAAACTATTTGTAGTCGGTTTTTTGACACTTTGTCACATACATTTTTATATTTTTGAGGGACTAGTTTCGGAAGCCATCACATCCATCGTCAACCTCATTCCAACTGTCTGTTGTTTGCTCTCTTCTCCTTGGTGGTGGAACTATGAACTTCTTTGTTAAATTATATACTGATGAGATTTCAAAGTTCATTATTCGGTCCTTATTTTTCCATATGATTATTTTCACCCATTTTGTCAGTTTATTTTGGCTTATCACTCCTTACAGTAATTTTGGATTTGGATCGGTATCATGGTTTTTGTTCCAAAAATGAATTCCTACTGTTGACTTATCTTCTTGTTTCATTTTGATGTTTCTAAAGTGTTCTTTGACTCTGGTTTTCAGGTCTTGTTTATTTTACCTATGCAGCATTTTTCACAATTCTTACAACTTATTTGGTATATTCTGGATCTGTTGGATTTCATCTTTTGTTTTAGAGTTTAGCGATTTTAAAACTGAGTATCTATTAGTAGGTGCAAAGATGATATTTTGTTCCTTGAAGACCTTTTTGAATTTATTAAATGTTTTTGGGTGGTATGTGAATGCACTGAATGTGCTGTTGTTTTCTTTTCTTTTGTAAATGTGGTTTCTTCCTTAATAGCTTTCTTTAGTTCAGCCTTTTTAATTTTGTTAAACACCAGAATTTTGTAGTATCCATTTTCTTCTGCTATGTGAAGTATGGCTTTTTGTTCCTTGTGGTATTCTGCTTTTTCTATGGGTATGCTGACTAGTCTGTGTGCAGGACTGTTTATTATTGTATGATTATGTATAGTTGGGTTATAGCTATGATTTTTTATGTAATCCTGTGTTGGCTTCCTGTAAATTCCAAATTTTATTTTTGTGTCATTCCTGATGATATTTAGGTCCAAGAAGGAAAGTCCATTGATTTCCATTTCTATTGTGAATTTGATAGTCTTTCCTTGCAGATTGAATAATGCATCATCTATTTGAAACTACTGCAAAGATGTCATCAACATATCTATACCAAGATTTAACTGTATTGGAACACCACAGTGACGCGAAAAATTATTAATTTTTAGATGAGTCGTATTTATTACACATCTGCTTCACTTTCGTACCTATTTTGAGGACATGTTTCGCAAATCATCGTTTGCATCTACGGCTCTTATGCGACTAAAGCTTGATCCAGCGGTGTGGGTAATTCTGGGGTTGCTGCTGCCATCTGTTGATTTAGTGATGAACTTATATGTGGGATTCTCTTCTGGCGGGATTTCAAAGTTCATAAGTTGGTTTTTATGTTTTTCTATGTATATCCTCTCCCATATGACGAGTTCACTATGTTTTTGTACGTATTTTAGTAATTCTGTGCTATCTTCAATTTCATGATTTTCAGACCAGAAATGAGCTGCTATTGCGGACTTATCAATATTTTTGTATCTTAAGTGCCTGAAGTGTTCTTTCTTTCTAGTGCCTATGTTTCTTTTTGTCCTCCCTATGTAAATTTTTTTCACATTCTTTACACTTAATCTTGTAAATGCCTGACTTTTCCTCTGGTTTTATCTTATCAGTATTATTACTGTGAAGTAGGTTTTTAATGTTGTAATTGTTTTTTGGTGCCAATGTTATATTGTATTTTTTGAATATTTTTTGGAACTTTTTTGTGGCCCAGGGGTGGTAAGTAAATTTAGCAAATCTAATGTCTTGTTTTATTGGTGTGAGAGCTGTGATCTGTTTTAATCTCTTTTGAAGTTTGAATGATTTTAGTTTTTTATCTACAAGGTTTTTTCCATATCCATTTTTAATTGCAGTTTTTAAGATTTGATGGTATTCGTTTTGATATTCTTGCTGGCTGAGAGGTAGATTTACTAATCTGTGTGTGAGACTGTTGATGGTTGCATGTTTGTGTGGAATTGGGTTGAAACTATTTGCTTTGATGTAATTATCTGTGTGTGTTGCTTTTCTATGGATACCAAATTCTAGTTTTTCATTGCTTTTTTTGATTTTAAGGTCTAAAAAAGGTAGAGTACAGTCCTCTTCAGTTTCCACTGTGAATTGTATGCTGGGTTCTTGCAGGTTGAGTAGTTTCAAAGCATCATCTATTTGTTTGTAGGGCACTATTGCAAAGATGTCGTCTACGTATCTGTACCATGTTTTAAACATATGAGGGAAGGCTTTAGTTATGTGTTTCGAAAAAGCTCATGTATAGATTGGCCAAAAATGGTGATAGCGGGCTTCCCATAGCTAGTCCTGAAATTTGTTTATAATATTTTCCATCGAAGACAAAATAATTTTGATGTATACATATTTCAGTCATTGCCAAATATTCTTCTATTGCATTGGCATCTAGGTTTATAGAATTTAGCCATTTTTTCAGTTGAATCAAAAGTTTGTCTAATGGAATGCTAGGGAAGAGGGAGCGGACATCAAAGGATACTAAAGTGTCATGAGGTTTTAGTTTCAGATTTTGAATTTTTTCTACCAGGTCTAAAGAGTTTTTTTATGCTCAGAGTATGGAATTGTGGAAAGGACTGAAATTTTTTGGACAGCCATTTTGCCAGAAGGTAAGTAGGAGTGTTTATATTATTTACAATGGGTCTCATGGGTATGTTGGGTTTGTCAGTCCTTTCCACAATTCCATACTCTGAGCATAAAAAACTCTTTAGACCTGGTAGAAAAAATTCAAAATCTTAAACTAAAACCTCATGACACTTTAGTATCCTTTGATGTCCGCTCCCTCTTCCCTAGCATTCCATTAGACAAACTTTTGATTCAACTGAAAAAATGGCTAAATTCTATAAACCTAGATGCCAATGCAATAGAAGAATATTTGGCAATGACTGAAATATGTATACATCAAAATTATTTTGTCTTCGATGGAAAATATTATAAACAAATTTCAGGACTAGCTATGGGAAGCCCGCTATCACCATTTTTGGCCAATCTATACATGAGCTTTTTCGAAACACATATAACTAAAGCCTTCCCTCATATGTTTAAAACATGGTACAGATACGTAGACGACATCTTTGCAATAGTGCCCTACAAACAAATAGATGATGCTTTGAAACTACTCAACCTGCAAGAACCCAGCATACAATTCACAGTGGAAACTGAAGAGGACTGTACTCTACCTTTTTTAGACCTTAAAATCAAAAAAAGCAATGAAAAACTAGAATTTGGTATCCATAGAAAAGCAACACACACAGATAATTACATCAAAGCAAATAGTTTCAACCCAATTCCACACAAACATGCAACCATCAACAGTCACACACAGATTAGTAAATCTACCTCTCAGCCAGCAAGAATATCAAAACGAATACCATCAAATCTTAAAAACTGTAATTAAAAATGGATATGGAAAAAACCTTGTAGATAAAACCTAAAATCATTCAAACTTCAAAAGAGATTAAAACAGATCACAGCTCTCACACCAATAAAACAAGACATTAGATTTGCTAAATTTACTTACCACCCCTGGGCCACAAAAAAGTTCCAAAAAATATTCAAAAAATACAATATAACATTGGCACCAAAAAACAATTACAACATTAAAAACCTACTTCACAGTAATAATACTGATAAGATAAAACCAGAGGAAAAGTCAGGCATTTACAAGATTAAGTGTAAAGAATGTGAAAAAAATTTACATAGGGAGGACAAAAAGAAACATAGGCACTAGAAAGAAAGAACACTTCAGGCACTTAAGATACAAAAATATTGATAAGTCCGCAATAGCAGCTCATTTCTGGTCTGAAAATCATGAAATTGAAGATAGCACAGAATTACTAAAATACGTACAAAAACATAGTGAACTCGTCATATGGGAGAGGATATACATAGAAAAACATAAAAACCAACTTATGAACTTTGAAATCCCGCCAGAAGAGAATCCCACATATAAGTTCATCACTAAATCAACAGATGGCAGCAGCAACCCCAGAATTACCCACACCGCTGGATCAAGCTTTAGTCGCATAAGAGCCGTAGATGCAAACGATGATTTGCGAAACATGTCCTCAAAATAGGTACGAAAGTGAAGCAGATGTGTAATAAATACGACTCATCTAAAAATTAATAATATCTATACCAAATCGTGAAGATCCATGGAAAGGCATTTTTTTTAATTTGCATTTCGAATGCACTCAAATATGTTTTCCAAAAAGGGTGAAAGTGGGTTGAACTTTGATTATGCATTGAACAAAATTTCTTCAACTTTAATGGGAAATACCACTAGCAGAAATCAGGGTTATTAATGGACAATGTTCAGCCAAACCTGATTTTTCGAACAGACATTGTTTCGAACAGGACCACCGGGCCAATTTTGACGGAACAACAGTTATTGCTAAAAGTGTGAGCTTCTGTCCACGAAGAGTGAGGAAGCATTGGCTATGTTTTCAGAAAGATGCAATCTCAACAGAGACTCAGGACTTCAATTAAATACTGCCTGGAAACCGGCTTTACAGTTATACCAAATCCAGCACAGAAACACAAAATTAACTTCGGAGAAAGTCATCTAACACAGACGGTTTTCATTTAGGTCTGTGCTCTGATCCACTCAAGCGGCCATGCTTTGGCACCTCTCATTGGCCCTCACAGAGTACATGGACTGTCCAATAAATAAAGGCACAACACCAGTTTAACTCATTCAGCATACCCTGAAGATGGGAACAATGTATGCTCCCAAAATGTTGGTACATCACCACATCTACATCTGGCTTAGAGCCCGAGAGAACTTGGAATATTCACGCCGCCAGGAAAGCTACAGCTCCTATCAGTTTCCTTTATGGGAAGGATACCAGGAAATCAAGAAATTCCAAAATCTGTGAGTGAAGAAAGGAAAACTGCTTAGCTCCCTAGCATTTCTTTTGAGATGCAGAGATGAAAACACCATACCAAAGTTTGCCAGACTGCAGTATCCCATCAAGACCAGGAGTGCCGCCAAAATCCTGAGACGCGCCAGCACAGCACTGGTAAGAGAACGTATACATCATACATGTTACAGACTTGATTTGTTGGCCCGGCAGTTGTTACAGTTCTGGTTGCTTTCGTCTAAACTGTCGCCCATGGACTGGTATATGGTGGGGATTTCCACACCATGCTACTACGCAACACAGCCCATCAAAACAAGTTTCATTTGCTCAACAAGTAACCAGATGCAGTAGAGCCTGTACCAACAGATCGTTTGGTCATAAATCTCACAGATCAAACCCTGGACCAAGCCAGCATTTTGGTTCTCTCCAGAGGCCTGAACTTCGCACCTACTCCAAGGCATATTCCAATAGCAGACATTATCAGTGGTGTGGAACCCTGCATTTAGAAACTCACTGTGGACAGCACAGATGAAATACGTACTGCAGTAGCCAATGCAATAAAAAGGACCTCTCTGCCTAAGTCCAACCTCAGCTGAGAAGAGGGAAAGGCCCTTAAAATGCTCCACCAGGACAGCAACATAGTGATCCTACCAGCAGATAAAGGCAATGCCACAATTACTGTGGATTACAATATGATGATTCAACAGCTACTGGAAGATCCACCATACAAGATACTCCAGAAGGACCCCACCAATTCAATAGAGAGACAGACAACCCAGCTCATTAAGAAATCTGGCCTCCCTAAAGAGGTTCAACGTTTGGTTACCTCTTCAGACTCCAGACCACCCAGACTATATGGGCTACCTAAGATCCACAAACCGGGGGTCCCACTGCGACCTAGTAGAATCCAGGGGTAGTCCCAACAACCAGCTAGATACCCACTTGGATATCTAACCTTTGGTCAGCCAGTGCCAAAACTACATCAGGAATTCAACTGAATTTGAACAAATCCTCAAGAACACCAACGTCTCAACATCTGATATACTGGTCAGTTTTGACGTAGTATCCTTATTCACACGGGTACCCCTAGCGGAAACCATCCAACTTCTTTCAGAACAATTTCCTGCTTACATCACAGAACTATTCTCACATACACTGGCCTCAACGTACTTTATGGTTAATGGCATCTACTACGAACAAGTCGACAGTGTGGCAATGGGCTGCCCACTATCACCAGTGATATCAGACTTCTTCATGGAACACTTTGAGCACGAAATTCTAGACACGGCACCACTTAAACCATCTCATTTTTACGGATATGTGGACGACACGTTCGTCATCTGGCCTCATGGGAAGGACACACTATTGGACTTCTTAGCACATCTAAACAGTTGTTGGCCACAGATCCAATTCACAATGGAGGTAGAGAAGAATGGGAGTTTGCCATTCCTTTACATCAACATTACTAAGCTCAGCTTGGCAATGATGTTTAGCGTAAGCTGACCCACACAGACCTTCATCTTAATGGGGAAAGCTTCCATCACAAGTACCAGAGTCAGCGTACTGAACAATGTCGTTCACAGAGTGGCTGCCATTTGTGACCAAGACCATCTAACAGAAGAACTGAAGCACCTCAATTATACTTTCTGACAAAACGACTACAAAGCCAGCAATATCAAAGCCTCTATCTCTAGGGCCACTCACAAGAAACCACCTGACTCCACTCTACAAACGACAGTTGAACCTACGGCCACCGCACACATCCCATATACTGGCAAGCTATCCACTGTTATCAGTAAAGCCTGGATTTCTAAGCAAAATAATATAGTAAAATAAGCAAGTAAATAAGCAGGAAAAAAAGACGAAAATAAGCACACAAAAAAGCGAAAATGAATGCATGCAAATATGATAGAAAATAGTTTTGCGGAACGCTTACCTTATTGAAGGCGTCACAGTACACAAGGAAGGTCATTCTGAGATTTTCCTGTGTAAAACTCCTGCATCTATCAGTGAAAAATGATTTGTACAGTGAAAATGTTCTTTCCATGTCACATGTTGTCACAGGTGCTTGAGAAAAGCATCACAGTTCTTCAGTGAATTGCTTTTCAATGTGTGTTTCTTCGCCAGAAAGCTTTTTAGAAATTTGACACAGAGTTTTGTAACCAGAATTTTTCTGTAGCACCTGATAGTTTATCAAATGCAATTTTTGCAACCCCGTGTGTTTCTGACAATGTTACTGAAACTTCGTGAATCAGAGAAAGTGGATGTTCCAAGGGCTTATTTTGAGCTTCCAACTGCTTTAAAATTTCAGGTATTTTGGAGAATGATTATGGATGTACTGTATGTTTTCTGCATTTAGGGAATTCAAAACAGTTTTCACTTCACTGAAATGTTCTGCATAGTATGACACAGCCTCTAACCGTGTTCCCCACTGAGTCAAAACCGGCTGAGGGGGCAAAGATAATTTAGAAGTAGTTTGCAGAATTTTTAAATTCTAATTGGTGACTTTATGAACACTTTCTTCATGCTAGAAACAAGGTCCATGTCTTTATACTGACTTCTAACAGTTTCAGTGACACGATGTAAACCATGAGCAAGGCATGTCATGTGAACTAATTTAGGGTAAAGGGCTTTTAATTCAGCTCCCGCTTTAACAATATATGCGGTAGCATCACTCGGAAATAGCAATACATTGTCATATCATATCCCTTCTGGCCACAAGAAAGATAGCAAGTCATTGAAAAATCTGGCAACAGTTGAATGATTTACTTGTTGAAGTATTTGTATATTCAGAAGAAATGATCTGCTACCTGCTTTCATAGCACCAACTACAGCACCACACATGCACTGTCCCAATGCATCTGTGGTTTCAATAGAAACCCATATGTTTTCATGCTTCAGTGTATTCCATATATTAACAATCACATCTTGAAAACACTGTGGCATATAGTTTTTGCACATTGTAGATTCATCCAGCATCTTTTTATTGGTGTATTTTTCTAAACATGAAGCTGCACATTATTCAATTTATACAATGGAACATCTGCACCCACTAATGCTTAACATAAGTCTTTGGAAAATATATCACTAGAACTTGATTGTTCACCAACATTGCCTTTAATCAGCTGCTGGTTTAACTTAGATTTATTCTTAAACCTCTCTTTATGCCACGTTGTATTAATGTGCTGCACAATGTCATTTTTTCTTCGCAGAAACACTCTTTTCACACACCAAACAAAGTAAGACACTACCATCTTCACTGAAAATATTTTTTTCGAAACTTGTTCACACATTTGCATAGGAAAGCTGTAATGGTAGTTTTTGTTTGAGATGAGTTTTGTTTTCTGAGCTGAGTATTAGTGGGTCATGTAAGGAGAATATTAAAAAAAATGATGAACGGTTGCTAGGGAAAAGAAAATCAATGATCTTGATAGATATATGTTCTGTAATCTTGTTTCACGATTATGGAAAAATGTCGTGGTGAATATAAAAGTTTAGTAATGGAAAATTAATAATCTTCAAGAAAGAGATATTCTGTAATCTTGATAGTGATGAGTGGATGTGCAGGATTGAGGAATTTTATGTAATTAATGGAAAATATTTATTAAGAAAGTATGGATTTATTGATATGCTGGAAGTAACCTGCCTTGATTGACTAGGAAAGAAAGTTCGAGCAAAATGTAATCCAGATTATACAATCAAATTATATATTTATCGCAATTGCATTACTTATCCAATATTTCTGAGTAATTATTATTAACTCTTTATGTACGTTGCACATATTTGTGACGAGAAAAGAAATCAAGATGATACAATTGGTGACTTGAAGAAACCAATATCCGCAAAAACTGACAAGAGATTGGAAAAGATTTTGCTGAAAAAGTGGGACACAATATACAACAAAGAAATACCGCTGCATATGGCGCCAGAACGTGCGGCTGATTAAGATGGAGAGAAATTAGCTGCAAATAGATAAACGGGTAACAAAATGGCATCCCAACTTTAGGGCTTCAAATTGGTGGCAAGTTTATTTACACCCGGTCAACAGAAACTTACTACTATTATCTATACATCATTAGAGAATCAAGACGACCAACTGTAAGTTAAAATACTTCAATATATGAGAGACTGAAGCGGACGTAAATTGCCAGAAAGAATGGATCATCGCCAGCAATTTAGTGAACAAGTGCCTGAAGCAAACGCGCTTGCACAGGGTGAGGGACATGTTAGCGAATCACCAGATATAAGTACTTTAGGCCAGATAGTGAAGATGATAGCAGAACTCAGCAGCAAGTTAGGAGATGTAAATAATAAGATAGAAAGTCAAAATGCAGATTTGAGCAGGAAAATAGAAAGTTAAAATGCAGATTTGAGTTAGGAAAATAGAAAGTCAAAATGCAGATCTTAGCAGGAAGATAGAAAATCAGAATGCAGAACTCAGTAGCAAGTTAGGAAATGTAAATAATAAGATAGAAAGTCAAAATGCATACTTGAGCAGGAAAATAGAAAGTCAAAATGCAAATTTGAGTAGGAAAATAGAAAGTCAAAATGCAGATCTTAGCAGGAAGATAGAAAATCAGAATGCAGAACTCAGTAGCAAATTAGATGCTAAGATAGATAATGTGAGTGCAATGCTTAGTAACAAATTTGATGTGGAACTAAGCATAATTAGAAATCAGATTACTAGCACAGAAGAGCAGCTAGGTAATAGAGTAAAAACTATGCAGGAAAACTTTTCTACGGAAACAAATTCTATTCGTAGGAACATAAGGATTTAACAGAGGAACAAGTTAGGTTTTCTGACGATATTGCAAGCAAACTCGAGGCATTGAGAATTGAATACCCTCAATTCATCGAAGCTGTGCAAAGTCAATTAGGCTCACAAGAGAAAGATATAACTAACCTAAGAGAACAACAAGAGAGGTTAGAATTTGTACAGAATAGCCAATCTAATGAACTAAGGGAACTAGTTAGCCAAGAAATAAGCAATTTACAGACAAATGTTAATTCAGTGCTAGAAAACCAAATTGCTAACTTAAATCTGGACAATAATGCAAGTGTAAATAATATTTCATCTGAAATGCGAAACCAAACCACACAAATAAGCAGTGTAGTGGAAAACAAGTCTAATTTACAAGAAAGAATAGAAAGTTTGCATATAAATCTACTTAAAGAAAAAGAAAGTCTTAATGATTTGACACGTGTGGTCTTTGCAATTCAGGCGAGATCAGAAACTGTATCTGTTTGTGATCAGAATTATGACAATGTTAGTATGACTTGACTTTGACTTAATTCCTCTTGTCCCTTTTGGGGCATAGGGCATCCATGAAACGTTTCCATTCTTCTCTACTCCTTGCAATGGCCTTGACTTCTGCCCAAGTTTTCCCTTTTTCTGTCACTTCTCCTACAACTGTTATTTTCCATGTTATCCTTGGGCGACCCATTTTCCGTGCTCCTTACGGATTCCAGTCAAGTACTTCCTTCTCTAGTGACCCATCTTTTTTTCTGATGCTGTGTCCTATCCAGTTCCACTTCCTCCTTTTAATTTCCTTCTCAACTGGAGATTGTTTAGTGATTTTCCATAGCTCTTCATTTGTAATAATATTTGGCCACTTAATGTTGCATATTCTTCTCAAACATGTATTAATAAAAGTTTGTAGTGAGTTTGAGATACTGTTAGTGACTTTCCATGTTTCACATGTATATAATAGCACTGACTTAACATTTGTATTAAATATTTTTATTTTTATTAAATTTTATTAAATTTTAATTTTTCGCTTCACTGTGGTGTTCCAATACAGTTGAATCTCGATATATTTTTATTTTTGTTTTTCTTGCAATATTTCTGTTCTTCTATACTTGGTACAGTTGTATAAAGGCTCCATTGGCTCTCTTTATTCTTTGTTTGACATCCTGATCTGCTCCTCCATCCTTAGTAACTTGACTTCCCAAATATGCTCCATTTCCCCAGTTTCTATTGCAAGTCCTTCTTTTATTTTTGCATTTATTCTCATTTCTTTAGTTTTTTTCACATTTATATTAAGTCCAGCATATTTTGCTTCCTTTTGCAAATTTAACAGTTTCCCTTTCATATCACTAAATCTTGCTGCCAGTAAGCAGATATCATCTGCGAAGTCCAGGTCTGCTAGTCTCTCTCTAAAATTCCATTGTATCCCTCTCTTCCGTCCTCTCAACATCTTTCTCATTACATTGTCTAATACTAGTAGGAATATTGTTGGTGAGAGTATACAACCTTGTCTTACTCCGTTTGTGACATTTATATATTCTGATAATTTTCCTTCCTGTAATACTTTACACTTGAATCCCTTGTACATGTCTTTCATTATATTTAAAATTTTATTTGGTATCCCATATTCATTTAATGTTTTCCACATTTCAGCTTGTTCTATCGAGTCAAAAGCCCTTTCGAAGTCAACAAATGTTAGATACAAGGTTGTCTGCCATTCTGCACTCTGTTCTATAATAATTCTGAGAGTATTGATTCAATGTTAGTATAAGTAGCCAAAACCTAATGCATCATGTATGCAAACACACACACACACACACACACACACACACACACACACACACACACACACACACACACACACACACACACACACACACACACACACACACACACACACACACACATACACAACACTGTCACGATCAGGGTAACCTAGAATTCGACCCAATCGTGCAGGAGGAAGGGAATCTAACCTCAACACTAGCATGTCAATACCGGAGTTGCATCCTAAACAAAATTAAGATTCCATCTTTTGTCAAAGAGGCTGGCGACAGCGCGAAAAACTTCCTTCGTGAACTTGAGAATTATTTTTGTATAAAGAAAATCCCATCCGAAATAAGAATGCTAACACTTAAAGATGCATTGAAGGGTAACACCCTTAGATGGTTTAAGTCCACTGGAGTTAACTTAGAGGACTACGCCACATTCAGGACTAGATTTTTTGCTAGATACTGGAGCTCGGCTATACAGAACCTTATCCGGGTGGAATTAGCCGCAGGGAGATTAATCCTGCAATTCATAAGAGCTTAACGGAATACTGTATGATGCTCACATTTAAAGCGAGGATGATAGAACCATGTATGAATGAACAGGACATAATGACTGCTGTCATTCGCCACTTCCCAGAACATATCCATGACATATATCGAGATTTAACTGTATTGGAACGCCACAGTGAAGCGAAATAATTATTAATTTTTAGATGAGTCGTATTTATTACACATCTGCTTCACTTTGAGTCGCATAAGAGCAGAAGATGCAAACGATGATTTGCGAAACATGTCCTCAAAATAGGTACGAAAGTGAAGCAGATGTGTAATAAATACGACTCATCTAAAAATTAATAAATATCCATGACAATTTAATAGTTGCTTGTCCGGTTGACATAGGAGATGTTCTGAGCTTAAGTGAATTTGAGGCACAGGTAATCCCACCTGATGCTAGAAATAATAACAGGAAAAACAGGAAGCATAATGGTCACAACTCCAAAACACCAGAACGATCACAGACAAGATAGAATGCCACGGCATGAACATAACCTCAATTCTCCACGTGGAAGCCAAAGGCAAGAGCTTTACATTCGCAATCTAATGACCAAAGGAGCCCTCCGCACTCATCGCAACCAAGGAGGGGTAACGGCCAACAAACTTCCGGCGATAGTAATACCAACTCTAACAGGAATGGCCAATATAATGGAAATAGAAATAATTTTGGGAAATCGATCAGATCAACAACTTAAATTTCCGAGGCTTTTATAGAGGGAGGAGACATATAAACTACTCTTACCCCTATAACAGGCAAAATGTAAATAGTAGGTGGCATGATACCAGAAGTGAAATAGGAAGGCTACCTGAACCAAGTTTTTACAGAGAGCAGGCTAGCCAACACACCAGTGCCACCTAATGAACAAAACACAAGTGATGCACCTAACCTCAATGTAGTACAGATAACAGTATCCCCTGTAGCTGTGCCCCAGCTGCAGGAAAACTAACTCAAGATGGTATTGAAACTCCGGGTACCATCTGGGTGCCACATAATACAGTAAATAGGAGTTCCCTGGCAACTTTACTTGCTAATAGAGAAGCAAGGATTAATGATAGCCTACACAAGCTCATGACAGACATAAGAAATCCACCTTTTGTGAGGATAAATATATGGGGAAATGAGTACGACGCCATGGTTGACAGTGGTTGCACCATGACTGTCATTAATGAAGAACTTTTCACTGCACTAAAAGTAAAAAGTAAAGCAGACTTATATATCTACCAGTCTGCGGGGTTTCTTGCACTACTGCAATTGGCAAGAAAAAGGAAAGAATCCGTTTCCAAGTGATGTTACAGCTCACATTAGACGGATATGAGCTAGATTTTATCGCTCTAGTTGTACCAAAACTGGTTACTAACATCATAGGTATCGATCTACAGATTTTATGATCTTGCATCTTAGATTTCGTAAGGCACACTTTGTCTATAAAAGACAATAATATTTATTTTGTGCTACCCCTGCTAGAGGTAGACAGTTCCTCCCTTGACAAGAGAACGCAAGAGGAGAGAGATTTAGAAGATGATAAATTTTTTGTAGAGCACATTATGATTAATGATGATGATTATTTAGTCAAAGTTGGGTTAGTTTTAACAAACTTTGCACCATATTTATGTGACCAGGAGGAGATGGAAGTTAATATTTGTCACACAGTGCCTTGTTTCAGGTGTAATCAGTTTGAAGAACATGAATTAAATGATTTTATCGGTACACAAGATAGGTACATAGACACCAATACACCAGACAACTTTGAAACATCTATCCAAGCTAAGCTTGAGGAAACTTTCAACCTCAGTAAAGTGCAGAAACAGAAACTAGCTAATATCCTTAGGAAACACAAGCCAGTAATTTTTAAGAGGATAGGATTGTGCAACAAGTATGTTCACACTTTTTTAGTGAAGGATTTACCACCATTTTCACATAAATGTTGCCCCATACCAAATGCAATTCGTAAACAAGTAGATAAATTAATCCACAAAATGTTAAAGGATGACATAATAGAATTGTCAACATCTATTCATGTCAGTACTTTGTGCTGGGTTACCAGTAATCAAAAAGTACGAGTGACGCTTGATGCAAGATACTTAAATTCATATACACTCCGGGACCACTTTCGCGCACCTAGCATTAATTCAATTTTGGCCCGAATGAGTAAATCAAAGTACTTCAGTGTAATCGACCTCAACAAATCATTTCTTCAAATTGCTTTGGACCCAGCAGTACGTCCATATACAGGTTTTAGACACGAGAATCGTGTATACCATTTTAAGAGGTGCGGTTTTGGACTGAATACTAGTTCTGGAGCACTACTCTGTGCTTTACATGAAATTTTCTGCAAGGAGATGAAAGAATTCGCTGAGAAAGCGCATTACAACATTTGGGCTACATCCTATCAAAATTCCATGAGAGCGGCATGACCATAAATTTTGGAAAATCCAGATTCATCAAAGAAGCAATTTTTTTAGGTTATGTCATTTTGTCTGATGGCATTAAACCTAACCCAGAACGTGTAAAAGCTATTGAGGATATCCCACCTCCCAAGAACCAGAAACAACTTCGAAGATATCTAGGCATACTCAATTACCAATTACTCAATTACCAGTCGAAATTCATCTTTAATTATTCTACAGTCATCTCTCCATTGAGAGAACTTCTAAAGAAAGAAGTAAAATGGAAGTGGGAAGAGCGCCACCAGGCAGCATTCGAACGAAGCAAAGCTTTATTCAAAGAATCCATTCTACTAGAGTGCCCTAACCTAGATTTACCATACCACATATTTACAGATGCTTCTGCAACTTCATTTGGAACCGTCTTACACCAAATTTGGGACAGAGAAAATCATGTAATAGCTACAACTTCACGAAGTCTGACAAAAACAGAGTCCAGTGCATGTCCAGAACTTGAAATAGCATGTATTTTCTACGCTTTATCTAAATTCAAGGATTACGTATTCAATTGTAAGATAATATTGTACACAGACATCCTTTTGTCCTTTATTCATAAGTGCAAACTCATAAGTTCAAAGATTTCATGAAATCACTTCTCATGATATAGAAATTAAACACATTGCAGGGTCAGACAATGTTTTCGCTGATGCACTTTCACGCCTCCATGCAAACCGCTCCTTACCGAAGACGATAGCAATTCCTACACATGAAATTATACTAATGGTATTTAACCTCACAATAACACCTTCTTTCGCAAAGAAACTTAGAAATTTGGGAAATCTTCAGAGGGAAGACATTCATTTCACAGTGAGATTAACAGTAACACTACATGCAGTATAGGAAGACATAATAATATCTTATATAAATTACATGGCAGGGATTGCTTAAAGTGGAAAGCAGTTATGCTTAAGAGCATGGAACTGGAACAATTACCACTTTCCATACCTTGCTTATGCATGTCGGCGTTGCCAAAACAGCAACTGCTATTCAAGAGTGTTTATATGTCAAACACTTATACAGAAAGGTCAGGCAAATCATTTCGACCTGCCTTCTTTGCCAAAAAGCTAAGCCATTGAATGTAAAATATGATGTTGAACCTCAGGCTTATTATAAGGGATAAGAAACATACCCTGGTAACTATCGACTCCTATGGTGAGTTACCAGCTGGACAGCACAATTATAAATACATCTTTGTGATTCAGGACAGATTTAGGAAATTCATCAAAATCTACCAATGAAGAAAATTACTTCAAAATCATGCCTAAAGAAGATTGTAGAGGATTATATCCCTAAGTACGGGAAAATGGAAGCTCTACTGTCGGACAGTGCTTCAATTCACAGAAATTCAATCAAACATCAAAGGATTTAGGAGTAAAACTGTATCACTCTTCAGCATACTTTCCCCAGGGCAACTTAATAGAAAGAAGTCTTCGAAATGTCACCAATTTTTTCCATATTATGTGTCACTCCAACCACAAAAGTTGGGTTAAATACCGCCAACAGATTGAAGATCAGATCAACTTTACTAACGATTCTACGACAGGATTCACCCCAACAGAGTTGATGCTCGAAGCAGAACCAACACCTCTATTCAGGCAGATTCCGCCGCCCATCCCGAAAGGAAAACAGCTAAGCCCAGAAGAGAAGGCAGAGTTGGCCTTTCAAAGGATATTCGTCACAGCAGAAAGGAGGAAAAAGAGGACCAAGAGTACGAATAAACAATGGATGCCCATCATCGGTGAAGAAGTACTAGTTCGACAGCACCATCTGTCAAGTGCCAAGAAGAAGAGGACAGCAAAGTTCACCTTACTCTTTGATGGACCATTTGTGGTATCCAACAAGCTTGGGGACCATACATTTGAGCTCAAGAGGACGGATGGAAATCTGTATGGTAGACTCCACCTGATGTTTTTGAAGCCACTGAGACGATCTTCGATACCTAGAGTATACGAGGGGCTTCAAGACCTTCAAGTATCCTGTCATGACTTACACAATACACACGGTAATGTAACACTTTAACACGACACATGATACACTAATTTTGTGAATATATTGTGAAAACCGTATCGCCATACATGAATAAGCAAATGGAATATGCATATTTAAGGTTAGAACACAAGTATAAAACTTTCACATTCAAGTCCTGAATATTTAATTGTAAAACACACATTTAATTAATTGTCAATAATTTATTTTGTTTCAGTTATTTCATTTTAATTATATACTAGTTTACAAATTGTTATGTTAAAAATATTCGTTATATTGTTATATTATAAATATTAAAAGCAGAAGCATTATTAACAGTGAAGTATTCTTCATTTTTGAGTTTGATTTATGAGTCACTATGTTTACACTCAAACTTCACTTACTTGTTGTATAATTGAAACGTTTTCAAGATCATTTGATCTCATCCTCAGCTGTTTGGTGACTAAATAAACATTCCTCTTCTTCCACTACTACGGAGCTCCGATCTCTCTGCCATCTGGTGTTAGGGGCACTAAGTTTTAATACTTCATTTAATGCCGGGATTTCAAAATTTATAACTTTATCACGGTTTTTGGTTATGAATATTTTTTCCCAAATATCCAATTCTATGGGTGTACTTAAAGATTTTAACAGTTTAATGTTGTGGCCAATGTTGTGGTTTTCTGTCCAAAAATGGTGTGAAACTGCAGATTTTTCCGTTTGTTTGAACTTAATGTTCCTCTGTGTTCCCCTAATGTTCTCACCAGAGAAACTGTTAAAATCTTTAAGTACACCCATAGAATTGGATATTTGGGAAAAAATATTCATAACCAAAAACCGTGTTAAAGTTATAAATTTTGAAATCCCGGCATTAAATGAGGTATTAAAACTTAGTGCCCCTAACACCAGATGGCAGAGTGATCGGAGCTCCATAGTAGTGGAAGAAGAGGAATGTTCATTTAGTCACCAAACAGCTGAGGATGAGATCGAATGATCTTGAAAGCGTTTCAATTATACAACAACAAGTAAGTGAAGTTTGAGTATAAACATAGTGACTCATAAATCAAACTCAAAATTGTTATATGAAGGTTTGTTCATTGTCAATAATTTAAAAATGGTAATTATAAAAATACTTTAATGCAAATTTTGGGGCAAGGCACCCCCCTCCACCCTCATGAAAACAAAGATATATATTTTAAAAAATGTGTTATAATATCAAGTTGTTGTTAAATGTTCATTTATGGTTATATTTCATTCAGTGTATATTTATTGTTATATTTTATGTATGTTATATTTATGTTATTGTTCATTGTTGTAAACAAAATTGCTAAATTTGGGGCATTCTTCAAAATATATGGAAACACATTGTTGAAGTATTTAAATTAAAATTGTTTTCCATATATTTCGAAGAAGGGCATTTGTAACAGTAGTTTTTGTTTGAAATGAGTTTTGTTTTCTGATCTGAGTATTAGTGGGTCATGTAAGGAGAATATAAAAAAAATGATGAACGGTTGATAGGGAAAAGAAAATCAATAATCTTGATAGATATATGTTCTGTAATCTTGTTTCATGATTATGGAAAAATGTCGTGGTGAATATAAAAGTTTAGTAATGGAAAATTAATAATCTTCAAGAAAGAGATATTCTGTAATCTTGATAGTGATGAGTGGATGTGCAGGAGTGAGGAATTTTATGTAATTATCGGAAAATGTTTATTAAGAAAGTAAGGATTTATCGATATGCTGGAGGTAACCTGCCATGATTGACTAGGAAAGAAAGTTCGAGTAAAATGTAATCCAGATTATACAATCAAATTATATATTTATCGCATTTGCATTAGCTTATCCGATATTTTTGAGTAATTATTATTAACTCTTTATATACATTGCACATATATGTGACGAGAAAAGAAATCAAGACGATACAATTGGTGACTTGAAGAAACCGATATCCGCAAAAACTGACAAGAGATTGGAAAAGATTGTGCTGAAAAAGTGGTACACAATATACAACGAAGAAATACTGCTGCATATGCGCCAGAACGTGTGGCTGTTTAAGATGGAGAGAAATTAGCTGCAAATAGATAAACGGGTAACAAAGCTGACTGAGAAGTTTTTGTGGGTGGCATTCCATAACTGCAATATTGAACTGAACTAAAAACCGTAGCACAAGAAGATGCAGCTCAGATCTTATGGAATCAGCATCCTTGTTTATAACATCATTGCAATATGTGACTGAGTTGACACAATGCAATCATGCACACCTTGCTGGACTAAATACTGCAGCTTGAAACTCGGGAAATCACCATGCTTGTTCATGATGTCATGTGTTATCTCAGGCGATAAGTGACTGATGAAATCACTATAGTAATCACAGCAAGTAATTTTCCTCCTCACAGTATGATTTCACAACACCGATCTATAGCCTAGTGTTTCTTTCTTACGAATTTAGCCGAGTAAATAGCGAATCATTCATAAATCATGGATAACTGTGAATGGGCAAAATAATGCTGTTTTTAATTAAACATCGTTAAAATGAGTAAGTAAAAATGTTTTCCTGCAAAAAAAGCATTTATAAGCATTTTGCTTAGATACCCGGGCTCTAATTATCAGCAGAATACTGTCAAAACACAACATCAGAACTATACATGTCCCACCACCCAAAATCAGAAATCTGCTCAGACCAGTCAAAGATGACCTCAAACTGAGAGTGCCAGGGGTTTACTGCATTACCTGCGAATGCAGGATTCCTTACATTGGACAAACTGGGAGAACAATAGCCACCAGAATAAAAGAACACAATAGGAGTATCCGCCTGATGCAACCAGAAAATTGAGGTCTGACTGAACATTGTTTCGAACAGGACCACCGGGCCAATTTTGATGGAACAACAGTTATTGCCAAAAGTGCAAGCTACTGCCCACAAAGAATGAAGGAAGCATTGGCTATCTTTTCGGAAAGACGCAATCTTAACAGAGACTCAGGACTTCAATTAAGTACTGCCTGGGAATCGGCTTTACATTTATACCAAATCAAGCACAGAAACAAAATTAACTTCGGAGAAAGTCATCTGATGCAGACCGTTTTCTTTTAGATCCGTGCTCCGATCCGCTCAAGCGGCCATGCCTTGGCGCTTCTCATTGGCCCATGCAGAGCACATGGACTGTCCCATAAATAAAGGCACAAAACCAGTTTAATTCATTCAGTATATCCTGAAGACGGGAACAATGTATTCTCCCGAAACGTTGGTACATCACTACATCTACTCATGGCTTGAAGCCCAAGAGAACTTGGAATACTCACGCTGCCAAGAAAGCTACAGCTCCTATTATAGATTTCTGTTATTTTTTTTAACTCAAATTGCAGATCATGGGGAACTTTGTTCATATATCTTTCATTCCTTAACAGAAGAAAGAAGCTTATAGGTGGCAGGGTGTAGGGGCCTTCTCCTAGTATCTAATTGAAAACTGTCTAGTTGCATGACTGGAGGTGCTCTTGGTCTCTGTTTCCATTTCCATTTTATTCTCTTCATATGCAGGACTCGCAAAAGTGGGATCAGATGTCTATTGAGGAGCAGAGGAACTCTGGATCCGAAAGAATATCAAGATGGGTGTCAGTCTGTTAACTGGTATAAGGGTGAAGCAGTGAATAAGGAAAGGTAGCAGTTGTCTGTTAACTGGTATAAGGGTGAAGCAGTGAATAAGGAAAGGTAGCAGTTGGTGGAATGAATGACGGGGAAAAGCGAAAAGTGAAAAGCGTGGAGGAAACCTGACAAGATGCTTTGCCCACCACAAATCCCACATGCAGTCCCTTGGGATTAAACCTGGGCCGCGATGGTGAGAGGTGAGTAGTACTAACCACTTGCCCTCGGCACCATGTGGTCTCTCTTTCTCAGAGTTAAAGTTTGTGGTGGACTTGGCTGTAGCTATTTCTCTTTAGAGATTCTAGAAATGGTTACCTCACTTATTTTAAGACCACATACAGTCCTTTTCCTTACTTGGTTGAAAAGAGTAGCAGATTTATTGGTAAGGAACATATTCTCCTCTTACTGTTTGAAGAGTTCTGTAAGAGAGCAGACAAATTTTGTATCTTGGCTATGCAATTTAACACACCAGCTAGAAGTGAATCTTTGTTTTGGACCATAAATAGTAGGTCTACCTTACACCTCCACCAAATCTGGCTTCCACACCTACATGTGTTTATTTAAGGGTTTTACAAAGTAAGGTAACAACACACGAAACAATTGAATGCGCAAGCAAGCTAGCTCAGTTTTCTGCACACTACTAGTGATAACTGAAGTGAGGAGTAAGTGATTCATCAATGCAACAATGTGCAACCTTTGTTTACATTTCCATAGCAACAGCCTTCCTCTCTTACCTTTCACCTCCCCTTGCTTGACATTTGCTATGGATCTTCTTTTAACAATCAGACTGTACATGGCATGCATGCATATTTTAATTTACAGATGGGAACACTTTCAGTTAACCATTGTTTTGGTTGATATGTCAATGCTCTCCTGGAGTTAGACATGTCATCATATGAAATGTGAAAGTGCTGTGACAGCCTGAAGGAAATTTTCATTTAGTCTTAATTCAGATTATGAAATTTTGCCAGTTTATTCAATAGCATGAGGACTAACTGTAAACATTATTCTTCAAATTTTGCATATATATAATATTATATACTATTAGATCAGTTAACTATTAGGTTCCATATATAGAATAAAAAGAAGTATTTCAGAAAGTGGAGTGCCATTGTTACTAAAATTAGGCAAATGAGTCAACCTTATATATACTTTTCTCCACTTACAAGTTTTTTGATGAAGACTAGTTTCTTTGACTCAACCACAGAACTGACGATAGGGAAAAAGTTCCCAGAAACTAGTCTTCATCAAAAAACTTGTAAGTGGAGAAAAGTATATACAAGGTTGACTCATTTGCCTAATTTTAGTATTAGGTTCCAGTTCTCCATTAATGACTGTCCGTTAAACATTTTCGTGATTAAATTTAATGAAGTTTAAGCTATGTAGGCTGCAGCAGTGCCTTGCTGGAATTGTGCAAATTACCACTCAGCATGAGAATTCTTTATAGAATGATATTAATATAGTTTATTTATATTTTTCTGCACTGATTGTTCTATCATAAAATATTGACCTTGCAAATCTGTATGCACTTATTGTATACTGTAGGTCAGTTTTTACTGTACAGGAAAGTTCTGTGTAAGAATTTGGGTTTACGTGCATTCCAGTAGCTGTTATTTTGCATTACCAAGTTGCCATTTGCAAGAAATAGCTCTTTGCCAGTAAAGAAAGATACACTATCCTCTGCATTTCACAAACTTCAGGGACAAATGTAACTAATGCTTAACTTTAAGTGGCTACAGTTAATTCTGTCTGTATATGGGTTCAGATTTAAATGTTGGTACATTTTCTAATTGAGGTTTCTGGAACTTTTATTTTCTGTGCTTCTTGTTGAAGACAGTTCTGAATCAAATGTTGATTCTCCAGTTTCATCTAGTTTGTCTTAATTAGGCACCTAATTTTTGTTTTCTTTCAAGAACATTCTGTTCCCTAAAATCATTTACAAGCACATACATTATTCTTTGAGGCACAGTAGAGTGTCCTGCAGAAGGTCATCTTTTAACCTGCCTGCAAGACTTTGAAACCATATTATATAATGCTAAAAAATAATAGTTGTAACAAATATGCATAGTGTCACATTTTGGAAGTACCAATAACACAGCTAATATGGTACATTATAAAACAAATTAAAACACAGTACTTTCTTTTGTACAAAATACCTACTTCTATATGTTGAAACTCTTACTAAATTTATATGTGTAAGTGAAGCTTACAATATACAGTGGTGCAATATTTCATTAGCAGAGCTGCACAGAATGTAGAAGGCACTGGTCACATTTTGTGACTTTAACATCTTGCAAAATGTATTAAAATTCTTACAGCTCATGTAATTATTGGCAGGAATGATTGTAAAATACATTGAAACTGTAATAAAAGTTTTATTTTGCTGATACTTGCATGCATTTTTTTCATCAAGTATACTCTTACATGTGGCTTCTTTTATTTCATGCAGCTCATAGAAAACATTTGGAAATATGTTGCCTTAAAGTTTTATATGATAAGCTTTCTTGAGTGTTTGTGTTTAGCATGAAGTAATTTGAATTCAGTTCTAAATTAAATTGCATTTTTATTTTATACTAGTTTTTTGTTTGTGCTGCACTCATATCATAGACGTTTTTCTTCCCTGATGTGACTTTAACTTCATGATCACCTCCCTACCACTGTAAGGCTTTTTAAAACTGTTGCATGCACACCTGAGAAATTTAAATCTTAAGAGCTTACTGAAATTGCTATCATATTTTGATTAAAAATAATCACCAAATATTTAAAGGTTGACTTTTATTGAGAATCCTGTTTTTTCATACTAGGATCTGTAAGATGAAGTCTGTAAGTGGTAATCAGTAAGAAAAGTTTGAGCCATTTCTAGGATTTGAACCACAACAGGAAATATTTGCATTCATTTCTGGAAATAACATTTGTCTCATTACCTGTGATCTTTGTAATGCAATGTGTTGTAAGCCAACTGAAAAGAGCAAAAGCCTACTGTTTGAAATACTTGTACAGTTGCACTGATTTCTATGTAAAATATCTATGTGACATTCACAGGATATACAAGCAAATACAAAAGTGTCTCAAAAACTATTTGTAGTTGGTTTATTGATACTCGTCACTTACTTGTTTATATTAATGATAGACTAGTTTCAAAGGCATTTGCCTCCATTTTCAATCTCTTTCCACCTGGCATCTGTTGTCTGCTCTCTCTCTGGTGGTGGAACTATGAACTTTTTTGTCAAATTATCTACTTGTGGGATTTCAAAGTTCATTACGCGATCCTTATTTTTCCATATGAATATGTTCTCCCATGTTGTCTATTTTGGTTTCTCACTCCTTTTAATAATTTTGGACTTGGACCAATATCATGATTTTCATTCCAAAAATGAAATGCTACAAAATGAGACAAAAGTGTCTCTTAATTTTGTCCCTGAGTAGGTGTAAGATTTTCTTTTCTTGTTTACTGCATATGTTATGTTATATGTGTGTGAAATTGTATATGTTTATGTGTTATATGTATTAAATGTGAAATAAGAAATAAGGTATTCCTTCATTCATATGAATAATGCAAGACAGAAGGATGGATGGTTATTGTTCAGCAGTATAATATGATCAGATCAATGAGTTCTGCTGGTTGCTTAATAAATCTCTTTTAAAAGAGCATTGTTTATGGTATCTGTACATAGTGTATGATGAACAAGGCACATTTTATTTGCAAAGGAATTTAAAAAGCTATAAAGTTACTTTACTGTACTTATTAAGAATGCATATCTGAAATTTGTTTCTATATTTTAACACAGGCTGAAATGAATTGTTGAATTTTTTTTTCTTTTCTTTTTTAGGTGCGGCATCTGGCTAAGCTTGTAAGTGATAAATCAGAAAATGTGAAACTAAGCTCACGATTTGAGGATCCTTCGTGGTTTGAGTGTCTAGATACATCATCCAAGACTAAAGAAGAGTTCATGTTCAGACGATCTCAGGACCGCATACGTGGTTACCTGTATAAAACACAAGATGAGTTGAAAAAATCTGATATGTTTCGCACAGATCAACAGATTCGTCAAAAACTTAATGCTGCTATGCTAGAAATGTCAATTCAGCTGAGGGCCACCAAGTACTTTGGCGGATATTTTGATAGGAAGGATGACATGCACAGACTGTGCAACTCCTCTGGCAGTTTCCATTGCAGGTAACTTTCTCATATTTTGGAGGGGGGGGGGGGGATCCAGTAAATATTGTTTACTTATGAGAGATTACTTTCCTTTATGTTTAAATTTATGGCTACAAGCATAACTACAGCTATAATAATCAGCATTGCTCTCTTGGAAGTTACTGAGCTATTTAATCCACTTGGGGTAGACATTTTTATAAATTAATTTGAAAATATATACTGTCGCGAATCCGTAATCTATGATAGCGCGGCTAGCATACACAAAGAGCCGGCAAATAATGACAGCGCCGATAAATAACAGACAGATAGTATCGGGTTGTCTCATAAATTCGTTCGATTCTTGTTACGTGTTTACGACTAAGAACTCCTGAGAACACTGCATGCCCCCATTACTTTTACGTCAAAGAAGTTGCCTAACAATATGGGGTTTGTTTACAAATACAATAATTGAAAAGAATGCTATGAACACAAACCACAGCGACCTCACGGCCAAAGGTAAATAGGTCAACTTATGTAAGAATTGGTAACCAAACTTCAGTACGAGTTTGTGGATGCAACAGTGTGGAGTTGTAACTTGTGAATGTTAATATGGAAGGCAAGAAGGAACATTTTCGACATTTAATGCTGTTTTATTACCGTAAAGGTAAAACCGCCTCACAAACTCAACGGAAAATTTGTGCTGTTAACGGAGAAATGCAGTGACGAATCGGGCATGTCAGAAATGTTTTACTCGATTTCGAGCTGGGAACTTCTCTGTGAAAGACAAACCTCGTTCTGGATGACCTGTGGTTACGGATGAGGAAAGGATAAAGGACATGATTACGAACAACCCCAGAATAACAACTCGGGAGGTAGGTCAGGAGCTAAACTTATCTCATGCAACTGTAGCCAGGCACCTAAAGAAACTTGGTTATGTAAATCTTCAGGATGTATGGGTTCCGCACGAACTGAGTTAACAAAATTTAGTTCAGCGCATTTCCTCTGTGAAGCATTGATAAGACGCAATGAAACTGCCCCTTTTCTGAAACAGCTGGTTACAGGAGACGAAAAGTGGATTGTATACAACAACATCCGAAAGAGAAAGTCATGGCGTAAGAAAGGGGAACCACCACTCTCAATTCCTAAACCAGGGCTTCATCCTGAGAAGATTATGCTGTGCATTTGGTGGGACTGGAAAGGAATTATTTATTACGAATTTCTTCCTCCTGGGGAGACCATTAATTCAGAGAAATACTGTTCTCATTTGGATCGTCTGAAAGTTGTCCTAGGAGAGAAAAGGCCAGAATTAGCATCTAATGGTGGAGTCATCTTTCATCAAGACAATGCCAAACCACACACTTCTATGGCAACTCGTCAGAAATTACGGGATTTTGACTGGGACGTGTTACACAACCCGCCCTATTCTCCAGACATTGCCCCATCTGACTATCATTTATTCCGATCCCTGCAAAACTTCCTTAATGGCAAACGCCTTACTTCCTTGCAGACTCGCGGTAGAAGAGTTCGTCAACCAGAAAACTGCAAGATTTTGGAAAAATGGAATTGATAAGCTTCCTGAGAAATGGAGATATATTATTGATAATAATGGTGCATACTGCACAAAATAAAGTTTGTTTTGAAAAGTTCATTGCCTTGTTTACTTTCGATGACCTTGCGTAAGTAAAGAAATTTCCCCTAAATAATTAGGCAACTTCGTTGCCGTAGTTGTGATACGGGCATACAGTGCAGCTGTTCTTTGTCGTAAACACGTAACAAGAATCGAACGAATTTATGAAACAAACCAATAAATATATCACAGAGGTAAAGGACTTGCCGGCATAGATTATGTTACGCTTATGGAAGGTGATAGAATTTTCGGTTTCTTTACTGTCCCAGAAATCTCTCGAATTTATGAATGAGATATATATAAGAGATTGTAACACGCCAGCGGACAGTTGTAAAACCAGAATGAGTCGCGTGGTGGTAAGCAGAGAACAGCTGTGTTGTAACGAGAGCTGATGTAAACTGAATGCTGTTTGTTGTTGTCAACAACCATGGAAGATTGTGTTGTATATGTGATGCAATGTTGTTACGTGAGAATTGAACAGTGCATTTCTACGGAAATAAAGAACATTTAGAATTTTGGCGAATTGGACTTTTAACTCTACGAACCCACAAAGTCACAACTGGTGTTGAGAGTGAGACGTTACGACATGGGGGCTACATTGGCACAGATTCTAGAGAAGTTGGAGACGGCAAATAACTTGGCCGCGAAGATGACCGAATTAACAACGAAGACGGAGGCGGCAAATAACCTGGCCGCGGAACTGAAACAAATGAAGACGGCTAACGACAACATCACCGAGAAGATCGAAGAAATGAAGGTCGAATTAACAACGAAGACGGAAGCTGCAAATAGCAATTTGGCCACTACAATGACCGCGAAGGTGACTGAATTGACCACGGAAATGAAAGCCGCAAAGTTTGAAGAGCAGTTGGCCGGCGTAAAGGAGGACGTCACGGAGCTGGGTGAGTGCATCGAAGACCTGGCGAGCTGCGTTAAAGGCCTGGAGGGAAAGGCCGACAGTAACACTAAGTCCTACTGCATGAATAGAAGAGTACACATCAGAGGAGAAAGTACTATCATAACTAAAGAAATCACTAAAGGATGCCCTCAGGGATCAGTTCTAGGACCCCTCTTTTGGGATATTTTTACGGAACCGAAAATAAATAGTTTGCAACAATCGCCTGAAATATTAGAAGTTATAGCCTATGCGGATAACTTATTAATATTGGTAGCAGCTAATAGTCGGAATGAACTGGAAGCTAAATCTAAGACTTCTCTTGGAATTCTTGATAGTTGGTGTAAACAAGCCAAATTAGAAATTGCTCCGCAGAAGTCGTTTATTATGCTCTTTAAAGGAAGTTTAAAAAGAGATCTTATAGTCAAACTTAATAACATCAACATCAAAAGAGCAAAGTTGTTAAATATCTTGGTATGTATATTGATGAGAAGCAGTACTTTGATACCCATATTACATCTGTAGCAATGAAAGCTAATGGAGTATTAATGAAACTATCTACAATAGCTACGAGAATATTTAAGCTTTCTCCTAGTACAATTCATACATATCATATGAGTTTCATGGTGGGTATAACTGTGTATGGAGCGTCAATATGGGCACATAGAGAAAAATTGAGGAAGAATATAGATACTCTACGGAAATACCAAAGACAGGCTTTACTTTGTTGCACAGGAGCAGTATCAATGACTGCTACAATGTTATTATCAGTGATAGTGGGAATATGGCCATTGGATTTGTTGATTAAATAAAGGGCAGCCTACTTTTGGATGAAGCGGAGAGAATTCACTAAGATAGAAAATTTATTGGGAACTCCATGCAGGACGAGGAGAGAAATTAGGAACGTATTAATTGAAGAATGGCAACATGAATGGGATCAAATTGATGTAGGAAGAAGGACACACAAAATCTTTCCTAGTATAAATGAGAGGTTAAAATTAAAGGAGATCCAACCAAGACGAAGTGGAATACAATACATTTCAGGACACGGACCGTACAAGACATATTTTAAAAATATAGGAAAGGCAGATGAAACCATGTGCACAACCTGCATGGAAGAAGATACTCCGGAACTTGCTTTATTTGAATGAATAGAATAGAATAATTTATTCGTCATAAACATTTACACTGGTTGGGCAAGAGCCCAGTAAACAGATGACTCGTCAAGATTAACATTAGAAATACAAGAGAATATATCAAAAACAATTAAAGATAATATGTACAGTGATGCTTAAACAATTATGTGCAAATGCAATCTTGTAGTTGCTACATTGGTCCTAGAGACTGTGTGCCATATATTCTCTTACTGAATAATATGCTTTTTCAGCAAGAGTCTTTTTTAATGTGTTTAGAAACTGGGTTTTATTTTTAATTTCTCTAAATTTTGGCGGTAATTTATTATATATTTTTATGCCTGCATAGAAAGGACTTTTTTCAAATAATGTAAGTCTATGGGCCGGCACTTTCAGATATTTTTGTGTTCTGGTCCCATGAGTGTGTTCATTCTGTTTTATATAATAATTATCAAAATTTTCATACATGTATTTGGTTAATTCATAAATATACTGAGAAGGCAGAGTAAGTATATTTAATTTACGAAATAAGTTTCTACAGGAACTTCTGGAGCTAACCTGCATCATAATACGGATAATCTTTTTTTGTAATTTAAATATTTTATCAAAACCCGTGGCTGCTCCCCAGAGTATGATACCATATGCCATTATGGAGTGGAAATAGCTATAGTAAACAGCTTTTCTTGTTTGTATGTTAGTAATTTTTGTTATGCAATGCATGTTGAAGCAAGCACTATTTAATCTTTTACTAAGATATTGAAAATGTTCTTCCCATCTTAGTTGTTCATTTATGTGTACACCTAAGATTTTGCATGTAGATGCAGAACTTACTGGGATGTTACTTGTATAATTTGTAGTATTTGTTTTTCTTGAATGTGTTTTAAATTGTATAAGTGCAGTTTTCTTCATATTCAGTTTTAAACCATTTTTATCGAACCAATTTTTTAGTGTGCTTAGTGTTTCTTTTGTATTCTGAATTAAATCAAATTGATTACCACCATGTAGAAGGATGGAAGTGTCATCCGCATACATTATTGCTTTAGCTTTAATATTGTTTGGGAGATCATTTGTATATATTATATATAAAAGGGGTCCTAAGACGCTTCCTTGTGGAACACCAGATTTTAGTTGTTTCCAATTAGTTATAACAGTTTTTTCTCCATCGTCTAAGATTATTCGTTGCTTACGATTTTCCAAATAAGATTTGAACCAATTTAGCGAATTATTTTTTATGCCATAGTGTTCCAGTTTTTTTAACAAAATTTCATGGATTACACAGTCGAAAGCCTTTGAGTTATCGCAGATTAACACTGATGTTTGTTGCTTTTCTTCTAATTTTTGGGAGATTTCATTTACAAGATTTATTAGAGCAGATATGGTGGAATGGTTTCTCCCAAAACCGTGTTGTGAGTCAGTCAGTTTGTTGAAGTGTTCTAGATAGAAAATTAATTGGGATTTTACTATTTTTTCAAATATTGTTGAGAACGTTGGAAGAATCGAGATGGGTCGAAAATTTTTATATTCACAGATTCCACCTTTGTGAATGGGCGTCACATTGGCATATTTCATTCTATCCGGAAAAATGCCCATAGCTAGTGACTGATTTATTATATCTGTTAATGGTTCACATATTTGGTATTTAATTTCTTTTATAAGAAAGGGTGGAAGTTCATCCCAACCCATAGATGATTTAGATTTTAAGTTACTAATTTCTTTTACTATTTTATCTGGGGTTATGCTGGAAAATAAAAAAGGAGGTGTTAACCTCATATACTCAGTAGACAGTTTGTCTTCAGCCTCGCTTATTGAGGGAGGAACATCTCTAATTTGTTCACTAACATCTACAAAGAATTTATTTAATGATTCTGCATACAAGTTGGTGTTTATATTCTTCGGCATAGACGTGGGAAGATTTGATTTTACTATTTTGTTTAAACCTAATTCTCCTTTTACAATTTTCCATGTGGCTTTGCTTTTGTTGTTTGAATTTATTATGTAGTTGTCTATGGCCATTTGTTTAGCTTTTCTTATTACTTTTTTATAAATTTTATTGTATTTCTTATAGTAACTTATGATGAGTGGGTTGTCTGTTTTTTTATATTGTGTATATAATAATCTTTTGTTCACACTTGATACCCTTATTCCCGTTGTACACCAATTTAGTGAGTATTTTTTAATAATTTGTGTACAAGTAATTTTTGGAAAGCACTCATTTCGGTGATTTAGGAGTTCACGGAGAAAGTTATTATAATTTATATCTACTGAATTTAGGGGACTTAAGGGCCAATATATATTTTTTAGTTTTTCTTTAAATGCATCTATATTTTCCCTACTATACACACGCTTGGTTATACATTTCCTTGGTTTATTGAGATTTTTCGTATCCGGTAGATTAATAATAACAATTTTATGGTCAGAGATCCCAGTTTCTAAGGTCTGACAGTCCCCAGGGCCATATGTTTTATTAGTAATTATATGGTCTATGCTAGTAGATGAAAACATTGTGACCCTAGTTGGATATCTGTGTTTGTGATTAAAACCATATCTCTGTACAATTTGTTCATAATTTCTAGCAACACTTGAGCTCCCCTTAATTGTTTCATTTATCTTGAGTACGTCAATATTACAGTCTGTGGCTAATATTATTCTTTTTTTTTTCATTCTGTAGTTTACTTAACAGGGTTTCAAGTTTGCTTAGAAATAGTTTAAGTGTAGAGTAGTAGGGGACTCTATATATTGATATTACTATTAAATTTAAGCTAGCAATTTCAATTATAGATAGCTCA
The DNA here is from genome assembly GCA_030765055.1 of Mantis religiosa. Taxonomy (NCBI): domain Eukaryota; kingdom Metazoa; phylum Arthropoda; class Insecta; order Mantodea; family Mantidae; genus Mantis; species Mantis religiosa. Next base: position 266,079 of record JAUKNK010000468.1, read on the forward strand.
AAGATGTTCTCTTCATTTAAGAATTTTAGGTCATCTCGTATTTTTGTTTGTTCAATAAGTTCATTTGATACAAGTATACCGGATCCTCCTCTTTTTGCATTTTCTCTGCTATAATAGTCTGCTAGACTGAAACCCTGCAAAGTATTTAATAGTTGCAGTTCACCTTTATTTAACCAGTGCTCATTTAAACATATTACTAATGGTTTTTTGTCCACTATGGTTTCTAAAAAAATATTGAACTGCTCTACTTTACCCACCATACCTTGAATGTTTAAGTGTAACAAGGCATTAATTTTATGCTTTTGATTACTTTCCACATTTTTATCGATTTGGTTATTGTGTGCTTCTATAGTGTCACCCACTGTCTCCAACATTAGTTTTCCTGCCTAGTTTTAATTATATTTATCACATTCTCTAGTACCTTACTTACAATGTATGTACCCTTTCGGTTTAAATGCAAACCATCCCTACCTAGGCAATGGTCGTCCAGGTATTTGTCAATGTCCACATACAAAGCACCTAACCTATTACATGCCCATCTTACATTTTCATTGATTAACAAGTTGTAACTTGGGTTTATGTCACGCCTTTTGATTATACTATTCACAGCTACTATTGCTTTGGGGAATTTTTCTTTAGTGGTCTTTACAAGATTGTACATATCTCCTAGAATCATATCAGGGTTATTTAATTTTTTCAGGTCGTTAGTACCTACGTGGAGAAATATTACCTCTGGTTTTTTTGGGAGGTTTTCACAGTTACACCAGTTTTGAATCTTTTTTTCTAGTTGCTCAATTTTGATGCCACTATATGGTTTAATGTTTGCAGACTCCAAGTTTACACGGCTTAACATTGAATCACTTATCACTAGCACTTTTTCTTTCACTGTTGTTTCACTAGATAACTCGAGGTTCGTGATCCCTTGGCAGCTGAATTGTTTCCCTTTGTTTTGTAGTATTACTCCTTCCCGTATATCTTCTGTATGTTCGTTGAGGTTAGTTTTGTTGGGCAGCTTTTCTACTTCTCGTACTTCTTGCAATATAGCGAATTGATTCGCTGTTTGGATGTTTATTGAGTCTCGTAGCACTTCTTTTTCCTTCGTTGTATGTTTTTTGTTTACAATTTTATTCCAAGTGTTCGTCCGAGTTTCCCACGTGGTCGACCGCTCTGTAGGTTTGTGGTTTTTTAATTGAGTCATTTTCTGGAATTCAATACTTAATTTTTTTGTTTGTTCTTCTAATATCTGCTTCTTCTCTTCCAATTTTGTGTTTGTTTTCTGAAGTTCTTCCGTTTTTCTCTTTAGGTTGTTTATTTGCTGATTCCTTTCGTATTCCAGTCTATTTGCTGTTACACTTGCGTATGTCCTTTCTTCCGTCATATGTAGCAGTTTTTGTTGTAATTCTCCTTTTTCTACTTTTAAACATTTAATCTCTTCATGTGCCCGTACAAGGTCTTTATTTAGTATGTCGATAACTTTGTGTAGTGATGCTACCACTTCCAGTTTCTCACCCGAATCACCATCTACAGCTTCTGCCATTTCTCCTTGAGTTACCCTTTGAAAATCATTTGTACTAGAAGAAGTTTGATTCTTGATTCTCTTTTCTGTATCGTTACAATGCAACGTTTGCACTAAATCACTATTTGATCGATATATTTTATGCATCATACTACGCGTGACCATGTTACTCGACGCCATGGAAGCGAAGCAAAGTATAAAGTATACACAACAGCTAGAAGAGAGGAAAGAATTAGCAGGACAATGTATATGGAACATCATTAGGAAGAGGGAAGATTTTAAAATACAAGAATTGGCAGCGGAGGTCTCAACAATAGTAATGGATGAATATAATCAACAAAGACAGCAGCAACAACTCGTAAGAGACAATATTCAACATAGATATCGTGAACCACCTTCCACACCAAGAAGATCTGAACGACTTCGAGGACAGAATATGGATACCTAGCTTCAACAACCAAAGGAAAAAAGAGGAACTTCACCTAGTCGAAGGATTAATAGAAGAGGACAATCTTGGATTCAACAGAAGGATTTGAAGCGACAGAAGAAGACATCAACACAAGAATAAAAGGATAGATTATTAAATTCTAGATGAGTCGTATTTTTTACACATCTGCTTCACTTTCGTATAATGTGTCATATGTCTCCCATCTAGGTCATATGGGAGAGTATATACATAGAAAAACATAAAAACCAACTAATGAACTTTGAAATCGCGCTAGAAGAGAATCCCACATTTAAGTTCATCACTAAATCAACAGATGGCAGCAACAACCCCAGAATTACCTACACCGCTGGATCTAGCTTCAGTCGCATAAGAGCCGTAGATGCAAACGATGATTTGCGAAACATGTCTCCTTGGTAGTATAGTGGTTAGTATCCCCGCCTGTCACGCGGGAGACCGGGGTTCGATTCCCCGCCGGGGTAAAATTAAATTTTATACGAAAGTGAAGCAGATGTGTAAAAAATACGACTCATCTAAAATTTAATAATTTTTCGCTTCACTGTGGTGTTCCAATACAGTTAAATCTCGATATAAAAGGATAGATGATTTATTAGGGATAGGAAGGTAGAAGTAGTTTAGATTGTGAAAATTGTAAGCTACAATTGTAGCAATTAGATTAGTTAGGTTAGATTAGATAGGTTAGTGTAGGTTATCTTTTCTGCAAAATGTTTGTAAATATCAATATAATTATTATGTTTGAGTAAATATAAAATTGTAATACTGTGTCTTGGTGTAGCATCTAGAGGCCAAGACATAAGAAATGCAGAATAAAAAATAAAAAAAAGTAACACTAAGTCCCTGAACGCCATGGTAGAGGACATCATTGGCAGGAGGTTGAAGGACTTGAAGGCAGACGCGCCGGAACACGACACATCTGCATGCGTCAAACCTCCTAAATATGATGGCGCGACAACTTTCGAAGTCCTCCGCCGCCAGTTCGACACGGTGACCAAATGCAAGTGGTCACCAGAGGAAGAGGCCGCACACCTAATAGCCAGCCTCCAGGGTCAGGCCGCGCCGCAGAAGTCCTGAATGTGGTCCAGAGAATGGCGGCGCCCAAGAACATCTGAGAGGCCCTGGAGAATCGCTTTGGAAACCACCACTTAGCCGCAGCGTACCTCAGCCAGCTAAAGGCAAGGTCACAGCAGCCAGGGGAGACGCTGCAGGAGTTCGCCCTGGCAATTGAGCAACTGGCTAGCAAAGCCCCAGTCAACCTCCCACCAGAGTTCTTATCCCGAGAGGCTGCCTACACTTTCATCGACGGGGTACGAGACACGTCAGCGCCTAATGCTCGGCGACTACAAAACCATCCACGAGGCGCTAACGGTAGCATTAAGGATGGAGGCAGCCAAGGTCATGGCTATCCCGATGTCGAGAATGAGGAGTGTCCGCTACACCGGAGACAGAAGACCAGCCGAGGGATGCCGGCGAAGACCTAGTGGCATGTGCTGTGGGTGCGGCCAGCCGGGACACAAGGAGAGAGAGACAGCCGATACCAGGAAGAGCAGCCGGAAGAACGAGCAAGGCCCGTCGTGGCGAGGGGCACGTTGGCGCCATCACCATCCCCTCGAGTGACACTGCGCGCCGTCAGAAGGCGTATGGATGACAGCCTCATCGCAGACGGTTGGGTGAGAGGGAAACCGTGCCGCATGCTGGTGGACACCGGGGCAACCGTAACCATTATTAGACCTGACGTGGCCAAGGGCTTGTCGATGAGGAAGCCGAGCCGACCATGCCAGCTTGTGACGGCATCGGGTGACACCTTGCCCGTGGAGAAGGAGGCCCCACTGAAATTGACTTTGGGACGGAGTGCCGTGCGTCTGTGGGTGTTCTTCGTGAAGGTGACTGAGGAGGTTATACTGGGATTGGATGCCCTCAGGAGCCACGAGGCGACGGTCGACGTTGGCAGGAAGGTCCTACGGCTTAACGGAGAAGAGGTCATACTCCGGAAACCCGAAGAGCGCCTTGGAATCTGCAGGGTCATCTGGAGGAAGACGTGGTGGTCCCTGCGAGAAGCGACGGGGTGGTGACGGCGCGACTGGAAGGCCAGCGGACGAAGAACATGATGCTGGACCAGAAGACGCCTGTGCTCAGACTATGGATAGCCAGAGCATTGTTGCCGTGCCGAGAGGAGGTGCCAGTGAGGCTGCTCAACCTGGCAGACACTGATCACGACGTCCAGGCCGGAACAGAGCTGGGGACGTGCGAGCCCGTGGTCAGCGTAACCGCAATCGACAAGATACAGGAGCCAGCGCTGACACACCTGGGGCCCCGGCTGGAAGGCTTATTGGAGAGGGCGGCCGACCACCTGACCGCAAAACAGATGGAGAAAGTTCGCAGTGCTCCAATTTTGGGATTTCCACAACCAGGCGGCACCTTCCTTGTGGACACTGACGCCAGCGACCATTGCATTGGAGGTGTCCGATCCCAAGTCCAGGACAGCCATGAGTGGGTGATAGCTTACTACAGCAAGATGCTATCCAAGGCAGAGAAGAACTACTGCGTCACCTGGCGAGAGTTACAGTTGTGATGCGGGCATACAGTGAAGGCGTTCTTTGTCGTAAACACGTAACAAGAATCGAACGAATTTATGAGACAAACCAATACTTCCAATATTCTTGTTAATAGTTTTATCGTCCCTCTCTTATATTCTAATGTCGGAAACCTATAGTTTCTGCTTCAAATACTTGCAAGACAGTTTGCTACCGGACATGGGAAATTTAAAACTTACTTTCGAAGTTTTCATATGAACTCTCCTGATGGATACCTATGTAAATGTGAAAGTATTGATGAAAGTGTTGAACACTTAATATTTAGATGTGATCTTCATTCCAAAAAGAGATATAATCTTATTCAACATCTTACATATTGTAATACAGATCTTCAAACACCGTTGTTTAATGTATTCCTTAAAAATTGTTGCACTTAAGCCTTTGAGCACTTCATTGGCCAAATTTTCAAAATGTTATAATTATTATCATGTTCTGTTATTTTGATCTTTTTATGTGTTTTTGTAACTAGAACCCTAATGTATCTTACTGGTGAAATAGGGTTATTTCTTTGGGAGAATAAATAATAATAATAATAATAATAATAATAATAATAATAATAATAATAATAATAATAATCATAATAATCATAATAATCATAAATACTTGCAAGACATTTCAAAACAATAACATCTGTATATAAATAAACAACTGATATTAGTAGATAGAGTCAACATGAAAAATTCAATGCCATGGCCAGGATTTGAATCACGGATCTCCTGGTTTCCATCCAGTCGCTCTAACCCATTGAGCTACCATGGCCAACTTGCCGTCATGACATTAAATTCTCTATTTGACTTGTATATTTCCCTGGCAAGTTGGCCATGTTAGCTCAGTGGGTTAGAACGACTGGATGGAAACCAGGAGATCCGTGTTTCAAATCCCGGCCATGGCATTGAATTTTTCATGTTGACTCGTATCAAAAACCTTAGCCTATATATGGCTAGAATGAAGAAATGATTAATTTCCATCAATTAACTAAAACTGCTGTTAGTGTCTAGTTGCAAGAAAACCCAGTTAAAAAGAGTGTGAAGTTCATAACTTTTTTTAACTTAGTTCACAAAAATGTATGATGTCAAAGAACACAACATTCACTGCACTGTGCTGATATGATTACTTGTGTACAACTACTGCTCGTTCCAAACATGACGCACAGCTTTATGACTCACAGTAGAGAACATGGTAAGGAGAGATCATCATCTTCTAGCCACAGAGGATGAGGAGGGTGGGAGTGAAGAACAGTCAGCTTTCATTTGAAGATGGTGGAGAGTGATTGTATAGTTAAAACAGCTAGTGTTTAGCACAAAAAGTGATGTTCGGCAAAGGCAAGCAGCATTACGCCATTCTTGCAGAGTTTTGCCGTTATTGCTCCATTATCTTCATGAATAGATGCCATCTGCTGTCCCTCTTAACACCTTTCTGTGAAGTCATATTTTAAGCTCCTTATCAAAATGCTGAAGTTACCTTGTCTGCAATAAAACGTCTTACCAACCTTAAATGACAAAAGATGTTGAGAGGGTGAGCTGATCGATAAAGATTGCATCAGTAGCACATCAGAAGGTCACAGGCCGTGCTGTGGCTCAGTGGTTAGACCGCTTGGCTCTCACCAAGGCAGCCCGGGTTCGATCCCAGGTGACCGCAAAGTGAGATTTGTGGTGGACAACACGGCACTGGGGCAGGTTTTCTCTGGGATCTCCGGTTTCCCCCACCATCTCATTCCACCATTGCTCCATCTTCATCTCATGTATCAATGTCATCTCCTGCGGTGACGTATGTAGTAAAAGCGGGCGTTAAACACTACACATTTCATTTCATTTCATTTCATTTCATTTCATTTCATTTCAGAGGTTCACAAATCACAAAAGGGCAATATCTAAAAAACATAAGGTGGTATCACAAAATGGGTTTCAGTTCTGTAATTAGTGCTTAAAAATCTATTAGAATCACCTATTTTTGGTCATGTGTAAATTTCAGTGTTGTACAGTGTAATTTTGACAATTATTTATCATAAAATCTGATATTAAAGCATTCCATATGTCAGTCACCTGTCACATCTAACTCTATTATAAAACTTTGTATCTGTTTGATAAACATACATTAGAAATTATATTATCATTTTAAGGTTATGTATCTACTGCACAATTTGCATGTGTTTATGATTTTATAGTTCATTCAGGTTATGAAGTATACAAATTAAGTTATTTTATCACCCCATGAAGGAATTCTAAATTTAAAAAACTATATGTAGTCAGATGTTTTACACTTTGTCACCTAAATTTTTATATTATTTAGGGACTAGTTTCGGAAAACATCACCTCCATTTTCAACCTCTATTTAACTCTGCTGATTCTAATCTTTTATACCTAGGTAACCTGTGCACATGTATTGCTGGAAGTTATCCCAATTCACCTTTTTATGTACAGGCATTGCCAACAACATACTATCAATGTTGTGTGAGTGATGTAGCACTATTGCTACTTTCATTTATCATATGTTGGCAGCCTACATTATGCAGACCCCAAGCCAACTTCGGGCAACATTGCTGTCTTTTCTTGGCCTTCAGGTATACCAACACCAAACCAGAAGGTTATAAATCACTGCCTGCAATTAAACTTTTGGTTTTGTTTAACTATTAGATTAAGTTTATCATTGGGCCAAAGTCATTATGAATTCTCCATGTGTGTTTTTCACCTTTGTATGCATTTGCTTTGTCACATGGATTTCTTATTCTGTCTTGATATGCTTTAAATTAGCATTTTCCATTCCTGTTCTGATTCAGCCTTGGATAGCTAATTCATATTCACCAGTCACCTCACATAAAGTATGTCCAAGTGTATGCATCTCATTTTGTGTGCCATGTCTTCACAGCTTGCGCAGTCCCTAACTTGCTTAAGGTAGTCATGGTGTTTGGTCCCTCCAACTTTAGTAGTACAAACTGAAATAACCACCCTCTTGCACTTTTATTTACTTCTGTTGATATTAAGAGGGGTAACCTTTTTCTGTAATACAGTAGACTCATGATTAATTAATCCTGATTAAATGAGGCCCTTGGTTCATGGAGTGCATTTTTGGGAAATTAAAACATATTTTAAATATTAATGCAGAGTGTCCATGAAAGGCTACGAAAGATCTTTTTATTTAATATTGTGACAATATTTTGTAGATTTAGAAAAGGAGTAAACTTGTCAAATTCAAATATTCAAAAGATAGAGATAAAGTCGAAACACAGAACTTCCTGTCAGGATACATGCAACTTGTGCTTACTTGTCATACACAGGTCGTCAGCTTAGCCGACATGAGCTGGCAAAGGTTTAAATCAGCTGCTAGATCAGCAGGAAGTTAATATTTAAACCCCCAGAATTTGGCTTAAGCGGGGACAGTCTCGTGCATGCTAGACAAATCTGCAACATCTCTTTAAAGGCCACATCTTCTATTTGCGAGGATGGAATCTAGAATGTTGGTGACCTCAGCCAAGGTAAAGCCAACAGCTGACTACTGAACTATCCTTGTTTGTTTTGTTATTTAGATTAGTAATTCTAGTTTTGTTTAGAATAAAACCTCTTTATGCCAGAACTACATGTCACCGTTTTAAGACAATCCTTTACCAACCCACAGTCTCCCTTTTAGGAAAAATATCCTTTCTGAGCTATCCCCTTCAGGTTCCCCATAAGGATAGAAACCCTTAGTGACGTTAAGTGGCTTAAATTGAACACAATGCCACTTCTGGTGCAGGTGCAATGCTTGAATGTTACACCTGGTGTAGATGCATCATTTTATGTCTTATCTGGTTGATCCGAGGCATTTAACGCCACACCTAATTATAATCTGTTTATTTTTCAATGTTACTAAAAGGTATTTACTATAAATTTTAAGGAATGGTGTTATAATAATTGCTATTTAGTTTTAAGCCATTTTCAACCTTTTAGAAAAATATTTTCATCTTATTCAAGCTTTTCCACATACAGGTGCACTTGTAGTTAAATCTGAAAAAAAAATACATATAAAAACAATTAAGTTATCTTTTGGGCTTATAGGCTGTGGTCCAGTAGGACTGAAATATCCCGACGTTTGGCCAAGGACTGCGCTTGGCATCTTCAAGAGGTGTGATCTGTGTTCGTAAGAGTTCGAATGACTTGATAATGGCCGGCACACTTATATATATATATATATATATATATATATATGGCACGTGGGCAGAGCTTGCTGCCCAGCTGAGCACTCATTGGTCTGGGTCTTCGTAGGGCTGTCTCGAGAGTTTATATTTTGTTCTTTTTTTCCAGCACTGGCATCCAAGTATTGTGTATGTGGGGGGGGGGGGGGCTTCTTCCTTACGATTGAAATTGTTCAGATGTTTGAAAATTTCTGTTGCTTCCCGTTGTAGGTGGGCATGATAGTTGATGGAGGATGATAGGAGCTGTGTCTTTATAACTGATATCATGGCCAAATAATGAGTGTTCTGCCAAGGCGGATTTCTCTGTTTGCCCCAGTCTACTGTGCCACTCATGTTCTCTTAACCTAGTACTAACATGTGCATGGTTGTGCCAAGTAAACCTATCCACAGCTACAAGGAATTTTGTATACTCCTGCTGATGAGTGGGTGTCCTATTTGTCTTTTGCTGATCTTAATAACTGTTTTATTGTTAATGTTGGTCTGTAAATAGTATCAATGTTGTGAGTTCATAATAGTTTTCCTATATGGTCAGATACACCTTTGACATATGGGAGGACCACTTTAGCAGGCGACATTCTGCTTTTTGTGTCGGATGCCTGGGGTGTAGTGCACACCGTATCTCCTTGTGGCTGTAACTGTTGGCGCTGAAGGCTGTATGTATGTGTTTGAGTTCCTCTTCCAGATACATTTAATGGTATAGGTCTTTAGCTTGCTCGTTGAGTGTTTTTATGATGCCTTGTTTCTGTCTTGGGTGATGGTTGGATGTTTTGTATAAATAGCGGTCTGTATGCGTCGGTTTTCTGTAGATGGTACATTCAAGACGAAGATCTGAGGTTTTTATGACAAGAACATCCAGGAAGGCCTGTCTGTTGTTTTCATCTTTTTCTTTTCTGTACATCTGTCTGTCTTTTATGAATATAATTTTCAGTATGAAAGGTACTTATTTTCCTTGTATGATACTTGAGATGTTCTCTGGCAACCAGAGATGTTTCATGTGGTCTTTAAATCAATTTTCTTAGATATTGTCACTGTTATACTTTTTATAGGCAAAACGTTTATCTGCATCAGTATATTTGGACAATATCATATATTTTAATTCTGTATTATGTGTCTTTTTTTTGCATATGGTTTAACTAATGATAAGGGGACTGCATAATAAATTAATATATACCTAATGTTGCCAATCATACTTAATGTTACCTATTTTTAAGCTATGAAAAGGCTCTAGAAACATGAGAAAAGTCATTTGCTGATACAACCAATTGTACCCAAAAAAAATATTTTTAAAAAGCACTTGTCAAACATCAAAAACACTTCAGTTCCACTTATATCTTATGATTAGGACAAGTTTCAAGGAGCAAGCTTCCGCATCATCAGCTGACGTTTGATTCACCAAATGTCAGCTGATGATGAGGAAGCTTGTTCCTTGAAACATATCCTAATTTTAAAATGTAATTGTAGTTGAAGTGTTTTTAAAGTTTGGCAAGTGTTTTTTAAAAATATTGTTGTTAAAGCTCCACTGATTTAAATACTTCTATTTTATAAATTTATTGTATCCAAGATTTTTGCACAGACTCCTTTGCTGTATCTCAGTAAATGTGACTCATCATGACAACTATATGGCAATTATTATATTATAACAAGTTTGAAAAAAAGAATTGGATTGAAAAATGCAATACCATAGCCAAGATTTGTACCTTGGATCTTCATTTTCTTTCTGACTGCTTTAATCATCTGAGCTACCATGGTAACGTTATTGGCACAGTATTCAATTTTCCAACTACTCACTTTTTTCCTAATAAACCATAAAGAAATCATAAGTTCATTTTTGAGATAAGTCCTACTGGCATCTTACAAGATCTTTGGTTGAAACCGTGGCTGTGGCATTGACTTATTCAACCTCTCCAGCTTTGTTCTACACAATTTAAAAGAATGATTAATTAGCAATGACTGATATATATTATAACAAATTGAATTTCCTATATTTAACTCAAAATATTGTGATCCTAAACCTAAAAAACATAAAACATATTACAGAACAACCTCATAGGTGCTTACAGTAATCAGAATAGATGTAACAGCTCGTAATTTGTAATCCCTTAATAATTATAGGTAAGGTCCTTTTAAACTTGCTTCTTAACTACTTTTTGTGATCTTAAGCAAATGGCAGGGTTTTGATAACACACTATTAGGCCATGTTAACTGCAGCACTAAAGTAAATTTTACATTAGCAATCAATACTTGGTGTCAAGAAAAAGTGAAACTGCCTGTCTGGGATTTCTCAGGTTTTCTGTTAGGAAATTCTGTGATGTTTATTTTGTTCAGAAAATTAAAGTGTAAAAATACTTTTCAGTTTTCTCTCATTGATGATTGCATGTTGAGAAGAAAGAAAAAAAGTGTTAATGTCTTGTGATTGTGATTCTTTTGTATCTGCAAATTAATTATAATGTTAAATAATACATGCTTATTTTGTATTTTAGAGGTAGATGGGATGCAGCAAATTGTCGCTATGATGGTGCAGCAGCTGGCATGGGACATTGTATAAATCCTTATGCAAGCCGTGAAGCCAGAATAGTGTTTTCAACATGGAATTTGGATCATATTATTGAAAGATCTCGCAGCATTTTACCTGCTATTCTTGAAGCAGCAGTTGAGGCCACAAAGAAAGGCTGTTTAATCAATAGCAAATATTTTTTTCAGCTTCTATTCACAACATATAATCTCAAGCTGGTACATATTGTTTGTCATGATAAAGGGGCACATACTGCTAAGTGTGATCCAAATAACTATTTAATATCAACTAATGAGACACAGTGTTCCCAGAAAATGTGTAATGAAGCACCTGTTGTTGCTGTACCATGATGTCTGAATTTGCCAAAGCTAATAAATAAAATACGTGCTTAATTTTAATGGACTTTTATCTTCTCATCCTTTCAAAGATTATATTTTTCCATGAGGGTAATGTCATTATATAAAGCTAAGCTTACATGTATCCTGTAGTCCTAATCCTAACATTAATTAAAACATTTCCTTCAGACATTTTAACCCTTCCCGAGCAGACATGTTTTATGGCTCTTTTGTTGAATTCCACCACTGTTGTTCGACAGGAGTGAAGATTTGTTAAACTGCGTAAAAATGTTCCTGCAAAATCGGCATAAGTACCATTTTTGGATATTGCATCACATCTTGTAGTTCTAACACACACATACACACGTGTTCACACATAAACTAGGAACAGTTAAGGAACTAAATACTGTCATATAAGTATATGTAACATATGTTTTGTAAAACCGATGGTAATAATAAATAATAATTCATAACTTTGATAGAAATGTGAGGTTACGCCAAGCTGGAGCAGGGTATCTACGGTATTAGACTGATGATTTTATCTCAGTATTCACATAGGGAAGCAAAGGAATAACAAACATCATATAATGTTCAGGGGTGTGAAAATCTTTCCCTAATATTGTTCTTTTGTGTGATATATTTTGAAACACACATCTGGATGCAGAGGAGGCTTGGAGATGCAGGTTTCACAAAAATATATTGTTTTCTTTATTTGTTTTTGGGCCTTACATACCACACAAGGATTTGCCCAACTTCCTTGTTCTCTTCTCCCCATGAAATGTGGAAATCCATTTAGCCTTTCCAAAGTTGGGCCCTGTGAAATACGACCCTTACTTGACGTAGCATTATTTTGTCGCGCTCCCATTCGCTCCGCCACCAGAGATCTGACGAGATGCTTGTGAAATTTTCTATGTGACAGGATCGGTTTACATTTGCTTTTCATATGCATTGTATATAACAGGTACGAATTTACAATGCAAACTTCCAGCAACCAGAAAAACATTTTTCTATACCACTTGCGTGTTCTCCTGCAGAACTGATACTGCGCAATATAATTATCAGTTCTATCGACACCACCCATGTGTCGAGTGTAGTCCAAAATAATGTTTGGTTTCAATGTAGCTGCCTGGTTTGGAAATTTTGAAGGCACCTCTGTCATTTCATTTTTATCGCCCTTGTGACTGGTACTGAGAACCGTTACAGTTCTTTTGTCTTTCCAGCACAGAGCAAGCTTTTGCTGATTGCGGAAGCTTTTTATCTCACCCCTCTTCATTTTCTTTACGTTTCCTGGCTTTAGTTGGTGTGGCATATTTTTTCTGTTGCCCATAACTGTCCCAGTAGTCACCATATTCATTTTCCACAATTCATCAGCCAATTCAGGTGATGTATAGTACCTGTCTGTATACACATGGAAACCTTTAGGTGGGTCTACATGATCCTTTAGAAGGGAAGAGCACAGGTCTTTTACAACAAGGGTAGTTTTCAGGAGATTAGAATTTGATTCAGTTTTGCCCATGTAGGGCTGGAAATTGTATAGATACCCATTGGAAGCATCAGATAAGCTGAAAACTTTGATCCCAAATTTTGTTGGTTTATTTGGATTATACACTTTGAATTTTACTCGGCCCTTGAAACTGATGGTGCTCTCATCGACTGACACAAATGGACCTGGGGAATAGAATAAACTGCATTTTTGCCGTAGTTTCTCTATTAAATTTTGAATAAAGTCTTCCTTAGTTAATTTTCTGTTTCCCTCAGTATGCGCAAAATGAAGATTCCAAAACAAAAGGAGAAATTCGTCGCGAGAAAATACATCACTGAAAAATGGAAATTTATCTACCCAACTTGTAGAAAAATAGTCTGTGACATCAGAGGTAGGGTGAAGCTCCATGCTAATAATCACCCCAATTAGTGCTTTTATGTCAATAATTGTTGGAGGATTCCAGGATGCAATCCTGGCTTTCTTTGTTGGAGGCGTTGCCAGTTGTTTTTTTGTGTTCCCTTGAATGCAGGTTTCATCTGTAATTATTTTCAGAATTTCGTCATCAAAAAATAGTCTGAAAAAGTCTATGGGAGGAGTATTCTCATCAAAGTGAGAAGGAAGAATCGGTCCCTGTTGGATATTGTGCACTGGTATAACAGATGTAGGGCCAGGGTCAAAATTACTCACCTCTATCCAGCTAGGAGTACTGTTGTCTGCAGTATCACTTGAGTCACTCTCACACTCACTCACACTTACACATGAATTCTCGCATATTTCGCTCTCATTCTCACTGAACACAAAATCTGACAACTCACTATCACTCTGGTTTAACAAAGCTTCAATTTCCTTGTCCGTCAACCCTTTCTTTACTGCCATTATGCCAAAAAACGAAACAAAACGAGGCTTACTAGTACCTAACACCGCACTGTTTATTGCTTCACTGGTGAGAACAACGAAAGGAATTCCTGACAAAGCAATTTTGGGGATTTACCGACCACCAATGTTTCAAAGCACATTTCCTGCCATCTGCTGGCACTATATCTTAATTATATGAACGTAAATAGCTGACTACAATAGCTCTATAGCTGCGCACCCATATATGGGTTTCCGCTTGTGGGCGACTGGACGCGTCACCCATATATGGGTTTCCGCTCGGGAAGGGTTAACACCTTTTTTGAGTTATTGCAATGCCCCAAAACCTACAGTACATGTGGAAGAAAGAAGGCATGGTAAAGATGTGACCAGCATATATTACAAAAAAAAATATAATTGGTTACAAACTTCACTTCACTTTTTTAAGGAATTATTTATTCACTGAATACAAGACTAGTTTTGCAAATATATCATCTGAATCTTCACCGAAGGCATTTATTTCTTTATAAAGTGTGATGTACTTTTGAGTTTGATTTGAGTTTGATGATGTACTTCATTATCAAATTCTTGACTGGTGGGATTAGGAAGTTTATTTATCTGTTTTTGTGCAGCATTTCACTTTTGAAATGAAAACCTTAACCTTGATGAAAATCCAAAGCAATCCTAACCAACTCACAACATGGGAGAACATCTCAATATAGAAACACAAAGATCAATTAATAAACTTGGAAATCCCACCTGTCAACAGTTTAATAAAGAAGTTGATTGTTCCACCATCAGAGGAAAGACTGCAGGGAACGACAGAGGAGAGGAGAGGAGAGGAGGAGAGGAGAGACTTTGCCAGTATGTTGGTGGGGGTATCTCAAGAGGGGGTATTGTGTGTGCATGCACTGCAGAGAACGGGGCTGCATCAGTATGCCATGAGTGAGAAAAAGGTGCACATCTCTGTTGCGCAATGCATCATCAAATTTCTTGTAAAAAGGCGCACCAAACCATTGGAAAATTTGAGACAGCTCTGTGCACAGTTTGGGTTAGAAACGCTTTCGAAGACTGGAGTGTATGAGTGGGCTAAAGTGTTTGTGGTGGGAAGAGAAGCTGTGGAAAACTGAACCTCATAGGAGGAGGTTACGGACAAACATTACTGCGGACAACATTGTTGCCATTCGTGACATTGAAGGTCGGCACATAAAATTATCCGAAATTGATTTTTCCCCAGAAATAAGTTACGGAAGTGTTCAAACAATCATCTGAGATGAATTCCATTACAGAAAATTTTCTGCGAAATAGGTTCCTCATCGCTCAACCAGGAGCAAAAAAAAAAAAAAAAAAAAAAAAAAAAAAAAAAAAAAAACTGTTATGCCAGGAAGTTTGTCAGAGACACCTACATTGCTACAAGGAGGGAGAAGATTTCTTGTATCACATTGTGGTTTGTGATGAAATGTGGGTACATTATTACACCCCAGAGTCAAAGCAAGCATGGAGTGGCGGCAAGGATACGAAGCAGGTGCGGTCAAGGTCAGAACATGCCCATCTGATAGAAGGGTGCTTACAACCATTTTCTGGGACTCCGTGGGCATTTTGCTGGTGGATTTTCTTCACAAAGGATAATTAATTCAGCCTATTACTGTCACATTCTGGATGAAGCAAAAGCTGCACATTGCAACAAGCAACACCAACAACTGATCCGAAATGCCATTCTTCTCCATGACAATGCGAGGCCACATATTGCTACTTTGTGGGAAAAACTGGAGAAAATGCATTGGACACCTCTGGAACACACTCCTTATAGTCCAGATTTATCACCTTGCGACTACCATTTGTTTGGACCACTCAAACAAGACCTAGGAGGACAGCGCTTTGATGATGACGCACGTGGAGAAGAGTTCTTGTGCAACTGTCTCCGCATGGGTCCTTCTTATTTCTACAAGGATGGCATGTAAAACTTGTGTATTAAAGGCAGGACACTGCAGAAAAGTAATCTGTATATGAGCATTTTTGTTTGTTGATAAAATAAATTTAAAAAAAAATAATTCCCAGTTATATTTGATCTACCCTTATACTTCAAAAATTAAAATGTAAGTGTCAGTGTAATAAAAACTGACTACAAATAGTATTATGAATTATAATACAAAATATATAAAAGAACAAAAGCAAGCAATGGAGTTTGATAAAACAGGAATTATGTCTGCTATTCTCTTGTTCTAAACACATTGTTACCTCTGCAATGCCATGCACAACATTTTGCTGATGTCTTCACATATTTGCAGTTTCTTGAAAGAATGCATCATTCAGTTGCATTGGGTCAGTGGGGTGGTATTTGAGGTTACCACAAAGCAACAATTAGCAAAATTAAAATCTGGAGATTGTCAAAAACTGGGAACTGCTGATACAGTTGTCAAAGATTTAATTGTTTTGCAGGAATATATAGTGGCACACCATCTTGTGTGATGTTTTTTCATGTTATGATTCCTGTTTAGGGACAATGAAGTTTTGTGACATGCTGGAGTAGTGCTCCTGTATAATGAAACAATCTCTCATACTTCAAACAAATAAAGACCAGTGGTGAATTGTGTATGTTTTACACGAGGCAGCAAACATATTCCCATTGTTTTCTAAAAATCAAACCCCATTTTGATTGCTCAACAAAACCATTTTGTTCATTTGCTTATATATATATGGGAGGGAAATTAATAATGGATCTTGTCTCTTACAAACTGAGGGCACGTTGAACAACAACCTGTACCTAATCATCTGCGAAAGGTACTAGATCTGCGCCTAAACGGAGCCTTGGAGGTAATCGACTCTGACGGCGCCAGAAATTAACGCAGATGGTTTTCTCAGCTCAGAATCGGAAACCGTTTTTTAAACTCCAATGCTTGAGGTTGTCTAAGGTGGTCTGTAGATGGCGCTCTAGAAAGTGTGCGCTGAGATGTACAGTAGACGGCAAAGTTGTCTACAAATAGGCATGAAGAGACCCCCGTAGGAACACAATTCGAGATAGAGTTAATCGCAATAGCAAACAACGTAATACTTAGTACCGATCCCTGTGGTACACTGCTCTGAACAAAAAGATTCGAAAAAACCGAGCCGACCCTTAATCGGAAAAAACGGTCTTTCATGAATTCCTGAAGGAAGAGTCGTAGGCGTCCATGTATATTCCAGGTATGCAGATTGCGTAGCAACCCTGCCCGCCAGCACGTATCATAAGCCTTTTCAAGGTCAAAAAATACTCCGACGGTTTGACAGTTCTTAAGGAATCCATTCATAATCTGTGCTGAAATGGACACAAGATGTTCCACTGTTGAACGGCGTCATCGAAAACCGCACTGGATGTTACTCAGTAGGTTGTGCGTTTCCAGTCACCATGCCAACCACCCATTAATCATGCGTTCCATCACCTTGCACACGCAACAGGTGAGGGAAATGGGACGGTAGCTGCAAGGAAGATGACGGTCCTTTCCAGGTTTCAAGATAGATCTAATGGTGGCTTCTCGCCACTTAACAGGAAACGTGGCATCAACCCAAACACAGTTATAGACCTCGAGCAGGAATGCCTTACCTTCAGGTGAGAGATGTAACATTTGAACATGGATTCCGTCCGATCCTGGTTTTGACAGTCACGAAGATGAAAGGGCGTGTTCTAGCTCTGCCAAGGTGAAGAGGCGGTTATAATCTTCAAGGTTTCGGGAACGAAACACGAAACCTTGGGATTCTACCTGAGTCTTAATTGAAATGAACTCATGGGCATAATTATTTGAGATAGACACTTGAACGAAAGCACAGCCGAATGTGTTAGCCACGTCAAACCGATCAACAATAACTACTGCAGATGTTTTCAGACCAGCGATTGGCAAGTGAGTCGACTTTCCGGCCACGTGCCTTAGCCTATCCCATACAACAGAGGAAGGTGTACGTATGTTAAAAGATTATACAAAATTGTTCCATGGGGCCTCTTTGCTATCCTTAATTATTTGCCTAGGCTTAGCACGCGCTTTCTTCTACTCAGTTAGGTTACTTATGGTAGGGTGTCGTTGAAATACCCTTAGAGCACGTAATAAAAGAGCAAACTGGATGTAAAGGTTCCAGTTGGCAAGATCAAAGCGCCAGCTAGGTATACGTGAGGAAGACACGTCTTGTGCTAAGAGACTAAGAAGACATGGAAAGTGGTCACTGAGAGATGCCGTTCCATTGTAATGAAACTGCTAACTGGGATGAACAAACTGCCAACTCAATGTGGGAATAGGTGTTAAAGGAGTCTGAAAGGAACTTTGGCTCTCCAGTGTTCAGGAGAACCAAGTTATTGCTCCATGAATTTTGCAATGAGATCGCCTCTCGGACATGCTCGATTTGAGCCCAAAGTGGGTGGTGGGCATTTAAGTCTCCCACTATAAGAAATGGTGTTGAGGAAACCAGATCTTCAAGTTCAGTTAACGAGAGGTCATCAGATGGAGGTAGATATACATTACAAATGCAAAACTCGATTTATGGCAGTTAAATGCTTGCAGCTACTGACTGGATGTTAGAGTGTAAAGGTATAGGATCTAGAAATATATCATCCCTGAGGATCATCATAGCACCCCCATGAGCAGGAATTCCCTCTTCTGTTTCAATATCACACCTTAGTGGTGTGTAACGTCTGATTTTAAAATTGTCTTGTGACCGTAACTTAGTCTCTGGTAAGCATACCAACAAGGGATCGTGCTTGTTAAGTAAAAGTTCAAGCTCTGGTCGATGTGCTCTTAAGCCTCATATGTTCCACTGTAGGATAGCCATGGTAACAGTAATGGGATAAGATCTCAAATCTAAATGCTCATTACGTAGATTTGAGCGGTGGTCGGATCAATTGCCCCTTTTTGGGGTGTTGGGCTTGTTTCGGAAGGTTTATCCTGCCTTATGGTCAGGTACTTCCTGCTCCATATCTTCTATGGAGGAGGACTGTTTCCCTCCTGCAACTTTTGGCTCGAGAGGCTCGAATCGA